>CM035415.1:62901349-63023849 GCA_020310875.1 Ceratopteris richardii
ATGACCTTCTGAGTTCTCCAATTCTTGAGGTTTTCTAGCTCATCACATTCTGGATCAAACCTTGGCACTTTTTCAACTTCAACCTGTACTTCATTGTTCTCCTCTTCATCAAATATCTGAACCTTTGATTTACCTTTCTTTTGATTCACAACTTCTTCATCACCTGCATGAATATTGATTGTAGCTACATACCAAGTACCTTGCTCATCAAATGTAACATCCTTTGACATAAGAAATTGTTTTGTGGATGGACTCCACAACCTATATCCCATCTTCTTATCATCATATCCAATGAACACATACTTTTCAGCTTTATGTTCCGATTTGTGCCTTAATTGAGATGGCATATATGCATATGCCAAACATCCAAATACTTTGCAATGATCTTAGGTAGGTCTCTTACCCCACCATGCCTCATATGGTGTCATACCCTACAAAGCTTTACATGGTAATCTATTGACCAAATATGTGGCTGTATTTACAGCCTCAGCCCACAAATAATTTGGATAATTTTTCTCCTTCATCATGGATCTTGCAAACTCAACAAGAGTTCTATTCCTCCTTTCTGCTACACCATTTTGTTGAGGATAGTACCTTCAAGTAATTTCCCTTTTTATACCTGCATTCCACAAGTAATCACTGAACTCATTAGAGAAATACTCTCCCCCTCCATCTGACCTTAGTCTCTTCACCTTTTTACCTGTAATTCTTTCTGCATACACATGATAATGTTTGAATGTATTGAATACCTCTCACTTATCTTTGATCACATAGATAGTGATCCATCTGGTAGCATCATCAACATAAATCACATAATACCTTGAACCATTGATATTGAAATCCTTTGATGGTCCCCACACATGTGTGTGTACCAATTCAAGCTTCTCTGAATACATAAAACCATGCTTGGAATAAGATTGCTTATGAGCCTTACCTAATTGACATGCCTCACATCTGTATGTCATATGTTGACCTGCAACATTAGGCAATCCAAGCACTAAACCATTGTTAACCATATCTTTAATACCTCTTTCATTGAAATGTCCAAGCCTTTTGTGCCAAAGATCTAACTCAGAGATCTTACGTCCTCCATAGGTGAACAAGGCATGACCAATGTTACCTTGAATCTTCAATGTGAACAATCTTCCTTCTTTCTTCCCTAAAACAATTTGTTTATACCCATTGCTAGGATCTTCCACAAAAACTCCTTCATTAGTGAACCTAACTTCATAACCTTTTTCAACAATTTGTCCTACACTTATCAGATTCTTTGGAATCGTAGGAACATACAAAAGCTTACTCAAGAAAGAACTTCCATCCTTGGCCTTCACTGATCCAATTGACTTCACATTGTGCTTTGTATTGTCACCCGTTTGAACTAGATGATTAGTTACCTTATTCTCCAAATCAGTCATCAAAGCTATGTTACCACTCAGGTGATTGCTACACCTTGAGTCAATGTAGAAGACTCTTTGATCTTCACTTTTCCTTTCACAAGTTGCATTCATTATCAATGTTGAATCCTCCTTTTGATATGAAGCCTAATTGTAGTTGGTATTGTTGTATTATTGGCTTTGGAATCCTCTACCTGCATTTCACTCAACACTTTCTCACATATGAATGTTCCTACTCATAATTCTCACAGGCTCTTTATAGTAAGGCTCTCAAACTTTAACCATAGACTCATTAACTATCGAATTAGACACCTACAAAAGGATTCTTGAAATGATCAAGCACAGAAGGAGAACACACAAAAAAATCGGGCGCAACTTTTCTTAACTACTGAAAAATTTTACATCTGGATGAGAGAGCTCTCCTATTCGCTTCACAAGTGTCTAATGACTTCTAATTCTCTCCAATTTGCCCTGACATTTTTCCTTGTATATATAGGCAAATATGTACAAGTTCATCACCATACAAAAGTATAAGTGAGCTAACTCTAAATTTATGTACATATGTACACACATCTTCATTCTCTGAACATGTACATTCCTCATGCTTCATATCTTGATCTTTTCTTCAATCCTTGACTTCAAAACTTTATCAAAACTTGAATTGTTGATTTCCTTGCACCAACATACATACATACATCTACATATATATATATATATATGTATATATATATATATATATATATATATATATATATATATATATATATATATATATATATATATATATATATATATATATATATATATATATATATGTATGTATATATATATATGTGTGTGTGTGTGTGTGTGTTTGCATGTGTGTAAAAATATCTCAAATGCAATTTTAGAAATCACTTTAAAAAATGCTTTCTATGGGTAACCATAACTTGAGTGTCTTGCTTAATGAGTACCTCCATATATTTGTTGATACCTAAATCAGAATACTTTTCCATGTCATATGTTGGGAATTGAACTCACAACCTCCGGATTAGGAGAGCGATGGGCTAACCACTTGCCACAAAAGCCATGGTTGAGGACTACATCCTAATCCTCTCTCTTAAGGCATGTTTCAACCATATCCTACTAGGATTATGTGACATTCCTTTCTCCTTAGACTGAGCATTGCCCTCAATGCTCACTTCTGGACCCTTCTAGCTCTCTTGACCCCCTTTCCATGCATAAGAGCTTCCACCAACCTCAAACTCCAGCACATTGACCAAATTTGGACCTATGCCACCCTTTGTGGGTGCCCAAATGTGCATGTGCCTTCATCTAAGACCAGTGTCACACTCACCATAGATAAGCTCTTTTTCCAAGTGTCCACGGGTGAGGCATGAACCTCCATCTTGCTCAATTTGTCAACTAGGATCTAGTACCAGTGTTGGGAATTGAATTTGCAACCTCCCGCTTAGGAGTGCGATGGGCTAACCACTTGCCCCAAAAGCCATGGTTGAGGATTACTTCCTAATCCTCTCTCTTAAGGCATGGTTCAACCATCTGCTACTAGGATTATGTGACATCATACTTTGTTGGAGCCAATTTTATTTTCTACTCCCACAAAACTGCTTAACAAATTACAATATCTTGTATCATATAATTCAAATAGAAAGAAAAAAACAACAAATACTTGATTTAATCGTCTTGTAAAAAGCACTTTAACTTATGATTTTCATCCCTATGTATCTTTCTTTGATTCCCTCTGATGTCTCCCTCTGATGAGTATTAACTTATCTCTAAATTAATTTATAGATAAGAATTGAAATATACATCCACGAGTATTCTTTTGAAGGTGCATGGAGAATCTACTCGAAGCTAAATATGCATAAAGATAAACTTAAGAATGTACATACCCTTCCTCATAATGAAATGTGTTTCTACTTGTGTTTCTATAGGAAAATCCGACTATCGTATTTTGAATAGTACATGTGTTTTTTATTCTCAATAAGAATGTGCACATTTTTTCCTGTTATCATATTCAAGATCTAAAATACATGACTAACTATATATAGAGAAACTTCAAAAGATTCCTAAGAAAGTAGTCTCACGTATTTGCGAATGGGTGGGGCTAAAGGTTGGGAATTGAAGTCACAACCTCTTGGTTAGGAGTGTGATGAGATAACCACTTTCCCAAGAAGCCATGCTTGAGGATTGCTTTTTCCAAGTGCCCACGAATGAGGCATGAACCTCCATCTTGCCCAATTTCTCAACTAGGCTCTGATACCAATGTTGGGAATTGAACTCACAACCTCCTAGTTAGGAGTGCGATGGGCTAACCACTTGCCCCAAAAGCCATGGTTGAGGATTACTTCCTAATCCTCTCTCTTAAGGCATGGTTCAACCATCTCCTACTAGGATTATGTGACAATCTAGTAGCTTGGAGAGGATTATCACTTACAAATTCTACTTGAGAATTAGAAGCTCTAGTTTGTGTTGGAAGTGGGGTGGGCCTCAATAAGAAATTTAGTCACAGGTTTACAAGATCTTCCAATACATGAACCTTAGCATACATACCTTAATACTAAAAAAGAGATGAGTGAGAGATAGAGATAGAATAGACAAGTTTTTCCAAAGTGTACGATAGGTTAGAAATAAGAAACAAGATACAAGAATTTGTGTGTAAAGTGCCTAAGAGGTATGAAGAGTGTGTGTGTGTGTGTGAAAATATAGAGGATATGAACAGTTTAGAACTATTTTATAGCAAACTCTAAATCAAAATTTAGTGACCTAACAAGTAAGAAACTGATATAGACTTGTTACTCACCGTAAATCAGTGATGTGCTGATGGTTGGCTGATACCAACTCCTCCAAATTTGCACCAAGGGTAGAGCATACCTCTTCCAAGTGTGTAGAAAAAACTTCTCCAAATAAAGCAGTCCTAGAGTTGATCCTTGGACAATGGATCTGATGTCCAACAATGATAGGAAGCTCGGACGATGTTGAGAGATTCCTTAACAATGAGACTAGCCTCCATTATATAGTCTTTTTTGTTGCGCACGATGAGATTGCTGAAAAGCATGCAATAGCTTTTTCTAAAAGCAAAAATCATGTGCTGATTGAAATCTATCACCCAAAAAATCTAATTTTAGCAATGCAATTTGATGATTGTAAATTTATGCTTTTCATGACAAAGATGGCTGCAATCAGCCTACCTATCCATCAGATGACTTAGAGAAGTTGCTTTCCTTGACCTTCATGCTGAGAGGATTCGAATGAGGTAGAAATCCTTTTTATGTCAGAAGTTAGGGTTAGGACTTTCTCATGATCTAGATCTCTGATGACTGAATGTTATATATCAAATGAAAGCTCTCTTCAAGCTCTATCTGATAAGCCAAGAAAAAATTTTGACCTTCTGTACCCAAAAATTGGCGAAGTCCTCAAAATTGGGGTTGTTGGAATGCAGGATTTTGCACTATTCTGACAATATTTCCAACAATCCCCCTTAAATGTCATAATGGTACAAGGTTCAATAATCTACAAAACTTCGGATGACTGACTCTGAATAATGCTTTCCAATGAATCTTGAGCTGATCGTGCATGAACCTAGATACTTGAAAATGCAAACTGAATTTCAGGACGTATATATCATGTATAGGTCAAGCAACCAACTGTTTGACTATACAAAGTAGCATCAAAAGTTTTTGAATCTGCTTCCGATCATAACAACACATTAACATCCATAGGTGTTAGCATAGGCGTTGAATTTGACATCTTTAGGTGTGGTTTATCCACCTCCTCTTAGAATTATGTGATGTTCCTTCCCCCTTAAATTGACCATAATCATCAATGCTACTTATGGACCCCCTATCTAGCTTGGTATGACCCTTTCCATGGTTGAGCACCTCTACTAGCCTCAAACTATACCACATGAACCTATTTTGGCCTATCCAACCCTCCTCTGGTGCCCAAATCCCCATGTGCTTTCCTTCTTGACCAATTTCACACTCATATGCAGTCAAGCACTTCCCAAGTGCCCATGCAACTAGGCTATGATACCAAGTATGGGAACTGAACTTACAACCTCTCATCAAGGAGTGTGATGGGATAACCATTTGCCCCAAAATCCATGGTTGATGATTAATTCCTAATCCTCTCTCTCTTATGGTGTGATTCATCCACCTTCTATGAGGATTATGTGACATTAGAACTTAGTATAGTAAAGAGCTTTAATGCAATCCATGCAACAATTTCACATGTGATATTGTCTTTTTGAATTTATATAAAGATTTCTTATAATTTAAAACTCTATGAGAGTAAGATTAAGAAAATACATACATAATCTATTGAAAATTTCTTGGATCACTTTTTGCTAATCAAGCGTATAATGATTCTATACAAGCATCAAATTTGGTGACATAATATAATGCAATGATATTACATATGTATTTATGGTCTCATAGAAGTACCAAAGCTACCATCTGCAACCATTTTAATCCATATGTGAGTGTAAAGCATAGAGAAACAAAAATAAATGAATTATGATTTTAACATTTCCTATACAATATCAAGTGTTAAAAAGGTAGTCCTTTTGGTGCCAATTAGCAAAGATAGAATGCCCATAGAAGAGAATTAGATGTTATGCATATTACTATAGTTGCTCCTCAACACGAGATCCTAAACAACTTACAACTTAATACACGCATCATGTCTTATTGTTTCAAATGTCAATCTATAGGTTTCGTAAAAACTATATGTTTTGTGAAGGGGTCAAAAATCTCATAATAAAGTGAAAGATTGAGTAGGGTTGTAGTATTAAACTAGCGGCAATATGTAATGGTGGAATTGTTTTGCAACGTGAGTAGTATTTCATAGAAAGGGGACACCTATCGGATTAGTGTTTGAAAAAAATTAATCTTATTGGTATATTTAGAGCTTAAAAGATCACATGAAGAAGAAAATTGAACCTGCTTAAATAGTGGAATATGCCCTATTTTGCAAGGGTTTCTTACACAAGACCCGAATTATATATATTTCATATAGAGGAATCTTGGAGTTGTGTAACATGCTTTATAATACATCTTACACCATACCAAATTGAAATGAGATATCAATAGACAAATAAAAAAAAAATCAAGCTATGAACATAAATGTTAGAGTGAGAGTTCATGATGGAAATAACTATTCAGAAAGGCTTAATCAACATCCAATGAACTTTGTATTGATTAAACTATCCAAATGCCCATTTCAGAACACTCTTTCTTTGCTTAAGATAAGTAGACAACGATACAATGCTATGGCTATTTGAAATAAACAAAGTTAGAGATCCAAAGTTTACTACAATGGCATATATGATTTAGAATTAACTTTGTGCTTCATTTTCAAACATATGTGTGTAATGATCTCAATTTCTTTATAATGCATACCCCATGCTACGTAAAGAAGACTTGAAAACACAGATGCAGCTCCTACTCTTTATTATCATATATGATGATAATATGTTTTGACTATTATTATCATATATGATGATAATATGATCATGATGTGTCCCAAGGATTCATTGTTGGTGCAATTACTCCAAGCCTAAATGCTTGATCACTTATCCTAAAGTTCATATGTGCATTCATGTACTAGCACATGAATGATTTCTTGTAAAAGATTGTTTTTTACTCTTTGTAAAAGTGCATATGTCGAAACACTTCCAATTACGAGTTCATCGAAGAATCTTTCCAAAAATTATTTGGTGAGGATTTATGGAAACTAAAGTCCTAAAACTTTGGAACACTTTTAGGTAACAACTCAAATTCAAATTTGAATCTTGGCTCCAACAAAAAGGCTGTAAAAGAGGATCATCTAGTCCCGTGGTTTGTAGCTAGATATAGTAGAGATTTCAGAGGAATTTATGTGGCATATTGAGCTCACATTTTAGCTCTTAGATTTTCCTCACATCGGGCAATCATTCATTGCCAATTTCAATGTAATTTATGTGCATTAATATATATAGTTTTCTCATATCTCATCTCTTGTACTCTATTATATACTACTCAAAACACTAAGCTTCTCTGACCTCTTTCTCAGTGTGTACTTGATTATTTGCAATGATTCAAGATTTTACAGACTCATTGAACCATCTATTTTCTTTTTGCAAAGTTTCATTTCAATTGGCTCAGTCATTCTTGAGTTATGTGAAAAACATTGCCATTTGGTCTGCATACTATTAACTCCCGAAAATGTCGAGGTATATTTGCTAAGCATCATTCCCAATGCATAGTTGATATTTTCAAGCGAAATAACTTGTGAATGTTAGCTATCTTAGTTAATTAGATATACCCAAAAGGATTTTTCCCAACTGTTACCAAGAAAGGAGTACTGTTCATTTTCCTAAATAGGTATGATGACCAAAATAGCAAGTTTTGGTTCATAATGAGAAGTCCAAGTTATCTGTTTTGATCCAATGATTTGGGGATCATCTTCCAAAGTACTTGGGTGATTATTTGTGCTTCTTGGAAAGCTCAAGAGATCTACGTTGCACTCCTCAACTCAGTTTTGGCTTATGTGAAACAGGAATTTGCAACACCATCTCATCTCTGGAAGGTGTCCACCATCTCCTCCAACAGTGGTATTAGAGCAACATCAAGGTAAAATGGGAGATGGATTTCCATCATTCATTGATAAATTGGACATAGGCAATTATTCAGCTTGGTCCCTAAGGATGAAGGCTTACCTCCAAGGAAGAAGCTTGTATGGATACATATTTGGAGATGAAGAAATGCGAAATTTTAGAAGAAAACACCAACCTACAAGCGAGGAGCAAGAGAGACTAGCTGCATGGTGTGCAAAGAATGCTCTAGGCAGGACTTACATACTCAAATCAATCTGTGATTTTTTGTTACCTCATATTAGGAATTTTAAGCCTTCCCAAGAGACTTGGGAAGTACTATCTTCATACTTCTCATCAAAGACAAGGCCAGAAAGAACCAAATTTGGATGGAGTTGACAACCTTGAAGAAGCAACCAAAGCAAAGTGTAGATGACTATGTGACCAAGATGAAGGATGTAGCTAATCAACTTGGAAGTATTAGAGAAGAAATATAAGAGGAGCAAATAGTAAGGAAGATCATAAATGGCATCAATGCTGATGACAAATGGGAGTCCTTCACTATAGCAATGGGCCTACATGTGGACATGCAGATACCTAACCTCAATACATTGATGCGGCAACTCTTTACACATGTGACAAACCTCAACAAGAATGGAGATATGCCTAGAGTTAATCGATCTTTTGCCCTTTAAACTGACAAAAATAAGATTAAAGATAAAGGCAAAGGTAAGAAGAATGAAGAGGATGCAAGTACCTCTCAATTGAATTTTACAGGTAGAGGAAGAGGTACTAGAGGAAGGGCTAGAGGATCAAAGCAAGGCAAGGGGAGACCATACAGTTCTTCACCTTGCAACATTTGTGGCTTGACCAATCATAACACAGATGAATGCTTCAGGAACATGAAGAACCAAAGAAGAAGAGGCTTCCATAGAGGACACTAAGGACAAATAAGCATGTTTAACAATCGAGGAAACAACTACCATCATAATTACAACCAAGGGTACAACAAAAACTATCAAGGAGCCTTCGGAGGAAGGGGAGACGACAACAATTATATAGATGATCAAGAGGGTTCCCTATTACTCATGAATATGATAGTCAAACAAGGTAAAAATGATGAGTACCTATTGTATATTGGTTGTGGTTGTTCCAATCATGTAGTGGGCAATGTAGCATTATTATTTGACCTTGAAGAACCCAAAGGAAAGTATGAAGTTCAGATAGATGATGACACTAGGCACTTAGTAAAGAAGATTGGAAATGTTAAAGCATCTGATGGTAACACGAATCTTCTAAGTAGGGCATAATATGTGCCAACAATAACCAAGAATCTAGTCAGTGTTGGATGATTGTTGAGAAGGCTTTATAGGTTAGATTCACAAGGCATGGAGCATATGTAGAGCACCCTCAAAAAGGGTTCAAGAGGATTGCAAAAGGTGAGAAATCTGGTAGACCTTTTACCTTTCAAGTTGAAGATACAAGAAATATTGCTCTCTTTAATTATATGGACCGAACCCTATCTGAATTGGAAATATGGCATAGGATACTAGGGCATATAGGTGAAAGCACATTGAAGCAAATATGCAGGGATTAGAGTGTGCTTCGCATCCCAAATGTGTCCAAACAACACATGCTTACTAATGTGGAGCATGCTGATTTGGCAAATCACATAGGCAACCATTCAACAAAAGAGGATACATGTATGAAGACTACTTGGATCTTGTACACACAAATGTGTGGGTATCTAGTAGAGATCTATCAACTTAACGGTCAACGTATTATGTTTCATTCATAGATGACTATAGTAGGTGGACAATAATTTATTTTATGAAGCATAAAGATGAAGTCCTCACTTGTTTCAAGAAGTATTTGGCATTGGTTAAGAATGAAATAGGTAAAAGTTTGAAGAGGCTCATATCTGATTGAGGTGGTGAGTATTTCTCACATGACTTTGATTCCTTCTTATACAAGAGAGGCATAAAGAGAGAGATTACAACAATGTACACTCCTAAACAGAATGGAGTGGCATAGAGAAGAAATACATTAATATTAGAGGTTGCAAGATTAATGTGGAATGAGAAAAAACTCCCTAATTATCTATGGGCAGAGGCTGTTTCCACAACCACTTACCTAATCAATAGTCTTCCATCCAAGTCTCTAGATGGGATGACACCTTATGAGGCATGGAATGGTAGGAGACCTTCCTTATATCATTGTAAGATCTTTGGGTGCATTGCTTATGCACACATACCTCACAGATTAGGGGAAAGCTTGATTCAAAAGCTACAAGATGCATATTTATTGGCTATGATCAACATCAGAAAGGATATAGGTTATATAATCCCACCAACAAAAGATTCATAGTTACTAGGGATGTGGTATTTGATGAAAATAACTCTTGGTTTGAGGATGATTGTAGGAAAATAAAGTTACCCTATGATTTGGAGAATGATTTTTAACATCTCACAAAAGAAGAATCACATACATCTGAGGATGTCAACTCAGAAGATGAAGAACAAATTGATTACAAAGCTTGGAAGTCAAAGGGTAAAGTAAAGCTCAAAAAATTGCAAGACATTCTAGAGTCATCTAATCAAGTGCTTAGAAGATCTCAAAGGCAAAGTAGGAAACCTATAGGTATGGCTATGATAGATTTCTATATACATGGCTAAGGAGTCTATGTTAGAGGAATCATCTACATTTGAAGAAGCTAACAAAAGGGAAGAATGGAAAGAAGCTATGCAAGAAGCAATTGAAGCACTTCAAGAGAATAGCACTTGGGATTAGGTTCCCAAAAGACCTTTCATGAAGGTAATAGGATCCAGGTGGTTTTACAAAGTGAAAAAGAATTCAAATGGCACAATAAAGAGGTATAAAGCAAGGCTAGTAGCAAAGAGTTTTGCTCAAACCCATGGAGTAGACTATGGGGAAACCTTCTCACCTATAGCTAAGATGCCAACATTTAGAGTTTTAGTAAGCATAACTGCTTCAAAGAATTGGAACTTGTAACATTTAGATGTTAAAAATGCATTCCTCAATGATTGGATCTCTGAAGAGGTCAACATGGCTCAACCACGAGGATATGAAGACAAAGAAAAACCTGATTATGTATATAAATTAAGGAAGGCATGGTATGGTTTAAGACAAGCTCCTAAGCTTGGAACCGTAGGCTAGTCATATACTTATAGGACCAAGGTTTTGTTGCAAGCAAAGCATATTCTTCATTTTTCATTAAGAAGACTAATTCAGAGGTTATTTATCTATGTGTTTATGTGGATGACATTATAATGATAGGAAATGATGCCAATGGCATCAAGAAGATTAAAACTGAGATGAAGGAGGAATTCAAGATCAATGATCTTGGCTTGATTACATATTTTCTTGGATTAGAGATTGTTCATATAGATTTCGGTGTTTTCATTACTCAGAGAAAGTACATTCATGACTTGTTAACTAAGTTCAAGATGG
The DNA here is from genome assembly GCA_020310875.1 of Ceratopteris richardii. Classification (NCBI taxonomy): domain Eukaryota; kingdom Viridiplantae; phylum Streptophyta; class Polypodiopsida; order Polypodiales; family Pteridaceae; genus Ceratopteris; species Ceratopteris richardii. The sequence continues at coordinate 62,912,789 of CM035415.1, forward strand.
AGAATACAAAACTTGCAAGTACACCCATGGAATTAGATCACAAACTCATTGCTCATGACGGAGAGCTACTTGAAGGCATTACAGGTTATCAATGTTTTGTTGGGAATCTCAATTATACAACCCTAATAATAGTGGATATATGCTATGGGGTGAGCACATTGAGTCAATTCATGCATACACCAAGAAAACCTCACATGGAATCTACCAAAAGGATCTTAAAGTACTTGAAGGGTACCATAAATGAAGGACTATTTTATCCATTTACATTTGATTTGGATATCAAGCTATACTCTGATGTAGATTGGGATGGCTCAAAAGATAATAGGAGGAGCACATTTAGCTACTTATCTATTGCACGATCTACGTTCATTTCATGGTCATAAAAGAAAAAACCAACTATGGAATTATCATTAACTGAAGCTCAATATAAGGGCCTTGCAAATGCAAGACAAGAGGCAATGTGGTTAAAGCTACTCTACTCAGACTTGGGGCTATATACATACATTCCAATGATATTTGGAGATAATAGTAGCTCATTACATTTGGCTGCTAATCTTGTATATCATGCATGGACTAAGCACATTGAAGTGCATTATCATTATATGAGAGAGAAGATACTAAGCAAGGATATACAACTTTCAAAGTACTTGGGCTAGTATTTATGCTTCTTGGAAAGGTCAAGATGTCTAGTTTGCACTCCTCAACTCAGTTTTGGCTTGTGTTAAGCAAGAATTTGCAAAACCAACTCATCTTTGGAAGGTGTCCACCATCTCCTCCAACATTCATACCTTGAGTATTTTAATGCACAATGTAAGCATAAATTTGATGTAAATGGCTAGGTATTTTCCATTATTATCTTGGGATTGAGTTCAAGTACAACATCGAGTGTATCTACATGAAATAGTAGAAATAAATTGAGAAATTATTGGAAAGGTTTGAGATGTAAAATTCTAAACTTGTGTAGATATCAATGGATGTCAATGTGTCATTACAGTTGGAAGCAAATTCAGAACCATTTGATGCTAAATTATATAGTCAAGCGATTGGTTGCTTGATATTTTATGTAATACACGTACGGACATTCAATTTGTTTATTTTTTCAAGTATCTTGTTTCATGCATAGTTTGCTCAAGATTCATTGGAAAGTAGTTAAGAGAATTTTCAGATATTTGAAGGGAACTTCCAATTATGATATGTTATTTTAGAAGTCTCTTCATACCTCTTAGGCACACAATTTCTTGTATCGAGTTCCTATTTTTTCCTACATTCAGATCTTGTCAGTTTGTATCATATTCACGCATTGTAATTTGACATTGGAATATAAGACAGTGTAGTTGATCATTCTAGCTTACCATACACTTTGAAATCTTGTATATTCTCTCTCTATCTCTCTCTCTGTCTCTCACTCATCTCCTTTTGATTATTAAGGTGTGTATGCTAAGGGTCATATGTTGGAAGATCCTGTAAACTTATGATTAATTATTATTGTTATTGAGGCCCACCCCACTTCCAACAAAAGAAGAGCTCACATGCTTTGAAGAAGAAAACACATGTTGGGGATGGCAAGAAGCTATGCAAGAGGAGATCAAGGCTTTGGAGGATAATCACACTTGGACTCTTGTGCCAAGGAAGAAGGATATGAAGGTAATTTGAAACAAGTGGACTTATAAGGTAAGGAAGCATTCACATGGTAGTATTACTAGGTATAAAGCTATGCTTGTAACCAAAGGATTTCTCAGACATAAGGAATAGACTATGATGAGACATTTAGCCCTCTAGCTAAGATGAATACTGGAAGAAACTAACAATTGTGACCACCACGTGCTAGAGAGGTGACTCTCCTCCCAACTTTATGCGTGCATATATAGCTGCTCAAATCAACATGGACCACCAATGTAGCTGGAGTCCACAAGTGCATGTGCAATCTCCTCCACTCCTTTAGTACCTTCTAGTAGAGTCCACTAGTGCTAGGTGTACATGCCACTTGAGTTAAGTCTGATCACTAGATTCAAGTTAACTCAGGTTAACTTGAGTTAGAAGGTTCTAGAGCTCCTTGGGCAAAACTCTCTCCCCATGATCCCCATCAGGGTTGAACCCAAGACCCTCCTTCACAACCTTGAGATTTAACCACTAGGCTAGTGGATTACTTGTTTAAGAGGGCACATGAATTTATGCTTAATTCTAGTCTTGAGATCTTTGGCCATACACATGGGTAACCAAATGGTGTCAAATTTCAAATGTGTCTAAACCATCTAGACCCTTAGCTCATAGAGTTACTTTATTACATTTTGTCCCCATTGGAAAATAGTTTTTTCCTAAACAATAGAGCTTTATAAATACTAAAGAAAAGCCCTGAGCCTCATTTTCTAAAACTAGAAGAACATCTTGATGGGATCTCTACCCAAACAATTCAAAACACCATCTAGCTTTGCACTCTGATAAAAAGATAAAAATACAAAATAGTGTCAATAAGAAGCGTGTATCTAAAAACATTCCTGACCAATTCACTATTTTTCTAGGTGCAATCTTCACATAAACATGTGAAATGGGTGGATTACAATTACTAGTGCATTTTGTTGGAGTTAGACAGGTGCGAAAGCACGCGAAGATCACAAGGAAGAAGAAGAAGCTTGGTGCACAACACACAACACTAAATATATTACCACTAGAATGTACAAATATAAGTAACCCATTAGGGCAATAGGCGTATATACGAGCCATGGGAAAAAACCTCCTGAAGTGCCAAGCTATGTGGAATCAGTCCACAAAAGGAAGTAAGCCCAAAGCTTTGTGGAAAGCTTCAAACTTCTCTCGAGGCAGAGCCTTTGTGAAAAGGTCTGCAATGTTCTCCTACATGGGTAGATATGCCAAACTGATCTCTTCAGTAGAGAACCTCTCCCTGGCATAATGATAATGCACCTCAATATGCTTAGTGTGAGCATGGAACACAAGGTTCCTCGCAACTGGCAATGTGCCCTCACCGTGAGTGAAGATGGGGCAAAAGACTGACCAACACCCAAATCAACCATAAGGCATCTTAGCCACACACACTCAACAATTCTTACATCTCAAATGAGGCATGCAAATCAGCCTTAAAATTAGCAATATGCTTCTTAGTAGGACCAGTGAGCAACATGTCATGAATGTAGGCAACAATGATCAGAAGCACATCATTAGCACGCTTAACATATAAGGTGCTCTCAATGGGATTGTTAGCAAAACCATGTGTAATCAAATAGGCATGTATCTTTTCATACCAAGCATGTGGTGCTTGATTTAGACCATGTAATGCCTTCTTTAACCCGCAAACCTAGTTTTCATGCCCTTTTTGCACAAAGCCATGAGGCTGAGAAACATACACTTCTTCATGCAAGTCACCATTCAAAAATGCAGTTTTAATGTCCAACTCATGTACATTCCAACCATGATGGGCTACAAGTGCATATATGCTACAAACAATAGTCATACGACATGTAGGTGCAAAGATCTCATCAAAATCAATGCCTTTTTTCTGTGCATACCCATTTGCAACAAGCTTAGCCTTATACCTATCAATTGTTCCATCAAGCTTACGCTTCAGCTTGTAAACCCACTTAGTGCCAATGGCCTTCTTGCAAGGAGGCAAGTCACATAAAGACCAGGTACCATTCTTCATTATAGCATCATATTCAGATTGCATAGCAGCCATCCAATTCAAAGAATTTTGTGCTTCATCAAACGAAACAGGCTTATGCTCATCATAGAGACTAGAGGCAGCCATAGCATAGCAATCTGATGAAAAAGAGGCACTATGGGAGCCTGAACGAGTACGGTATGACAAAGGTGCATCTAATTTGTTATCACGCAAAGTCTGCACCTCCCATTTTGCCATAGTTTTTGTCTGCTCAATATCAGCTCTCTCATCAATAAGTGCATCATATAAATTTGCATAAAAAATGGAATGATCTGCATCATCATATGAAACTTGCAAAGGCTTAGAAGTTGCCTCATTAGGACTAGCACTAGACTGTCCACCTATAAAAAGAGGCAACAAAGTATCATACATGTCTTTGGAGGTAATAGATGTCTCCTTCATACGTGAAAGTAAGGGCTGAATAGCATCTTCCACAAAAAAAACATCATGACTAACCAAAATGCATTTAGTCTGTGGATGATATAGATGATAGCCTTTGCTTTTAGAACTGTACCCAACTAAAATACATTTTATTGCTTTATCGTCCAATTTTCTGCGATGTTGTCTAGGCACTAATGCATTTGCCAAACAATAAGAAACATGCAGATGAGCACGTGATGGCTTGTGATCATGCCAAGCCTCATATGGATTGATAGACTATAGTGCTTTAGTGGGACACCTGTTAAGTATATATGTTCCATACATAACAACCTCAAGCCAGAAACTATATGGTTAAGCGTAACTCTTGACCATAGACCTCGCCATCTCCAGGAGTGGCATGTTCATTCGTTTAGCAACTCCATTCTATTGAGGTATATAGGGCACTGTACACTGATGTTTTATCCCACATTCAACCAAAAATGCATTAAAGTTAGAAGACATATATTCCTCCCTTGATCAGAGTGGAGGGTGCCCATTTTACATGATGACCAATTTTCAGCCAAAACCAGAAACTATTTGAAGCACATAAACACTTCGGACTTTGCTTTCAATGGTTAAACCCAAGAATGCCTGGAAAATTCATCAATGAAAGTCACGAAGTAAAGATAATTTCCAAAAAAGGGTGTTTGGAGAGGACCACAAACATCACTCTAAACAAGCTGTAATTTTTTAGTAGCTCGAGCTGAACCATCTTTTGGAAATGAGGAACGCTAGATTTTGCCCAAACTACAGCCTTCACAGACATGTTTACTGGGTGCCTCAAGTTTGGGCAAAGAGGACACCATTTCAAATTTTTACAGGCATAACAAACTATTAAAATGTAGATGACCAAAGTGTGCATGCGAAAGCTTTGCATCTGACATAGGCTCAGAATCATGTACTGCACATGTTGAAACATTCACAGATCTTTTATAATCTATGAGCTTATACAACCCATGACATAAAATGCTAGAAGCAATAATGAGATTGCCATTTGATAGATCATGAACTGTACATCTATCATCAAAAAATTTCACAACCAAGCCAATCTTGGCTAATCCAGAAACTAATGAGAGATTCTTCTTGATCTGTGGCATAAATAAAGCATCTTAGAAGGTGAGAGAACTACCATCAGCAGTAGTCAGAATAATTTTACCAACTCCCATGATAGGATAAGAAGAGTTTTTAGCACATGTGACAGTATTCCTTGTAGGGCAGACTCAAGTGAAGTGAAGATGAATTTATCAAGTTAGTCACCTATCACATTCTCTATTTGAAGAATAAATCTTCCCTAAAGTATGAAGGATAACTCCCGATCCTAAGGAGATGTCTACTAAGAGCTCTCCTCTAATCTAGTGAGATATGCTCCCATGAATGATGAGCTCTTTTTCTGCGTGGCCATAGAAGAAGAGTGCTCAAAGGGAAGTCATTTCCACGTTCCATACCAGTGGAACCTTCTTCCAATTAACACTGTCATACCTACACTAAACCCAATATATATTCCATATATATGTAATGGAATATGTAGGTGGACTCCAATGAATCCCATATCCTAAAATCATGTCGGTGGACTCAAATGTGTCCCATGTCCTCGAACTAGTTAGTTTGGTTCTAGTCAACATGTGAATGGATATCCCTTTCTTATTCCAACTAACTTGTTCCCAGGTACCAATTGAGTCTAAGTACCTCTTTGTAGATCCGGATATACATATATGTATTGGGCACCCCAACTATTTCTAACTAAGGTATCTATGCTCTATATCATAGAGCTAGTGCCATGCCTATGGCCTTCCTAACCATCACTCGTATCACATAAGCACTCGGCGATGCTTTCTCATGAAACCCATCTGTGTGATCCTATCTAATTGGTTCCTTAGTAGTGTAGCACAAATGCTTCACTACTTACTGAAGTAATGTGCATGAGTGAAAATAGTCACTCTCTGGGTATTCATCATGATACACCATAGTCTCCTAATCATACTATGAGACTCTTGTGAAGATAAGTAAATCTTCACTACTTTGGGATGATCATAAATATGTCTCCTGTGCCTCTATACAACTTCCTATAACCTATAGGATTGCTTGAACACATTCCTAATGGTGAAGGTACATGTCCTTCCCCTTAGCAATCCTATGGTCTAAATCCATAAGGATTATGCATAGGGATCCTATTTCTAATGAATTTTCCTTATCTATAATGCTTTGATGGTGCCAAGTCCATTATGTACATGCATATAAGCATGTTAACACCTTATTAATGTTTGCAGAAAAGACATGTTACCATGCCATAACATTCTTACCTAAAGGTAAGTGTGTTCGGGAGTTTCCCGGTTAGGCTTAATTTGACCGGGTCTTGCGCTAAAGTTGACCGTAAAGGGCCACCCGGAGGGAAGACCATTACCCGATTTGACCATTAAGATCTTGTCTTGGAATGCGAGTTTTCTTTAGCACCCATAAGTAAACGTTTAAGCTAATACCTATACCTTATGGTAGGAGCTAATACGTGTTGTAAACGTAATAGCTTAAACGTTTAGGTAAACTCGAGCGTTAGTTTACGTTTACCTATTCGGTTTTCTTTAGCGCTAATACCTATACGCTTAAGCCTAATCGTGCTATGCGTTTACCTTTAGGCGCTATGCGTGCTAAAGTTTCCCGTTAAGGTATTCAAAACCAATAGGCTTAAGCTAATACTGAGTTGTAAACGTTTTCTTTAGCGCAAAACCAATAGGCTTAAGCGTTTACGCTGTAGCCTTTAGGACACTTTAGCACAAGACCATGTTGGCTAGCAGCGCTCCTTTTATTTAGGGAAACGGCTAAAGAAAACCATGTAGGAGGGAAGACCATGAAGGGAATGCGCGTAGCGTGCTTAGCTAATACCCATAGCGAGGTGAAGCTAATACCTTTAGGCGCTATGCGTGCTAAAGTTGACCGGTTAGGGAATCGTGCTAAAGTTGACTGAGTTGTAAACGTTTTCTTTAGCGCAAATTGACCTAAAGGTATTAGCATAGCACCTTTTTTAGGTGCTAAAGAAAACTCGCAAAACAAGACCAGTCAAGAAGGACCATGTAGGTGAAGCTACAGCTACACCATGTAGGTCTTGCTCCATTTCCTTGGGGAAATGCTATCACCATGAAATGGGATAGCATTTCCCCAAGGAAATGGAGTCCCAAAAAAATTTAATCATAAACTCAATGGCACTCAGGTCATCCAACAACATAGGGCTTGGCAAGCCCATGACATGCATACTATATACTCATACATGGACTTCATAACCTGCAAAAATATAAAAAACAAATGTTGGAAACAATCTCCTTGTTGCATAACCATGTAGTTCTTGTAACCATCTTTCCCAAAAACCATAAAATGTACTCCTAGCAATTTGATTGGTACTTTTAGAATTTAAAAAAATGATCAACATTTGATGTATGCATTCCAATCTATGCATGTACATACAAAACATGCTATAACAAAAAGTAAAATGCCTGGAAATATAAACCACACATCCCTAAATGGTTTGATATCAGAATTACATGCATCCAATCCTTTTTGATGAACCTCCAGACCTCTGCAACTTCCTCTTCAAGTCGTAACATAAACTTTGAAGTTTCTGAAAACATTGGATCACTTCCCAAAACATAAAGCATGGTCAAATGATTACCAAAACAATGCAAATTTATCCAAAATATGCATATGTAATCATTCTTTAGACCTTGAAGAGCTTTTGTAGGACCTACAAAATAATCATAAAATGAAATATATATCATGTGCAAGTGGTTCGAAGTGAAATTACTTCAATTTCCTTCTCGGTTTGTAAGACATGGATCCCATAAGGTAGTTATTGAAGTGTTTAGACCTTGCACATATTCATAGACCTGCAAAAATACATAATCCTTGTTTTCTTTGAAACGAGCCATAGCAATACAATTTGGATTTTTCTAGCCCAAGATATGGCCTTTCCAAGTGTGACATGCCAAACTACTGGACTAGTGGAGGGGCTGGAAAAAGTGTGAAAATGTGATTTTTGGAGTGCCCAAAAGCATTTTTTCATCAATCAAATCCTAGAATTCTCTCCATAACCTCAGAAGAGTAGTATATGAAGATGGCAGAGTCTTTTTTCACCTTACCAAATCCTCCCTTCATGCATGCTAGTTTCTCCCCAGAAGAGGCCTAAATCAATATTTTTACTTTCATGAAAACACTTAAATGGGAGATTCTAGCAAGCTTCTAATCCACTCCTTATGTGGATTTTTCTTGGTTTTTCTCCTTCCTCATAATACATAGAACATACTCAATGTATGTATGCACTAATCCATGGGAATCCTCGTAAATAGTCTCTTTTCTTACTCCCAAAAGTGGACTTTGACAAAAATTAAGATCATAATGTTTTCCAAAAAGTGCGGGACGGGGGTTTTTGAGGAAGTAAAATTCCTCCTTAACTTATGCTTTTAATGATCCCAATGATTCCATTGTGAAGTCCATAGGACATACTCTCAATATGTATACTTTTTCCATCCATTCATAGCTAGTGCACTTCTTTTTCCCTTTTTCAAAATGAGAGTTTCTTAAGTTCACGTGCTAAATTCTTTTTCTTCAACAGTGATGCAAGGGGGTTTTGTGGAGCTTCAAACTCCCATCATACTAAGCTATATTTTGGATTTCTTAATCTTATATGGAAGTCAATAGAATAGTGTATAGATATGCATGATGTTTCCTATCAACTAAGAAAAATCGTGTTTCATTTCCATTTCCCAGAATGGATACTTATCATAATATCCACTGAAATTTATGTGAAAAAATCATGAACAGAGCTACTTTGGAGATACCTAAAGCTTACACTTTCTTGTAAATTGAGGGAATTCATTGACTCTAGATGAGAGTATCTATCTTATGCTCTCCGTACACATGATTTCCCTCTAAAGGGCTTGATGCTCAAACCCTTCATTGCCTTCTGAGAGTCAGGCCCTTTCAAAATTTAAATAATAATACTTGTACATAGGTAGCATGCAATTAGTATGGAACCTTTTTTTCATGCCAGAATAAAGCATATCAAGGTACATTATCACTTCATGGGTGAGAAGGTATTAGCAGGTGATATTGATCTTGTTTACGTGAGAATAGATGAGCATGTTGCTGGTATTTTCACTAAAGAACTTGGAGTAGAGAAGCTGAAGAAGTTTTGGAAGATGCTTGGATTAGAGGACATGATGTTGAGCTTAAGGGGGAGTGTTGAGATATCAAGCTCAAAATGTGATGATCTAGGATGAAACTTATCACTTTTTTATTTCTCTGACATGTATAGTGGTCACACATATATTTGTCAAGGATACTTCATTGATCTTTACTAGATTTATCTACCGAGAGTGATGGCACATTTGTTTCTTGCCAGCTCACTCATTCGCGGACATTAGGATTTTCCTTATGTACTGTTTGTTATATTTTGCACTTGTATTGTTGTTTTAGGTCATTCTTGTACATTCCTTTTATATAGAAGAAGAAGAAGAAGAAGAAGAAGAAGAAGATCATTCTCCCTTGCCTCAATCAATGTGCGTGCTCCTCTTTGATTGTGAGAGTGTGTGTGTGAGCTCCCTTCCTTATCTCCTTCTTGGTGACAAGAATTACCTCTGGATACTTAGCATTTGTAAATTCAAAATTGGTTTCTTGGAGTTCCAAGAAGCAACGAACAATTGCTTTATCGGAGTATAAATGTTTTCTCTATATTAAAAGGATCTAGGAGAGTGCATTAGAGTTCACCATGTCAAAATATAACACTGACATTGAGAATTTGGATAAGAATCATTATCACCCATTGAGGTTTATAATTTCTAGCCATCTCATGGGAAAAGGATTATGGGGGCTCATTAGTGGCACATATGCTGGACCTAGATTGGGAGAGAATCCAACTCCTCATCAATTAAGAAATATCAAAGAGGGGAATGAGAGAGATAGAGTCATCTGCATATTATCTCGGCACATTAGCAATGCCATGATAGGGTATATAAAAGATCTAGATACTTCCATGAAGGTATGGGAAACCAAAGGCTTTACTCTACTTCAAACAAATCCAAGAAGATTTGATTGAATAAGGGGCTAAAAAACTTGAGGAAAACGCCTAGTTCCAACATAAATGAATACATTTTGAAAATCAAAGAGGTCAATGATGTATTGGGTTCCATAGTTGTCACCTAGATGATGATGACCTAGTTGCATACACCTTGAATAGACTTAGGTATGTTGAGACATGGAGGTCTTTTACAACATCTCTATATGTCAGAGATACACTTCTAGCTTTGAGCATTTGGTGGCCTTGATTTTCACCGAGAAGATGAATATTGGAGTCTCAAGATAAAGGGCAATGAAGCTCCAGCTTTCTATGCAGGTAAAGGTAGAGGAAGAGGAATAAGCCAACGTAGAGAAAGAGGTAACACAAGGGAGAGGATCAAAAGGTGATTCTGATCAAGATCAAGGAAGAAAACACTCTTTGTCAAGAGGGAGAGGCAAGCTCAGAGGTAGAGGAAGAAGGCTCAACTAGAATAAACACAACCAAAGACTAGAAGGTTTCTTCATTTCTTCATTTCTTCAAGGGATTGCTATCCAAGGGAGAGGAAAAATTCAACCTACAAAGTTCAAGGTAATTATGCATCTACTTCAAATGAAAATTGAAAGCATGGTGGCTATGATGTAGATGAGGGACTACAAGACACAAGGATCAATTACATGGTACACTAATAGTGGATGTAGCAACCACATGAGTTGCAACAAGGAGTTCTTCTCAAATATGCAGGTGCCATCAACCAAAGGGCATGTGGAAACAAGTGATGACACTACTCATGCTATTACACATATAGATGATGCTATGTTGGATGGCTCTCACAAAGCCAAGTGCTTGAAAGATGTTCTTCATGTTCCCACAATCAGAAATAATCTAGTCTCTGTGGGAGAAATGGTTGAGAGAGGATTGGAAACCAAGCTCAACCAGAAGGGATATTTTCTGGAAAAATCTAAAGAGGGGTATAGATTGATAGCCAAAACTAAGAATGAGGAAAGAATATTCACTTTGGATGTGAATCCTAACTTCAACCACACAACCTAGTTCACATTTGGAAACAAGAAGGTGGCAGAATTGGACCTATTGCACAAAAGGTATGGACATATCAATACTCAGGGATTGAAGGACATGGAGAGGAAGAGGTTCAGGATAGGGCTACCTAATATCTATAATCAAAACCTCAAGAATCGATGTGAATGTTGTCAATAAGGAAAGAAGGCTAGGTTTCCATTTAAGATGCGGAATTGTATGAGCTATCATCTACTTGATCTTATTCAAACACATGTTTGGGAACCAAAAAAGGATTAAGTGATGCAAGGCATAAAGTCAAGGTAGATATCACAAAAATAGAAGAAGATGAAGAACTATGGATTAAGCATAATGTAGACCATCATGGGAAGGAGAAAGAGAGCTCAAAGACCAACAAAAAATATCCAAACAAATGGAATGGTGAGATAAGAAGGTCTCATAGGGTAATGCATCCAATTGAAAAACTTACTTATGAACCTTACTTCATAACCTTTCTCAACAATTTTCCCTACTGTTAGCTCAGTAAAGGGTCGGTTTTTATGCACTAATGTGTTTCTATTTGGCAAAGAATTTACTTGATTGCAGGTATTTGGAAGAAGTAGGTAGGGCATTGGGGACGAACCTCACTGTTAGAAATGCATCAATAGATATTGTGTGTCAAGTGCGGCTTCCTCGGCAAAAGCACGAAGGCTTCAATAGGTTTCCAAAGTCAAGAGGTGGTGCCATGGATGGTCCTAATTTCAGGATATGCTTTTACAACAGTTAGCTAACAAGGGCCCTCATATAAGGCAGGTGCTCTTATCTCTTATTCAATTTATGGAAAATTACTTTGGAAAAATGGTGAGATGGAAGGCTTTAAAGCATTATTGTTATTATTAGTTCCCCACCTTTGGACTCAATTGGTGGTCTATTCCGACTCAACCTTTTCAAGCAACACGCAGGAGTGTTAATGTAGCCAGATGTTTTATTCTCCACATGCTTGAGAATGCAGGTGTTTTATGGATATGGCATGGCAAAGAGCAATGGTCAGCCCGTCCTTGTCAGAGGGTGGCAGGTAGTGTTGAAGGGAGGGTTGCGGGAGCAGTTACAGGGTAGGTGGGAAGCATTGGCTCTCTCTTTTTCACGGGGGAGTTTTCATTTGGGGTCTCCCTCTTCACTTTTTCTGGGGGGGGTCACTTCTGCTCTTAGTGTCGGGCAGCCTGGAAGTGTATCTAAGTAGTGGTGAGGGAAAATGGGAGACCGGGGGCTCAGTTGCTCTCCTGTGTTTTGGGGTTGCTGACTGCTAGAGAGGGTAGAGGAGGGGGACAAAGAGCAGAGGCCATAGGGCAAAAAGGGCATATTTCCTCTGTTCAGTGTGTCACTTCAGATCATTCTGGCATTACTGTCTGCTCTGACAAGTTCAGAGGAAAAGACGCGCCATCAGAGAGAAAGGACGGAGCTTCATACAAGGGGGAAGCATGCATCATTTCTAGGGGAAGTGGGCAACATTATCATTCCATCGATGGCTAATGAGGTTCAACAATCTCAGAGAAGTGCGTGTGTCCTCACTTTGTCTCTAGGAGTTATACGAATCTTCCATATCAGTTAAGATGGATTCACTTTTTCCATATCAGTGCTCAGCACACATCGTCAAAAATTCCACGTGATATAGAATAGGGGATGAAGAAGGGAGAGGGCATCTTATGAGAAAGAAATGCACCATGTCTGCCTACGTAAGAAAACGACGAATGGCAGTTGGGGTGCTATAGTGAACAAACGTGGACGATGCTGCTAGAGTAAAAGGGAAGTCGTTGGAATCTTCATTCAAGACAGTAGTGGAAGGCATTCTATTGGGACTTCAAGCAACAACAACATATACCAGCTGAATGGAACAGGCAAATAGAAGGGTCGTAGCAGAAAGCATAGACATTACAAGGCCGTGACAACTTATGAAGTGCTTGCAAATTATGAATAAACACTCAGCAGACTCTTGTGAGGTGTGTGCTACTCAGATTTTAGCCTGCTGCTGTGTTTTGGTGTCTCTCTCTTGTCCCTTGCAGGTGAATCGAAGAGAGGGGAGACGCTTGCTGCTCGAGGCTTGTCACTCGTTTTTACGAGGGGAAGCTTAAAATTGAAGGTGGTTTTCTCTCCAACGGAGGAACCCACAGTGGAGGTGTGAGGGGTGAGTTCTCTATAGGCCGTCGGGGTGTGGGCACTCTTTTGGGTGCACACAATGAGCAGCGAGCTGGGGGGGGGGTTGATTCAGAGGAGTAAGCGAGCAGGAAAGAGGCAGATATGTCTTGATGGGTATTCGTGGATTAGAAGGTCATTGTCATGGAGATGCATGGGGCTTCTGTACCTTGTGAATGTTTGCATTGCATTTGACATGTTTTTTGCTGAACTTGAAGAGGGAGATGTGCCCATCGGGAGGAAAATTGAGATTTTCTCCTCGGTGAGTCCAACAACCATCTTCGGATCTTGTGGTTTTTGGGTGTGTATTTCCACCTTGCTCGGTGAGCACGGAGTAGGCGAATGAAAAATCTCTGAAGATCATCTTTGGCTGGGGACTGTAACCATCAGCATAGTGAGATCACAAAGAAGATGCATGCCAGGTTGAGAGAATGTATTTCAAGTGTTTTCCACCTCTAGTGCGGTCTCTAATCAAAGATAAGCACGTCGTTCATTTTCTCTCGAAGATGTGTGCATGCAAAAGCACAAGATTGTTGTTGTGGTAAAGGAAGGATGGCGGTTGATATGCAAGATACGACAGCGTATATGAACCTTCCATAGATATGCCATAGCTATGGAAAAAATCAAATAGTCTATGTTGGAATATCCAGATGAGTTTATGCTCAAGAAATTCCTCCACGATGTGTAGATGCTACCATCGCGTGACCGTGGGCAATAGAGGGTTGTGTGAATCTCAAGGTTTGTGCCTATTGTTAATGCATGATGAAACAAATCAATTGGATATACATAGTGGTAGTGTCACTAGGATGAACATGTGTCTACATGTAGTTGGCATTCCAACAAAAACTTGGTGGGTTTTTTCTTTTTCCTTATTGTGCGAGCACTGAAGTCATATCAAGTCAAGGGATGCAAAGTTGTTCTCTAACAAGATAAGACATGTAATTTCATTTCGATATGCCATGCATTGTGTAATAGCTACGACTCTTGCATTCCAGACATGTAAAGACAAGGGAATCTAAAATTTTGTTGCCATTGATTTACTATGTGAATGAGTATATGATTTACTCTTTACTATATGCAGTAAGAAGGCTTATCACATAGCGGAAGGCTAATAAATTTTTTTGATTTGATAAGCTACCTATTTGTTTCTAGCCCTTGTATCATGTTTTACCCTGATTGTCATGCACCAAAGCACATGCACGTTATTATTGTGGATAATATAAGTGGATAAGTGTAGGGACAGGGAGAGGAGATTAGGAGAGGTGGGTCATGCTGGGCTAAATTGGGGATGGAGTGAAAGTGAGTGAAAGAGAGAATAAGAGAAAAAGAAGGTGAGAAAGGAGAGAGAACTCGGGAGAGGCAACCGGTAAAGTTGGATCGCTATTTGCATATGTATTCGGGTTTGCATTCCCCTCTCTTCCATAGATACATTGACATGCAATTGTGGACTTAGAATGAGAAAAATCAACATAGTTTGAGAGGTTTGAGCAAAACATACTCGTGTATAAGCATCTTTCCCTTGGGGTATAGGCCCCATCATTTTGGTGCGTTTGTCGGGATTTGGCTTAGCACATCTCATAGAGATTGCCACGAGTTTTCTTGGTGCCCCATTTGTGTGGCACAGCCAGTCGGCCCCGGATTGGTTTCTTTGTTCTTGGTAAAGTGATGGCACAAAGAATGCAAGTTAGGGACTTTCAAAAGGTCGGCCGGAGGATGATGAACTCCGAATGGACTAGAAGTCGAAGCGGGTTTGGACGCTCAATGCAAAGCCGTGCATATGAATGTTGCCGGGTTGGTCCAATCTCGAATTATATTCGGTGTTGGTGTTGCGAGAAAGTGGAGCACATTGCAAAGTTTTGCCCTCGTGTGTCAAGTCCATTGGACTTTGTCCTTAGATGCGTAGAATGCGGGAAAAAGAGGCTATGTGAGCACGTGTGTGGCTCAAAAGAGGTGACTGACGTAAAGGTCATAACGAATGAATCGGATAGGTGTTTATCCTCTTTGTATGTGGAAGTTGACATGAGTGGAGTTGCTTCGTCGACGGAGAACGCAAGAGTGAATGGAAACATGGATAGGGAATCTGAGAACTAAGCTTTGATGGAACTTGTAAAGAGCTTGGAATGTCAAGTCAGTTTGCTTCGAGTAGAGCGGGATAGCGAGGGGATCAAGGTAGAAAAGCTTAAGGAAAGTGAAGCGAGGTTAGGAGAGGTCGTCACGAAATGTTTAGAACAGTTGCAAGTTGTGGAGAATAGACAAGGAGTTGAAAAGAGTAAACAAAAGCTTGAGGAAAGACCTTGCGAGGCCTGAGAGTGAAAACATGGTCTTGGACTTGAGATCCGGCTTGATGGTAGCCGATTGCTTTGGAGTTGTAATCGAAGAGGAGTCCGAGAGAGATGAGGAGAACCTAATAAAGAGACTTGAGCAAATAGAGAAAGAAATGGAAAGAGTGCAAAGTTTGATCGTTAAATATAGTGATCAAGCGGGTAGAGTCGGTGAGGATGTCCACCTAGAGTTAGAAAGGATGCAGCATGCCCAAGGAGAGTGATGAGAAAGTGAGACGGGTAGAGAAAGAGAATGCAAGGCTGAGTAGCAAGCTCGAAAGGTGGATGAATCGGAAAGATGACGAGACGCGAGGATAGGTAGAGGACCCAAAAGTAGGAAAAATGGAAGGAGAGCTGAAAGCGGTGTTGGACAGGTTGAGGGAGTTCGGAGCAGAGTTAGAAGAGACAAAGAATGAGTTGTCGAAAAAGGTAGATGATCTAGATGTAGAAAATATGAGTAGGATTTGGGAGGAAAGGTCAATTCGAGAAGAGGTTGAGAAGTTGACTCTTCGAGTTGAGAAGAGAGAGGATATTCCCCTCAGATCTAAAAAAAAGATGAGAGAGTTAGACGAAGAGATGGAGCAAATATGGAATCGGTTCCGAAGCATTGACTGTGACCTGTTCCAATACCAGAGGGATATTCAGTACAACAAGCAAGGATTAAGGGACCTAGTGGTGAGGCTTGAGTCATTGAGGGGCACAACGGGTAATGGTAGTTTCCCAAGTCATTTATCAGGTAATGTGGAATCTCTACAAGGCAGAGGTTGGAGGTGAGAAGGGAATCAATGAGGCAATGGATGTCAATAAGGGCAGCTTGAGTCTGATTAGGGTTTGCTTTGCGGATTGTGAGTCAGAGATGTGAGGACGGGCGGACCAAGTTTGTTGTATGCCTAGGATTGAAGTGGCATTTTTTGGGGTTTTCAGGTCGACAAGGTAGTTAGTGTGTGCGGGTTTCGAGAGGAAAAGTTGACCATGGCATTAGTGATCGGATTTTGGCTTGCATAGTAGCAGAGAGGAGATGTGTCTGATCGGGAGGTCCACGGGGGGTATATGTGTGTGTGTTGTGATTTGTTGGGTTGGTAAAAGGGCCTTTCTTGTGTCTCCTAATTCTCAAGACTTTGGTATTGAAAAAGGAAAAAAGAAAAAAAAACACAAGAAAGAGATAATTGTGTATATGTGTGTGTTGTCGATGCGCTGCAGTGGGCTAGTAGGCGGGTGGAACAATGATCGGGTGATTGAGGCCACGAGCTGATGCTAGTTTCATTGTAGGTTTGACCTATATGTGGCTATGTGCCTATGAGGGCCGATAGGTGGGTGGAGTCTCTTTGGCCGGGTTGTCAAAGCCACGAGCTGGCATCGGTTTCACATAGGGCTAGCATCGTGCATCACGCGTAAATAAATAAATAAATGAAAAAAAAAGAAAAAATGGAAAAAATTCCTCGCTTGAGGGGGGATAGAAGAGAGGTGAGAGAGCATGATGCTCGGATGGGAATATGTGTCTGTGTTTGTGGGGATTTGAGGAATGTGTGGACTCCTGATGGGGCATGTCAAATCGATGCTTAAGCTCGGCTAGGGTTTTGGCTGCGATGTGTCTGTGGAAGGCTTGGACTTGAGGAATCCAATCGTGCTAGTTGCTTTGTTCGTCTGCAAACTCTTGAGAGGTGCTCATTTTGGTTCTTTGGTTGTGCAAGTACTTGCAATGTCCTGATGCATGTCGATGGTGAATGATCTTGTTGGAGTGAGCTCATGTTAAGCTTGAGTGGTCTTTGCCGCGTGTCCATCAATTCATGAGGTGTGGTGGTGATCTTGCATGGAATTTAGTTGAAAAGAAAAAAAAAAGCAAAGAGTCGATGAAAAGGAAAGCGGGTAGTAGAAACCCTTGGTAGAAGGGGCATGGGAAATGGGCAAGAGAATTTGAGTGGAAATGGAAAATAAATTAGGAAAGTGAACGTATAAACCAAAAGAGTAGCAGAAAGGAAGCACAGAAGTGATTCTTGCATGTATGTATGTTGTGTGTGACGAGAATGCATGTGTGATACGAGATCATGATGTGTGTGCTGAATATATATGTGTGATATGGATGATTGATAGAGATGTTTTTCATTTTGGTAGTAGATGTGGTGTTTGATGAAAAATGATCCAATCTGTTTGATGAGTTTGTAGACAGGTGGACATGGCGATGAAGATGCGCGAAGATGGACAAAGATGGTAAGTGAAATGATTGGATTTTGGTACTAACGGATGATTATATGAGGGTGATTGCAGATGCTACATTGAGGAAGAAGAGAATAGGTATGCAAGGTAAATATTTGTATTTGATTGAGTGATGATCACATGTTGGATGATTTGAGTGCAGATACCAAATTGGCTCGTCGAGGACGACTTTGTGAGCAGAAGGGGGAGTATGTTAGCTCAGTAAAGGGTCAGTTTTTATGCACTAATGTGTTTCAATTTGGCAAAGAATTTACTTGATTGCAGGTATTTGGAAGAAGTAGGTAGCTCAGTTAAGTGCGGCTTCCTCGGCAAAAGCATGAGGGCTTCAATAGGTTTCCAAAGTCAAGAGGTGGTGCCATGGATGGTCCTAATTTCAGGATATGCTTTTACAACAGTTAGCTAACAAGGGCCCTCATATAAGAGAGGTGCTCTTATCTGTTATTCAACTGATGGAAAATTACTTTGGCAAAATTATGAGATGGAAGACTTTAAAGCATTATCGTTATTATTAGTTCCCCCACCTTTGGACTCAATTGGTGGTCTATTCCGACTCAGATGCTGCTAGAGTAAAAGGGAAGCCGTTGGAATCTTCATTCAAGATAGTAGTGGAAGGCATTCTATTGGGACTTGAAGCAACAACAACATATACAAGTTGAATGGAACAGGCAAATCAAAGGGTCATAGCAGAAAGCATAGACATTACAAGGCGAAGACAACTTATGAAGCGCTTGCAAATTATGAATAAACACTCAGAGGACTCTTGTGAGGTGTGTGCAACTCAGATTTTAGCCTGTTGCTGTGTTTTGGTGTCTCTCTCTTGTCCCTTGCAGGTGAATCAAAGAGAGCGGAGATGCTTGTTGCTCGAGGCTCCTCACTCGTTTTTGGGAGGGGAAGCTTAAAATTGAAGGTGGTTTTCTCTCATCCTGAGGAACCCACAGTGGAGGTGTCAGGGGTGAGTTCTCTACAGGCCGTCAGTGTGTGGGAATTCTTTTGGGTGCACACAACAAGGAGCAAGCTGGGGGGGGGGGATTGATTCAGAGGAGTAAGCGAGCAGGAAAGAGGCAGATATGTCTTGATGGGTATTCGTGGATTAGAAGGTCATATATATATATATATATATATATATATATATATATATATATATATATATATATATATATATATATATATATATATATATATATATATATATATATATATATATATATATATATATATATATATATGTGTGTATGTGTGTGTGTTTGCGTGTGTGTAAAAATATCGCAAATGCAATCTTAGAAACCACTTTAAAAAATGCTTTCTATCGGTAACCGTAACTTGAGTGTCTTGCTTAATGAGTACCTCCATATGTCCGTTGATACCTAAATCTGAATCATTTTCCATGTCATACGTTGGGAATTGAACTCACAACCTCCGGATTAGGAGTGCGATGGGCTAACCACTTGCCCCAAAAGCCATGGTTGAAGATTACATCCTAATCCTCTATCTTAAGGCATGTTTCAACCATCTCCTACTAGGATTGTGTGACATTCCTTTCTCCTTATACTGAGCATTGCCCTCAATGCTCACTTCTCGACCCTTCTATCTCTCTTGGACCCACTTTCTATGCATAAGAGCTTCCACCAACCTCAAACTCGAGCACATGGACCAAATTTTGTTACCGTTAGTGTCCATGTGAAAGGCCAAATGGCCACTGGAAACTTCTTTGTATATGTTCTTAATAAAACATATAGTGGCCTAGTCAGTCACGAACAGTAAGTTCGATCGTATTTGTAAGTTCGATCGCATTTAGTGTTTCGGCAAGTAGATGCCTGAGGTGGAGGCAAACTCTTTTGTATATGTTCTTAATAAAACATATAGTGGCCTGGTCAGTCACAAATAGTAAGTTTGATCGCATTTGTAAGACCTTAGAAGTCTATTTTTGTGCTCCCTGTGCACTATGTTTTTTGCGTATTCTGCAATCTCTGTGCGAAGTATCGTGTGCAGCCTTAGGACGTCCATTTTCTACTCCGAGGATATCGTCGTGGAGCTCTCGATAAGGAGAGTGCACCGTGGTTCTTTGCCATCGAAACCCTTCACTAGTATCAGAGCAGTTCGATGCAAAAGCTTTGTTCCTTTTGTGCGAGCGAAGCCTGCACCCCCCCTCCCTCGGCTTTCTCCGAGGCTTACGACTAAGGCAGCGACCAAGGCATAGACCTTGGCATACCCTACCGTCCGAGTCACTGAAGTCACTGTTGGTGCCATTGGTGTCGTTGGCTGCACGCAAGGGAGGAACTCAACGATCAAGGAAGATAGAGGTTCCCGGTACTTCCCGGGAGGTCACCCATCCCAGTACTGTTCCCCCCAGAGCTCCCTTAACCGTGGCAATCTCTTGCCACTAAGCTACACACTTGTGGTGTTTGAAGAAGGGGAAAGACTAAGAAAGACCATTTTGAGATCCGAAAATTTGATGGCATAAACTTTGCTCTATGGAAGAATCAGATTAAAGATGTGCTGATTCAAAGGAGGAAATGGAAGCCAATAAATGGAATTTCAAAGAAGCCTGTTGACATGGATGAAGATGATTGGGATGAGTTAGATGAAATGGCCAGGTCTATCATTCACTTGCACCTGGAAGATAATGTTTACTTTACAATATTAGACTGTGATTAAAGTGTAGAGGAGCTTTGGAAGAAGTTATGCAATACATATGAAAAAGAGACGGCATCAAATAAAGTCTATCTAATGAGAAAATTATATGACCTTTGTATGAAGGACATAGATAGTCTTGCTGCTCATCTACATGAGTTTGATGCTATATTCTCTCAGTTATAGGCTCAGAAAATGGATATGGGTAATGAAGTGAAAGCAATACTGTTGTTATGCACCTTGCCTTCATCATGGGATACATTTTGCACAGCTATTAGCAATAGTGCACCTCGTGGTAAACTCATCTATGAAGACATATGTGGAGCACTCTTGAGCGAGGCGATTCGTAGAAAATCTATGATTGACACTCAGAGTGGAGATGCATATAATGTTTGTGATTCTTACCAAGGAAAGAATCAACAATGTGGTAGGAGGAAGAACAAGGAAAAGAATGGTCAACGGAATAAGAGTAGAAGTAAATCAAGGAAGAGGGATATCAAATGCCATTATTGTCATAAGAAAGGACACATGAAGAAATACTGTTATGCGTTAAAGAATATTAAAGGTAAAGGACAGAATGTTGATGGGCATGTTAAACAGTTACCTGCACATTGACTCTTCAATTCAGCCTTTAGATCTCGTTCATACAAATATGTGTGGTCCTATGTCGACTAGGTCCTTAAGTGGTTCTCTTTAGTTTGTCACTTTCATAGATGATGCTACTAGAAAAGTTTGGGTATATCCTATCAAATCGAAGGATGAGGTTTTTCTACTTTCAACAAATGGCTTGCTTCAGTTGAGATTAAAAAAGGAACTAAGCTTAAGGCTTTACGTTCAGATAACGGGGGTGAGTATACCTCACATGAATTCAATTTTGTTAGTCTAGAGTGATTCGTAGAGAGGTTAGAGATCCTTATACCTGAGTACAAAATGTTGTAGCTGAGAGGTTGAATAGAACTGTTCAAGATAGAGTAGTCTCTATGTTGCATCATGCAAACCTCTCACAAGGTTTTTGGGTAGAAGCAGTATTGACTCCACTTCATGTGATTAACCTTTCACCTAGTACTGCCAAAGGTTTGAAAGTGGCACAAGAGTTATGTATAGGGAAGCCACCATATTATGATCATCTTCGAGTTTTTGGGTGTGAAGCATATGTTCATATACCAAAGAATCTTAGAAAAAAGTTGGATCATAAGTCAAAGAAATGCATTTTTCTTGGATATGGTCCAGAAGGACAATTTGGATATCGCTTATGGGATCTTGAAATAGGATCAGCAATGAGAAGTAGTGATGTCATTTTCAATGACTCTAAGATGCATAAACAGCCCATTAAGGAGGTTGAAGTGAGAAGAGTGATGTTTGAGGATACTATTCCTCCGGTTAGCATGCATAAAAATGCTGCACATAGGGATGTTCAAGAGAATGTCCATTCAGATCAGTCTGCACATATTCCTGTTTAGCAACCATTGAGACGTTTTGCATGTGTCTCACCCCACCTGATAGATATGTTCCATGTTTAGATTTGTTATGCTAACAGATGCCCGTGAGCCTTCTTGCTACAAAGAGGCTATGCAGACAGAGGATCATGTAAGTGGGAGCGTGCCATGAAGAGTGAGTTGGATTCTATTCACAAGATTGGTACTTGGAATTTAGTACCTTTGCCAAAGGGCAGGAAAGCTTTACCATGTAAATGGGTATATAAGCTGAAATTCACATCAGATAGTTCTTCTCCAAAGTATAAAGCACGACTTGTTGCAAAGGGTTAACATGGTGTTCATTTCAAGGAAATCTTCTCTCTAGTGGTCAAGATGACTACCTTGCACATGTTGCTTGGATTCATTGCAATGGAGGACTTAGAGCTAGTCCAAATGGATGTGAAAAGTGCTTTCTTGCATGGAGATCTTACAGATGAGATCTATATGGAACAACTAGAGGGTTATGTAGTTCCTGGCAAGGAAGGTTTAGTTTGTAAGCTTAAGAAGAGCTTGTATGGACTTAAACAGTCCCCTAGACAATGGTACCAAAAGTTTGATGCTTTTATGAAGTCTCAAGGCTATTCTCGAAGCAATGATGGTCATTATCTCTACACAAAGAGATGCTCAAATGGCAGCTTGATATGCTTGATACTTTATGTCGATGATATGCTGATTGCTGGAAAGCCCTCTTATGATTTGTCAATTCTCAATAAGAAGTTGAGTCTGACATTTAATATGAAGGATTTGGGGGATGCCAAACATATTCTTGGCATGCACATTACTTGTGATAGGAGAAAAAGATGCATATAACTATCTCAAAGTGAATACATATCCAAAGTACTTCACAGGTTCAATAATATGCAGGGTGGAAAGGCATTGAGTATACCTTTACCCACATATGTGAATTTGAGCAAGGATGATTGCCCCAAATCAGATGAGGAAAAGAAATTCATGACCAAAATTCCCTATCAGTCTGGAGTTGGTAGTCTCATGTATGCTATGGTAGCTACGAGACCACACATTGCATTTGCAGTGGGAGTTGTGAGCAGATATATGTCTAATCCTGGCAAGAAACATTGGTAAGCGGTCAAGATGATTTTAAGATATCTGAGTGGCACTAAGGACAAGTGTCTATGCTTAGGTAGAGGGAAATCATCCATTATTGGTTACACAGATTCTGACTATGCTGGTAGTGTAGACAATCATAAGTCTACATCAGGGTACATTTTTCATTTTGTTGGAGGTGCTATCTCTTGGAGATCTTGTCTTCAAGAATGTACAACTGTTTCCACCACAAAAGCAGATTATGTTGCTGCAAGTGAGCCACGTAAGGAAGCGTTGTGGCTTTCTCATCTTGCTTGTGATATGGGTTTACCTTAGCATGTAATCGTTTGCTCAGTGATAGTGAGAGTGCCATTGCTTTGGCAAAGAATCTGGTCTATCATGCAAAGACCAAGCACATTGAGGTGAGATATCACTTCATTTGAGATTGCTTAGCCACTAAGCGCATTATTCTTGAGAAGGTTCACACTCGAGATAATGTTGTAGATGCTTTGACTAAAGCTCTACCACAGGATAGCTTTTGACACTATTGTCACTGAATGGGGTTCCTTGATTCATGATCTTACACAGTCACTTGTATACTATGTAACATGCCTATCAGGTGGGAGGTATAGTTTGTATACTTAGACTCAGGTATTCTTTATCATTCTTTATTCTTCTCCCATAGTTACTTTGGTCATATTGGCCTTTAGTGGGAGATTGTTACTTTGCGCTTCATTTTCAAACATGTGTGTGTAATGATCTCAATTTCTTTATAATGCATACCCCATGCTACATAAAGAAGACTTTAAAACGTAGATGTGGCTCCTACTCTTTATGTTAAAGCTGAAAAAGATGTTTTGACAATTATTATCATATATGTTGATACTATGATCATGACGTGTCCCAAGGATTCATTGTTGGTGCAATTGCTCCAGGCCTAAATGCTTGATCACTTATCCTAAAGTTCATATGTGCATTCATGTACTAGCACATGAATGATTTCTTGTAAAAGATTGTTTTTTGCTCTTTGTAAAAGTGCATATGTCGAAACACTTCCAATTACGAGTTCATCGAAGAATCTTTCCGAAAATTATTTGGTGAAGATTTATGGAAACTAAAGTCCTAAAACTTTGGAAAACTTTTAGGTAACGACTCAAATTCAAATTTAAATCTAATTGGCTCCAACAAAAAGGCTATAAAAGAGGACCATCTAGTTGCGCGTGGTTTGTAGCTAGATATAGTAGAGATTTCAGAGGAATTTATGTGGCATATTGAGCTCACATTTTAGCTCTTAGATTTCCCTCACATCGTGCAATCATTCATTGCCAATGTCAATGTAATTTATGTGCACTAATACATATAGTTTTCTCATATCTCATCTCTTGTACTATATTATATACTACTCAAAAGTGTGAGCTTCTTTGATCTGTTTCTCAGTGTGTACTTGATTATTTGCAATGATTCAAGTTTTTTTAGATTCATAGAATCTTTTTTCTTGTTGCAAAGTTTCATTTCAATTGGCTCAGTCATTCTTGAGTTATGTGCAAAACATTGCCATTTGGTCTACATACTATTAACTCCCAAAAATGTTGAGGTAGACATGTGATTTGCTAAGCATCATTCTCAGTGCATAGTTGATATTTTCAAGTGAAATAACTTGTGAATGTTGGCTATCTTAGTTAATTAGATATAGCCAAAAGGATTTTTCCCAATTGTTACCAAGAAAGGAGTGCTCTTCATTTTCCTAAGCAGGTATGATGACCAAAATAGCAAGTTTTGGTTCATAATCAGAAGTCCAAGTTATCTGTTTTGATCGAATGATTTGGGGATCATCTTTCAAAGTACTTGGGTGATTATTTATGATTCTTGGAAAGCTCAAAAGATCTATTTTGCACTCCTCAACTCAATTTTTTCTTATGTGAAGCAAGAATTTGCAGCACCATCTCATCTCTCGAAGGTCTCGACCATCTCCTCCAACGGTGATATTAGAGCAACATCAAGGTAAAATGGGAGATGGATTTCCATCATTCATTGATAAATTGGACAGGGGCAATTATCGAGCTTGGTCCCTAAGGATTAAGGCTTACCTCCAAGGAAGAATCTTGTATGGATACATATCCAGAGATGAAGAAATGCAAAATTTTAGAAGCAAACACCAACCTACAAGAGAGGAGCAAGAGAGACTAGCTGCATGGTGTGCAAAGGATGCTCCAGCCAGGTCTTACATACTCGATTCAATCTCTGATTTTTTATTACCTCATATTAGGAATTTTAAGCCTTCCCAAGATATTTGGGAAGTACTATCTTCATACTTCTCATCAAATACAAGGGCTAGAAAGAACCAACTTTGGATGGAGTTCACAACCTTGAAGAAGCAACCAAAGCAAAGTGTAGATGACTATGTGACCAAGATGAAGGATGTAGCTAATCAACTTAGGAGTATTAGAGAAGAAATATAAGAGGAGCAAATAGTAAGGCACATCATAAATGGCATCAAGGCTCATGACAAATGGGAGTCCTTCACTATAGCAATGGGCCTACACATGGACATGCACATACCCAACCTCAATACATTGATGCGGCAACTCTTCACACATGAGACAAAGATCAACAAGAATGGAGATACTCCTAAAGGTAATCAATCTTTTGGCCTTTATATTGATAAAAGTAAGATTAAAGATAAAGGAAAAGGTAAGAAGAATGAAGAGGATGCAGGTACCTCTCAATTGAATTTCACAGGTAGAGGAAGAGGTACTAGAGGAAGGGGTAGAGGAGCAAAGCAAGGCAGGGGGAGAACATACAGTTCTTCAGCTTGCAACAATTGTGGCTTGACCAATCATACCACAGATGCATGCTTCAGGAACATGAAGAACCAGAGAGGACGAGGCTTCCATAGAGGACACTGAGGATGAACAAGAGGCATGTTCAACAATCGAGGAAACAATTACCATCATAATTACAACCAAGGGTACAAGAACAACTATCAAGGAGCCTTCGGAGGAAGGAGAGACTACAACAACTATACAGATGATCAAGAGGGTTCCCTATTACTCATGAATATGACAATCAAGCAAGGTAAAAATGATGAGTACGTATTATATATTGATTGTCGTTGTTCCAATCATGTAGTAACAAATGTAGAATTATTATTTGACCTTGAAGAACCCAAAGGAAAGCATGAAGTTCAGGCAGATGATGACACTAGGCACTTAGTAAAGAAGATTGCAAATGTTAAAGCATCTGATGGTAACATGAATCTTCTAAGTAGGGTATTATATGTCCCAACAATAACCAAGAAACTAATCAGTGTTGGACAAATTGTTGAGAAGGCTTTACAGGTTAGATTCACAAGGCATGGATCATATGCAAAGGACCCTCAACAAAGCTTCAAGAGGATTGCAAAAGTTGAGAAATGTGGTAGACTTTTGACCTTTGAAGTTGAAGATACAAGAAATATTGCTCTCTTCAATTATAAGGACCAAACCCTATCTAAATTGGAAATACGTCATATGAGACTAGGACATATAGGTGAAAGCACATTGAAGCAAATATGCAGGGATCAGAGTGTGCTTGGCATTCCAAATGTGTCCAAACAACACATGATTTACAAATGTGGAGCATGCCAATTTGGCAAATCACATAGGCAACCATTCAACAAAAGAGGATACATGTATGAAGACAAATTGGATCTTGTACACACAATTGTGTGGGGTTCTAGTAGAGAGCCATCAATTTCAGGGTCAACATATTATGTTTCATTCATAGATGACTTTACTACGTGGACAATAATTCTTTTTATGAAGCATAAAGATGGAGTCTTCACTTGTTTCAAGAAGTATTTGGCATTGGTTAAGAATCAAACAAGTAAAATTTTGAAGAGGCTCATATCTGATGGAGGTGGTGAGTATTTCTCACATGAGTTTGATTCCTTTTTACAGGAAAGAGGCATAAAGAGAGAGATTACAACAATGTACACTCCTAAACAGAATGGAGTGTCAAAGAGAAGAAATAGATTATTAGTAGAGGCTGCAAGATCAATGTGGAAAAAGAAAAAACTCCCTAATTATCTATGGGTAGAGGCTGTTTCCACAACCACTTACCTAATCAATAGGCTTCGATCGAAGCCCCTGGATGGGATGAAACCTTATGAGGCATGGAATGGTAGGAGACCTACCTTAGATCATTGTAAGATCTTTGGGTGCATTGCTTATGCACACATACCTCACGTATTAGGGGAAAGCTTGATTCAAAAGCTGCAACATGCATATTTATTGGCTATGATCAACATCATAAAGGATATAGGTTATATAATCCCACCAACAAAAGATTCATAGTTACTAGGGATGTGGTATTTGATGAAAATAACTCTTGGTTTGAGGATGATTGTAGGAAAATAAAGTTACCCTATCATTTGGAGAATGATTTTTCAAATCTAACCAAAGAAGAATCACATACATCAGAGTATCTCAACTCAGAAGATTAGGAAGAAATTGATTTCAAAGCCTGGAAGTCAAAGGATAAAGTAAAGCTCAAAAAATTGGAAGACATTCCAGAGTCATCCAATCAAGTACTTAGAAGAGCTCAAAGGGAAAGCAGGAAACCTATAAGGTATGGCTATGACACATCACTAGTCACCAAGCATTCTATACACATGGCTAAGGATTCTATGTGAGAGGAATCATCTATATTTGAAGAAGCTAACAAAAGGGAAGAATGGAAAGACGTTATGCAAGAAGAAATTGAAGCACTTCAAGAGAATAGCACTTGGGATTAGGTTCCCAAAAAACCTTTCATGAAGGTAATAGGATCGAGGTGGATTTATAAAGTGAAAAATAATTTAGATGGCACAATAAAGAGGTATAAAGCAAGGCCAGTAGCAAAGGGTTATGCTCAAACCCATGGAGTAGACTATGAGGAAAAATTCTCACATGTAGCTAAGATGCCAACATTCAGAGTTTTGGTAAGTACAACTGCTTCAAAGAATTGGAACTTGTAACATTTAGATGTTAAAAATGCATTCCCCAATCGCTTGATCTCTAAAGAGGTCAACATGGCTCAACCACCAGGATATGAAGATGAAGAAAAATCTGATTATGTATGTAAAGTAAGGAGGGCATTGTATGGTTTAAAGCAAGATCCCAGAGCTTGGAACCATAGGTTGGTCATATACTTGTAGGACCAAGGTTTTGTTGCAAGCAAAGAATATTCTTCATTGTTCATTAAGAAGAATAATTCAGAGGTTATTTATCTATGTGTTTATGTGGATGACATTGTCATGATAGTAAATGATGCCAATGACATCAAGAAGATTAAAACTCAGATGAAGGAGGAATTCAAGATCAATGATCTTGGGTTGATTACATACTTTCTTGGATAAGAGATTGTGCATATAGATTTTGGTGTTTTCATTACTCAGAGAAAGTACATCTATGACATGTTAACTAAGTTCAAGATGGAGAATAGGAAGCTTGGAGGTACACCCATGGAATCGGATCACAAACTCAGTTCTCATGAAGGTGAGTTGCTTGAAGACATTACAGGTTATCAATGTCTTGTTGGGAATCTCAATTATACAACCCTAATAATAGTGGATATATGCTATGGAGTGAGCATATTGAGTCAATTCATGCATACACCAAGAAAATCTCACATGGAATCTGCCAAAAGGATCTTAAAGTACTTGGAGGGTACCATAAATGAAGGAATATTTTATCCATTTATATTTGAATTGGATATCAAGCTATACTCTGATGTAGATTGGGCTACCTCAAAAGATAATAGGAGGAGCACCTCTAGTTACTTGTCTTTTGCAGGATCTAAGTTGATTTCATGGTCATAAAAGAAAAAAGAAACTATGGAATTATCATTAACTAAACTTGAATATAAGGGCCTTGCAAATGCAACACAAGAGGCAATGTGGTTAAAGCTACTCTACTCAGACTTGGGGCTACATACATACACTCCAATGATCTTTGGAAATAATACTAGCTCATTACATTTGGCTGATAATCTTGTATATCATGCAAGGACTAAGCACTTTGAATTGCATTATCATTATATGAGAGAGAAGATACTAAGCAAGGATATACAACTTTTAAAGTACTTGGGTCACTATTTATGCTTCTTGGAAAGGTCAAGAAGTCTAGTTTGCACTCCTCAACTGAGTTTTGGCTGGTGTGAGGCAGGAATTTACAAAACCAACTCATCTCTGGAAGGTGTCCACCATCTCCTCCAACATTCATACCTTTAGTATTTTAATGCACAACATAAGCATAAATTTGATGTAAATGGCTAGGTATTTTCCGTTATTATCTTGGGATTGAGTTCAAGTACAAAATTGAGTGTATCTACATGAAATATTAGAAATAAATTGAGAAATTATTGGAAAGGTTTGAGATGTCAAATTCTAATCCTATGCAGATATCAATGGATGTCAATGTGTCATTACAGTTGGAAGCAAATTTAGAACCATTTGATGCTAAATTATATAGTCAAGCAATTGGTTGCTTGATATTCTATGTAATACACATATGGACATTCAATTTTTTGTTTTTCAAGTATCTTGTTTCATGCATATTTTGCTCAAGATTCATTGGAAAGTAGTTAAGAGAATTTTTAGATATTTGAAGGGAACTTCCAATTATGCTAAGTTATTTTTATAAGTCTCTTCATACGTCTTAGGCACACAATTTCTTGTATCTAGTTCCTATTTTTTCCTAGATTCAGATCTTGTCAATTTGTATCATATTCACACATTGTAATTTGAAATTGGAATATAAGATAGTGTAGTTGATCATTCTAGCTTACCATACACTTTGAAATCTTTTATATTCTCTCTCTCTCTATCTCTCACTCATCTCCTTTTGATTATTAAGGTGTGTATGCTAAGGGTCATATGTTGGAAGATCCTATAAGCTTATGATTAATTATTATTGTTATGGAGGCCCACCCCACTTCCAACAAAAGGTCATTGAAGAGCCCACATGCTTTGAAGAAGAAAACACATGTAGGGAATGGAAACAAGCTACACAAGAGAAGGTAAAGAAGCATTCACATGGTAGTATGACTAGGTATAAGGCTATGATTTGAACCAAAGGATTTCTCAGACATAAGGAATAGACTATGATGAGTCATTTCACCCTCTAACTAAGATGAATACTAGAGGAGACTAACAATTGTGATCACCATGTGCTAGAGAGATGATGCTCTCCCCAACCTTATGCGTGCATATATAGTTGCTCAAATCAACATGGACCACCAATGTAAGTGGAGTCCACAAGTGCATGTGCAATCTCCTCCACTCCTTTAGTACCTTCCAGTAGAGTCCACTAGTGATAGGTGTAAATTCCACTTGAGTTAAGTCTCACTGGATTCTAGTTAACTCACATTAACTTGAGTTAGAAGGTTCTAGAGCTCCTTGGGCAAAACTCTCTCCCCGTCATGGTTGAACCAAAGACCTCCTCCTTCAGAACCTTGAGATTTAACCACTAGGCTAGTGGATTACTTGTTTAAGAGGGCACATGAATTTATGCTTAAGTCTAGTCTTGAGACCTTTGGCCATTACACACGAGTAACCAAATGGTGTCAAATTTCAAATGTGTCTAAACCATGCACACCCTTAGCTCATAGAGTTACTTTATTACTAAAGACAACCCCTAAGCCTCATGTTCTAAAACTAGAAGAATATGTTTCATCTTTTTGATGGGATCTCAACCCAAACGATTCAAAACACCATCTAGCTTTGCACTTTGATAAAAAGATAAAAATACAAAATAGTGTCAATAAGAAGCGCGTATCTAAAAACATTCCTGACCAATTCACTGTTTTTCTAGGTGCAATCTTCACACAAACATGTGAAATGGGTGAATTAAAGTTACTAGTGCATTTTGTTGGAGTTACACATCTCCGAAAGCACGCGAACAGAAGAAGCTTGGAGCACAACACACAACACTAAATACATTAGCACTAGAATGTACAAATATAAGTAACCGATTAGGGCAATAGGCGTATATACAAGCCGGGGGGAAAAACCTCCTAAAGAGGGAAAAAAGTGCCCAAGCGGTCTTAGTGTGTTCACACACATCACTACCTAAATATATCAACGAATAACTCTTGGGAATGACGCGGTGAACAAGGAGTTGTCACTCATGTATAAGGAAGTGCCAAGCTATGTGGAATCAATCCACAAAAGGAAGTAATCCCAAAGCTTTGTGGAGAGCTTCAAACTTCTCTCGAGGTAGAGCCTTTGTGAAAAGGTCTGCAATGTTCTCCTACATGGGCACATATGCCAAGCTGATTTCTCTAGCAGAGAACCTCTCCCTGACATAATGATAATGCACCTTAATGTGCTTACTGTGAGCATGGAACACAAGGTTCCTCGCAACTGCCAATGTGCCCTCACCGTGAGTGAAGATGGTGGTGGCAAAAGACTAAACAATACCCAAATCAACCATAAGGTGTCTTAGCCATGCACACTCAATAGTTGTTGTGAAATTTATCCTATACTCAGCCTCACAACTAGAAGTGGCCACAATAGTCTACTTCTTGTTCAACCAAGATATACATGAGCTACCAAGCATGAAGCAAAAGTGACTAGTGGACACACGAGTGTCATAGCAACTAGCCCAACCACTCTCAGAGAAAGCATGTAAATCTAGCACTAGTGATCCCCCCTTGGGATAAAACACTCCAAGTAGCCGAGTACCACTCAAGTAGCGAAAGATGCGCTTAACCGCTTGCCAATGCTTGACACTTGGGCAATGCATAAACCTGCTCATCTTTGAGATAGCAAACTGAATATCTGGCCGAGTAATGCATAAATAAATCAAGCATCTAACAGCCTCTTGATAGAGAACAACATCAAATGCATCTCTAGCATCATGAAGACTCAATTGTAAACCTGTCTCCATAGGAGTGGCAATAAACTTATAGTCTTCAAGGCCAAAATGCTGTAATAATGTGTTAATATATTTCATTTGACACAAATCCATTCCACAATCAAGTTTCATAAATTGAATGCCCAAATAGTGATGCAAATGCCCCAAATGAAACATCTCAAATGAGGCATGCAAATCAGCCTTAAAATTAGCAATATGCTTCTCAGTAGGACTAGTGAGCAACATGTCATCAATGTATACAACAATGAGCAGAAGCACATCATTAGCATGCTTAACATATAACGTGCTCTCAATTGGACTGTTCTCAAAACCATGTGCAATCAGATAGGCATGTATCTTTTCATACCAAGCACGTGGTGCTTGATGTAAACCATATAATGCCTTCTTTAACCTGCAAACCTAGTTTTCATGCCTTTTTTGCACAAAGCCATGAGGCTGAGAAACATACACTTCTTCATGCAAGTCACCATTCAAAAATGCAATTTTAATGTCCAACTCATGTACATTGCAACCATGATGGGCTACAAGTGCACAAATGCTACGAACAATAGT
This sequence comes from Ceratopteris richardii, assembly GCA_020310875.1. Lineage (NCBI taxonomy): Eukaryota > Viridiplantae > Streptophyta > Polypodiopsida > Polypodiales > Pteridaceae > Ceratopteris > Ceratopteris richardii. The sequence goes on from CM035415.1 coordinate 62,945,260, forward strand.
CATATGACATTATAACCCTTTGCAACAAGCTTAGCCTTATACGTGTCAAATGTTCCATCAAGCTTACGCTTCAACTTGTAAACCCACTTAGTGCCAATGGCCTTCTTGCCAGGAGGCAAGTCACATAAAGACCAGGTACCATTCTTCACTATAGCATCATATTCAGATTGCATAACAACCATCCAATTTTAAGAATTTTGTGCTTCATCAAATGAAACAGGCTTATGCTCATCATAGAGACTAGAGGCAGCCATAGCATAGCAATGTGATGCAAAAGAGGCACTATGAGAGCCTGAATGAGTATGGTATGACAAAGGTGCATCTAATTTGTTATCATGCAAAGTTTGCACCTACCATTTTGGCATAGTTTTTGGCTGCTCAATATCATCTCTCTCATCAATAAGTGCATCATATAAATCTATCTCAGAAATGGAATGATCTGCATCATCACATGAAACATGCAAAGGCTAAGAAGTTGCCTCATTAGGACAAGTACTAGATTGTCCGCTTGTAAAAAGAGGCAAGAAAGTATCATACATGTCTTTGGAGGATAAATGTCTCCTTCGTACATGAAAGTAAGGGCTGAATAGCATCTCCCCCAAAAACAACATCATGGCTAACCAGAATGCATTTAGTCTATGGATGATATAGATGATAGCCTTTTCTTCAGAACTCTACCCAACTAAAATACATTTTATTGCTTTATCATCCAATTTTCTGCGATGTTGTTCAGGCACTAATGCATATGCCAAACAACCAAAAACACGCAAATGAGCAACCAATGGCTTGTGACCATGCCAATCCTCATATGGAGTGATAGACTATAGTGCTTTAGTGGGACACATGTTAAGTACATATGTTGCACACATAACAACCTCAAGCCAGAAACTATGTGGTAAAGCCTCACTCTTGACCATACACCTCACCATCTCCATGAGTGACATGTTCTTTGATTTAGCAACTCCATTCTATTGAGGTACATAGGGCACTATACACTCATGTTTTATCCCACATTCAACCAAAAATGCATTAAATTCAGAAGACATATATTCCCCCCTTGATGAGAACGAAGGGTGCCCACTTTACATGCTGACCAATTTTTAGCTAAAACCAAAAATTGTTTGAAGCACATAAACACTTCCGACTTTGTTTTCAATGGATAAACCCAAGCATGCTTGGAAACTTCATCAATGAAAGTCACGAAGTAAAGATAATTTCCAAAAGAGGGTGTCTACATACGACCACAAACATCACTCTAAACAAGCTGTAATTTCTAAGTAGCTCGAACTTAATCATCTTTTGGAAAAGAGGAACGCTGTGATTTGCCCAAACTACAGCCTTCACAGACATGTTTACTGGGTGCCTTAAGTTTGGGAAAAGAGAACACCATCTCAGATTTTTACAGGCATAACAAACTATTAAAATGCACATGACCAAATTATGCATGCGAAAGCTTTGCATCTAACATAGCATGAGAATCATGTACTGCACATGCTGAATCATTCACAGATCTTTCATAATCTATGAGCTTATACAACCCATGACATAATATGCCAGAAGCAATAATGACATCGCCATTTGACAAATCATGAACTGTACATCTATCATCAACAAATTTCACAACCAAGACAATCTTGGCTAATGCAGAAACTGATAACAAATTCTTCTTGATCCCTGGCACAAATAAAGCATCTTAGAAGGTGAGAGAACTACCATCAGCAGTAGTTAAAATAATTTTACCAACTCCCATGATAGGATAAGAAGAGTTTTTAGCACATGTGACAATATTCCTTGTAGGGCGGGCTCAAGTGAAGTGAGGAAATTGTGTTATGAGGTAATATGTTTGGTTGCCCCACTATCAAAATACCAAACATTTGAGTCGACTATAGACATACAATGCTCATGAGAAGATGGGTCAAAAGTATAAAGAGTAGTAAACACCCATTCTTCATTGTGCACAAGATTAGTAGACTCTATTTTCGATGTAGAGGCCTCTACAGCAACCATTCCGGCCTCTTTCTTCTTTGCCTCTTTAGCAGCCAGTTTTGGATAGCTCTTAATGACATGATCATTTGCTCTACAATATTTGCAAAACAATTTCCACTTTTCTGATTTCTTCTGATGTTTGTCTACCTTATTTGAATGTGGAGCATTTATCGATTTCTGCTTACTAGTAGAAGAGCTTCATTTCCCTTTGCCCTTCTAACTATCTAGGAAACCTTGATCTACAACACACATAATGGACCTCTTCTACCTAGACTGATCTTCTTGTAACATAATAGAAACTACGTCTTCAAATGATAGGGCATTTGGAATGACTTTCATCATCAAATGAAGAGTAGAAGCAAAACTGTGATATGAGTTAGGAAGACCATTCAAAATGTTCTACACCAGTGAGCTATCTGGTATAACGTCATCAACAAAAATCAATTTTTCCTTCAAATTCTTGATCTTTGTCAAAAAACTACATAGAATCACCTTCATTCATATGTTCACTCTCCAACTATTTTCGGACTAAGCAACACGAGGCTCATTCCTAGCTTGGTACAATGTGGTAAGTGTATCCTAAGCATCCTTAGATGTTCTGCAAGAGCGAATGTGAGGAATAATGGCACGTTTGATAGACAAGGCTATCAATGCATGTAATTGAGCATCTCTGCCATCCCAACGAATATGCTCTATAGTAGGTGCAACAGAAACCACAACATGAACAGGAATCTCAAGAATATCAACATCCTCAATGCCATCTGCATTAGCTTCAATACCTGTATTTGCAGGTGTAATAGGATGTTTTTCAACACCCTGCACAATGTTCCCCAATCCTTTTGTAACCAATACATGTCACATCATATAAGCCCACAATGGGTAATTGGTATTGTCCAACTTATCCTCAATAGCCAATATACGGAATACATCACTGCTTTCAGCCATGGCCACTCACTAAAATACACTGATGCAGAATAATGACGGTATCTGAAAAAGTTGAACAAAACTATTTTGATGAGTTTCACTAGATCTCTAGTAGACTTTGAGGCGCTAAAACAAGCTCTGATCACAATTTCAGCATCACATAACAAAGCAGTTTTGATCTCCTAATCACCGTGAGTATCCTCACCAAATTTCGTGCAATTCTGAGAATTTTATTGGAGGGGTGTTGATGATGCCCAAGATGAAGCAACAACCTGCTCTGATACCAATTGTTGGAGTTAGACATCTGAAGAAGCACACGGATTGCACAAGGAAGAAGAAGAAGAAGCTTGGAGCACAACACACAATATAGAATGTATTACCACTAGAATGTACAAAGATAAGTAACCCATTAGGGCCATAGACATATATACAACCTAGGGTAAAAGAACCTCCTAAAGAGGGAAAAAGTGCCCTGTGGTCCTAGTGTGTTCACACACATCATTACCTAAATATATTAACACATTTTTAGGCATGATTGGTGCATGAACTTAGTAACTAAGGTGGGATTCTTATCCCTCAAAAGCCTTCAAGAACTCTTGATTCATTTGAATTTGATTTGGAAAACTAGGAGTTTGGTTGGCCCAAATATCTAACTCAGATGTTTGCACAATGGTTTACTCCCAACCAACAACTACTTGATTTTTCCACCCAACTGGAGGACTACTTTATCCTAATGGGTTTGAAAATCCTATGTAAATTGTAGGAGAAAGTGTGCCATTTACTTGTGGTCAGCCATACTTTGATAGGACGAAATCAAATGTAAAATGGAAATTTGTCCAACTAAGGACATTTTCTCAAAGACTAGCTAAAAGTTCTTGGGAATTTTGGATCTCATGAACAATTCCTAACTTCTTTGTTCTAGAGAGTACTAAACCCTAGAAAGGCATTAGAGTGATGCTAGATTACTTGAAGCAAACTCAAATGAATAAGTGAACTTAGACTTATCATCCTTTGAAGATTGAAGAGTTGTTGTACATAACATCTAGGTGATATGTTTAATTTAGTTATCTTGTTCCTAAGAGTAACCCTAGACTTTTTCCAAAAGAATCAGATATTGTATCTCAGTCAAGTCCAAAATATTTAGAAAGCTGAGAGAAAGAACTAAAACTATATATAACCAATAAAACTTCAAAGATATGTTAACTTGCTTTGAGACAAATTCTAGATGACTCAAGATGTTTACTACTCAAAGATGTGTTTCAACAAGGTCACTTCAAGCATTTTTTCTATCTGTAGGAGAAGTAAATTGGATTCTCAAAAATATTCATAGAGTACACCTAAAATATCATCCAACTACAAGATAAAAGTGTGGTGTCTACCATCAATGTGTTGACCCACTAAGGTTCTATTGATGCATTTTTGCTCAAATAATGCTTCAATTGAGACTAAGTTCATGTCTATATGCAATCTTTATCTGTGTTTACTAGGAATGCAATTCTTGTGCATTGCTTTGAGTCAAAGGATTGAATTTATCAAGTTATTCACCTATCACGTTCTCTATTTGAAGAATAATCTTCCCGAAAGTATGAAGGATAACTCCTGATCCTAAGGAGATGTCTACTAAGAGCTCTCTTCTAATCTAGTGAGATATGCTCCCATGAATGATGAGCCCGTGTCTCCCTGGCCATAGAAGAAGAGTGCCCAAGGGGAAGTCATTTCCACCGTCCCATACCAGTGGAGCCTTCTTCCAATGAACACTGTCATACCTACACTAAACCCAATATATATTCCATATATATGTAATGTAATTTGTAGGTGGACTCTAATGAATCCCATATCCTAAAATCATGTTGCTGGACTCAAATGAGTCCCATGTCCTCGAACTAGTTAGTTTTGTTCTACTCAACATGTGAATGGATACCCCTTTCTTATTCCAACTAATTTGTTCCTAGGTACCGATTGAGTCTAAGTACATCTTTGTAGATCCCGATATACATATATGTATTGGGCACCCTAACTATTTCTAACTAAGGGATCTATGCTCTATATCATAGAGCTAGTGCCATGCCTTTGGCCTTCCTAACCATCACTTGAATCACATAAGCACTCATCGATGCTTTCTCATGAAACCCATCTGTGTGATCCTATCTAATTGGTTTCCTTAATAGTGTAGTAGAAATGCTGCACTACTTACTCAAGTGATGTGCATGAGTGAAAATAGTCACTCTCTGGGTATTCATCATGATACACCATAGTCTCCTAATCATACTATGAGACTCTTGTGAAGATAAGTAGATCTTCACTACTTTGGAGATGATCATAAATATGTCTCTTGTCCCTCTATGCAACTTCCTATAACCTATAGGATTGCTTGAACACATTCCTAATGGTGAAGGTACATGTCCTTCCCTTTAGCAACCCAATGGTCTAAATCCATAAGGATTATGCATAGGGATCCTATTTCTAATGAAGTTGCCTTATCTATAATGCTTTGATGGTGCCAAGTCCATTATGTACATGCATATGATCATGTTAGCACCTTATTGATGTTTGCAAAAAAGACATGTTACCATGCCATAACATTCTTACCTAAAGGTAAGTGCATATATAACACCATGAAATGGGAAAAATTTCGATAGCATTTCCCTAAAGAAATGGAATCCCAAAGAATTTTAACCATAAACTCAATGGCACTCAGGTCATCCAACAACATAGGGCTTGGCAAGCCATGGCATGCACACTATATACTTATACATGGACTCCATAACCTACAAAAACATAAAAAACAAATGTTGGCAACAATCTCTTTATTGCATAAACATGTAGTTCCTATAACCATCTTTCCTAAAAACCATAAAAAAATGTACTCCTAGAAATTTGATCGATACTTTTAGAATTTAAAAAATGATCAACATTTGATGTATGCATTCCAATGTATGCATGTACATACAGAACATGCCATAACAAAAAGTAAAATGCTTGGAAATATAAACCACATGTCCCTAAATGGTTTGATATCAGAATTACATGCATCCAATCCTTTTTGATGAACCTCTAGACCTCTGCAACTTCCTCTTCAGTTCCTAACATAAACTTTGAAGTTTTCAAAAACATTGGATCACTTCCCAAAACATAAAGCATGGTCAAATGATTACCAAAACAATGCAAATTTACCCAAAAAATGCATATGCAATCACTCTTTAGACCTTGAAGAACTTTTGTAGGACCTACAAAATAATCATAAAATGAAATATATATCATGTGCAATTAGTTTGAAGGGAAATTACTTCAATTGTCTTCTCAATTTGTAAGACATCGCTCCTAGAAGGTAGTTATCGAAAACTGTTTAGACCTTGGAGACATTCACAAACCTGCAAAAATACATAATCCTTGTCTTCTTTGAAACGAGCCATAGCCATCCAATTTGGATTTTTCTAGCCCAAGATATGGCCTTTCTAAGTGTGACATGCCGAACCACTGGACTAGTGGAGGGGCTAGAAAAAGTGTGAAAATGTGATCTTTGGAGTGCAAAAAAGCATTCTTTCATTAAGCAAATCCTAGAATTCTCTCCATAACCTCAGAAGAGTAGTATATGAAGATGCTGGAGCCTTTTTTCACCTTACCAAATCCTCCCTTCATGCATGCTAGTTTCTCCCCAAAAGAAGCCTAAATCAAGATTTTTACTTCCATGAAAACACTTAAATGGGAGATTTTAGCAAGCTTCTAATCCACTCCTTATGTGGATTTTTCTTGGTTGTTCTCCATCTTGATGGTAATACATAGAACATACTCAATGTATGTATGCACTAATCCATGAGAAGCCTCTTAAATAGTCTCTTTTATTACTCGCAAAAGTGGAGTTTGACAAAAATTAACATCAGAATGTTTTCCAAAAAGTGCGGGAAGGGGGTTTTTGAGGAAGTAAATTTCCTCCTTAAGTTATCCTTTTAATGATTCCAATGATTCCCTTGTGAAGTCCATAGGACATACTCTCAGTATGTATACTTTTTCCATCCATCCATAGCTAGTGCACTTCTTTTTCCCTTTTTCAAAATGGGAATTTCTTAAATTCACGTGCTAAATTTTTTTTCTCCAACAGTGATGGAAGGGGGTTTTGTGGAGCTTCAAACTCCCATCATACTGAGCTATATTTTGGATTTATTAATCTAAAATGGCAGTCAATAGACAAGTGTATAGATATGCATGATGTTTCCTATCAACTAAGAAAAATCCCGTTTCATTTCCATTTCCCAAAATGGCTACTTATCAAAATAGCCCTTGAAATTTATGTGAAAAAATCCAGAATAGAGCTACTTTGGAGATACCTAAAGCTTACACTTTCTTGTATTTTGAGGGAATTCATTCACTCTAGATGAGAGTATCTATCTTATACTCTCCATATACATGATTTCCCTCCAAAGGGCTTGATGCTCAAACCCTTCAATGCCTTCTCAGAGAGTCAGACCCTTTCAAAATTTAAATAATAATACTTGTACATAGGTAACATGCAATTAGCATGGAACCTTTTTTTCATGCTAAAATAAAGCATACAAAGGTACATTATCACTTCATTAGGGAGAATGTATAAGCAGGTGATATTGATCTTGTTTACATGAGAATAGATGAGCATGTTGCTGGTATTTTCACTAAAGAACTTGGAGTAGAGAAGCTGAAGAAGTTTCAAAAGATGCTTGGATTAGAGGACATGATGTTGAGCTTAAGGGGGAGTGTTGAGATATCAAGCTTAACATGTGATGATCTAGGATGAAACGTATCTATAGTGGTCACACAGATATATGTCATGGATACTTCATTGATCTTTACTAGATTTATCTACCGAGAGTGATGACACATTTGTTTCTTGCAAGCTCACTCATTTGCGGACATTAGGATTTTCCTTATTTACTGTTCTTTATATTTTGCACTTGTTGTATTGTTGTTTTAGGTCATTCTTGTACATTCCTTTTATGTAATAAAAGAAGAAGAAGAAGAAGAAGAAGAAGAAGAAAAAGAAGATCATTCTCCCTTGCCTCAATCTATGTGTGTGCTCCTCTTTGATTGTGAGAGTGTGTGCGTGAGCTCTCTTCCGTATCTCCTTCTTGGTGACAAGAAGTATCTCTGGATACTTAGCATATCCAAGGGAGAAGAAAAGTTCACCCTACAAAGTTCAAGGTAATTATGCATCTACTTCAAATGAAAATGCGAGCATGGTGGCTATGATATAGATGAGTGACTACAAGGCACAAGGATCAATTACATGGTACATTGATAGTGGATGTAGCAACCACATGAGTTGCAACAAGGAGTTATTCTCAAATATGCAGGTGCCATCAACCAAAGGGCATGTGGAAATAGGTGATGCCACTACTCATGCTATCACACATATAGGTGATGCTATGTTGGATGGCTCTCACAAAGCCAAGTGCTTGAAAGATGGTCTTCATGTTCCCACAATCAGAAATAATCTAGTCTCTGTGGGACAAATGGTTGAGAGAGCATTGCAAACCAAGCTCAACCAGAAGGGATGTTTTGTGGAAAAATCCAAAGAGGGGTATAGATTGATAGCCAAAGCTAAGAATGAGGGAAGAATATTCACTTCGGATATGAATCCTAACTTCAACCACACCACCTAGTTCACATTTGGAAACAAGAAGGTGGCAGAATTGGACCTATTGCACAAAAGGTATGGACATATCAATACTCAGAGATTGAAGGACATGGAGAGGAAGAGGTTCATGATAGGGCTACCTAATATCTATAATTAAAACCTCAAGATGTCAATAGGGAAAGAAGACTAGGTTTCCATTTAAGAAGTGGAATTATATGAGCTATCATCTACTTGATCTCATTCAAACACATGTTTGGGAACCAAAAAAGGAAAATTCAATTTGAGGTAATAGATACTTTGTTACTTTCATTGATGATTGCACAAGGATGACTTGGATCTATTGTATGAAATAGAAATTAGATGTCTTTTAGTATTTCAATAAATTCAAATCTATGGTCAAAAGATAATGTGATAGGTACATCAAGTGTTGAAGGTTAAATGGAGGGGGAGAATACTTATCCCATGATTTCTCTGAATTCTTGGAGACCAATGACATCAAAAGACAAACCACATGCAAGTACACAACACAACAAAATGGTGTGGCACAGTGGAAGAATATGTGTATTCTAGAATGTGTAGGGCCATGATGAAGGATATGTGTATGCCGAAATGCTATTGGACTAATGCAACAGCCATAGCTATATACATCATGAATAGAGCTCCCACATCAGGTATACATTCTACCACACCTTATAAAGCTTGGTATAATAGGAAGCTAGATGCTTCACACTTGAGAGTATTTGGTTGCACATGTTATGTAGTGATTCCAATTGAATTAAGGAGCAAGATTGATGAAAGAGTTTTCAACCATCATGGGATAAAGGTAGTCCTAAATCAATTGGATTAAGTGATGGAAGGCATAAAGGCAAGGTCGATATCACAAAAATAGAAGAAGATGAAGACCTATGGATTAAGCATAATGTAGACCATCATGAAAAGGAGGAAGAGAGCTCAAAGACCAACAAAAAATATCCAAACCAATGGAATTGTGAGATAAGAAGGTCTCATAGGGTAAGGCATCCAATTGAAAAGCTTACCTATGATTCATTATTTCTAGACAATATGCTTACGTGGGCAAGGTTATTGAAGAGCCCACATGCTTTGAAGACACAAATACAAGTAGGGAATGTCAAGAAGCTATGAAGGAGGAGATCAAGGCTTTGGAGGACAATCATAGTTGGGCTCTTGTACCAAGGAAGAAGGATATGAAGGTAATTGGAAACAACTGAATTTATAAGGTAAATTGGACACTGCTTGGTCGCTCGTATGTATGACCAAACATCTCAAGTCTAGACTTACTAGAAGGTCATTTACTCTTGTAAACAAGTGATCCACTTAGCCTAGTCCTTAAGAATCAAGGACTTGAAGGAAGAGGTCTTTGGCTCAACCCCCATGGGATACATGGGGAGAGTGTTTTGCCCAAAGAGGTCTAGAGCCTTCTAGAAGCATCCACTTGAGTTAACTCTAGTCAAGTGGGGCACTTGGCGCACATGTAGTTACATGGATGACACTTGGATGGTTAGATTCCACCTACCCAAGAAGGCAGTCCCCTAGAGAGAGCTATATATAGAGGCATTTGGTTGGGAGGAGAGTCATCTCTCTAGCATGCAGTGGTCCTAGTCCTTGTTCTCTTGCACCACCTGTGAGATTATCTTAATCCCAATCCCAATCACAATTGCAATATCAATCCCAATCCCAATCCCAATCTCAAAAACCATAGAAGCCCTGTCACATCATGGATGCATAACTTCTTAAATGAGTTGGCACATATGGGTCATGCCATCATTTTGAGGCATCTTAGCTCTGGTAGAGGACTTGCGAGGAGAGCCTTTGTAGAACTCTCATATGAGCCTTTATTGACTTACTCATTATTTAGAGAACAAGGGAGTCTGGAACGTGGTTGGGTGGAGAACAAAACCTATGTCTCTGTGTGTAATTTGTGTGAGTAGCAGGAGTTCAATGGAACAAGCAAAAGAATTCTAAGAATTGATATTAGAGCATCGATTTGGGCCATGCGCACCCTACAAAATAGAGGATTGAACCCTCGACACCACTATGCGAGGGATACATCTTATCCACACTGTCATATGGGCTACATGTACAAGTTACAGCGCCACCAATATTCATACAATAAGGCGATGACAAGATCAAAAAAATCGATGAGAGCTCCCTATGATAGAGCTATAAGACATGCTTTGTCTAAGTAGAGATGCTCACACAAGAAGTACAAATTGCTGAAGCAAGATCCCAATTCATCACACCTATGAGATAGAGTTCATGGCATAATCGTATGTGCAGTAGCCTACCATTTCTTTTTGTATTCTTTGATAAAGATGCACATTGGATGTAAGCATGTGAGGAGGAAAAAGGTTTATTCTCTCTCTACATCTAGAGACGAAGAATTCTTGCCACCATAGAGATCTTCGAAGAGTCAATTATCCAAGAAGCAAAATAGGAAAGCTTCTAGTGGTTTTTTCCACTCATGGATGTGAAGGGGATAGGACGATCATGAAGGCAATGAGCAAAGGGAGGAGATGAAGCTCTCCTCAATGGAAGATAAGGACCTTTATGGCATCCTACATGATTCTAGCAAGGAGTTATGGCTTCAAGTTCCAGGTTTGAGTATTTTTGAATTTTTGTAAGAATTTCCATTTTTGAGAATGATAGCGAAGTATTAGGGGGCCAAGATCTTGGAGGGAAATCACATGTATGGAGAGTGTGAGATATGTACTCTCACCTAGAGTCAAGGACTCCATCAAAATACAACAAAGGGTAAGCTTTAGGCACCTCCAAAGTAGCCTATTTTGGGAAGGGGAGAAGAAGAGGTATTTTCCTCAAAGACCCCTTCCTGCACTTTTTGAAAAAAAAAATTCAAATGTTAATTTTTGCCGAACTCCACTTTTGGGAGTAAAAAAAAAGACCATTTACGAGGCTTCCCATGGATTAGTGCATAGATACATGAGGTATGGTGTATGTATTACCATGGACAATAGGAAAATCCAAGAAAAAATCCACATTATAGTGGATTGCCAAGAGCTCACATTTAAGTTTTTGCATAAACGTAAGAATCTTGATTTAGGCCTCTTTTGGGGAGCAAATTAGCATGCACGAAGGGAGGATTTGGAAATAGGCTCAAGCATCTTCATATACCACTCTCTGAGTTTATGGAGATAATTTTAGGATTTTCTTGATGGAAGAATGCTTTTGGGCACCCCAAAAATCACATTTTCACACTTTTTCCAACCCCTCCAACAGTCCACTAGTTTGGCATGTCCCGCTTGGAAGCACCATATCTTGGGCTAAAAAATCCAAATTGGATGTGCTATGGCTTGTTTCCAACAGCAAGGTCTACCTTCACTTTATGAAAAGAAATTTTTGAAAATATGATTTAAGGTCTGTACAGCTCTGCAAAGTTTGAATAATTTTTGACAACTACCTTCCATGGGCCATATCTTACAAACCAGGAAGGTGATTGAAGTAATTTCACTTTGAATCACTTGCATATGATATATATCTCATTTTATGATTATTTGGAGGTCTTGAAAAGGTTTTTGCATGTCTAAAGAAGGATTACAAATGCATTTTTGGGTAAATTTGCAAGTAATCATCTGACCATGCTTTATGTTTTGGGGAGTGACCTGATGTTTTCTGACACTACAAAGTTTATATTAGGACCTGAGGAGAAAGGTGCAAAGGTCTCGGAGCTCATCGAAAAGGACTCGATGCATGCAACTCCAATACCAAATCATTCAGGGATGTATTCTTTATGCTTTTAGGCATCTTACTTTATTTTATAGCATGTTTGGTATGTATATGCATGAATTGGTCTGCATATATCCAAGTTGATCAATTTTTCAATTCTAAAACTATGGATTGACATGCAAGAAGTACACTTTTGGATTGTTTGTAGGAAAGATGGTTGGAGGAACTACATGGTTATGCAGCAAAGAGAATTGTTGCTAGCATTTGTTTTTATGTTTTTGTAGGTTATGGAGTCCATATATGAGTTTATGGCATGCATGCCATGGGTTTGTCAAGCCCTATGTTGTTGGATGGCCTATGTTCCATTGAGCTTATGGTTAAAAATTTTTGGCATTCCATTTCTTGGGGAAATGTTGTTGAAATTTTTCCCTCCTCATGGTGTTATATACGCACCTGCCTTTAGGTAAGAATGTTATGGCATGATAACATGCCTTTTTTGCAAACATCAATAAGGTGTAAGCATGCTTTTAAGCATGTATTTGATGGACTTAGTACCATCATAGTATTATAGATAAGGCAACTTCAATAGTAAATAAGATCCCTTCACATAATCCTTATGGATTTAGACCATACGATTGCTAAGGGGAAGGACATGTACCTTCACCATTAGGAATGTGCACAAACAATCCTATAGGTTATAGGAAGTTGCATATAGGTACAGGAGATACAGTTTGATAATCTCCAAGCTAGCAAAGATTTATTTATCTTCACAAGAGTCTCAGAGTATGATTAGGAGACTATGGGGTATTATCAGGAATACCCAAAGAGTGACTAGTTTCACTCATGCACCTCACTTGAACAAGTAGTGAAGCGTTTCTACTACACGACTAACGAAACCAAATAGATGGGATCACAGATATGGGTTTCATGAGACAGCATGGATGGGTGCTTATGTGATTCGAGTGATGGTTAGGAAGGCCATAGGCATGGCACTAGCTCTATGGTATAGAGCATAGATCCCTTAGTCAGGAATATTTGGGGTGCCCAATACATATATATGTATATAGGGATCTAGAGAGAGGTACTTAGACCTAGTCTTTCTATCGAGGAACAAGTTGGTTTGGAACAGAAAGGGATATCCATTGTCACATACTGACTAGAACCAAACTAACTAGTTCGAGGACATGGGACTCATTTGAGTCCACTGACATGACTATAAAATATGGGATTCATTAGAGTCCACCTATATGTTCCATCACATATATATGGAATATATCTTTGGTTTAATGTAGATATGACACCGTGAATTGGAAGAAGTTTTCACTGGTATGGGATGGTGGAAATGACTTCCCTTTGAGCACTCTTCTTCTATGGCGAGGGAGAAAATGACTCATCATTCATGGCTTTATGTCTCACTAGATCAAAGGAGAGCTCTTAGTAGACATCTCCTACTAGGATTGGGAGTTATCCTTCGTATTATAGGGAAGATTTATTCTCCCAGTAGAGACTCTGATATGTCATTTTATCACCATTGGTATCACATACTCATTTTGAGCTTTTCAGGAAGGATAATTCCATTAGTTGATTGGATCATATAGATCCATGTATAGAGGATGGTTGGTAGAGATTTCTCTTGAGTATGGATACACATGTGTTTTTAGTATCATGTCAAATCTTTGCCGAGCATTTTAGTAGAGGGCTTTGACCCTTATTAGGAATTTATTTTCTCCACTCTTCATTACATAAATCTTCATTAGTTATAGAAGATTTATTCTCCATTTTCATAGGAATATGCTTAATGAGGGATTATGCATTAGTTATGGAAGAGATGAGCAAATGAATTCATAAGTTTCCCTTTAAAGAAAATGAGAAAGTGGGAATCAACTTAGAGATCGACGTGGGATCTCACTTTAGCTTAGAGTTCTCACTTTAGCTCCTGTTCTCAGAGAGAGAAAGAGAGAGAGTAAATGTTCTCAGTCATGAGCAGAGTAAATGGATTCAAAAGAATCTCTTTCAAAGGGGAAGGGAAAGTGGAACAGATTCCACTACTAGAGCTCTTTTCCTTAGAGGAGATTAAAGAGAGAGAGTTCACTTTCTCTCTTCTAGATTGTCTTATTAGGAGTGGCGCTCTTCTATCAAGGTCATAGGGAGATTAGTTAATCATGATGGTTAGATTGAGTCTCACTTGTAGACTCTAGAGAGGAGCAGTTATGCTGATTTGAGTGATAGTCCTTTACTAGATGAGATGATCGAGTTATTGACATTAGTGAGACTGGGAATAGATTTATGACTATCTCTTTAGGGTTTCTAGAAGATAGGGAGATATCTAGCCTATTGGGATACCAAACTCTTAGTTGATGCTACATTATGAGGATGATGTGTGAGTATCAATTAGGAGGATGGGTACTTATGGATTATCTGAATCTCAAAAGGAATGTTTTTTTTCATTCATATGGCAAACTACAAGGAAGAGAATCTTTTAGAGTTTGCAGTAGTGTCAATAGACGCTCTTCCAATAGAACTTATTCCAATGGTAAAGGATGAAATTCCATAGACTTCTTGGCTAGTGAAATGTATAGATTACATTTTACTACCAATAAATTCTTATATGTAAACTAGACGATGGATTTGCATAGTTCACAAGGTAGTTTAGATTAAACTATTACTTGTGATTACACTAAAGGTTAGGAAGACCTAGAGTGGTATGAGGGCAATCTATCATTTAGTCTGAGATAGGTTTGCAGTCATTTTTCATAGGAATTTGTTCTATATTTCATAGGACTTTATGTTTAATTATCTCCATTATATGGTCAAGCTTATAAACTTGGTACCTTATACTTTCTTTTATATTATTATTCCATAGAGGATACATCAAATGGACTTAGATCATTTTGATGATGTCACTTATTATGGGAGTGATAATTTGGAAGTCTACTGTATATGGGAGATAGTAGGCACCACTTAGATGGTTTCCCACCTTTGAGATGATCTCATATGAGACTTCTCAAGGGGAAGGATACGGGGAAACAACACATAGAGATGATTATGTACATAGAGTATATGGGGTTCACGGGAGTCCGAGCACTTTCTTCTATCATTACGGACATTTCATCTACGTTTTCGAGGACAAAAATGCTCTCAAGGGCAAGGAAATGTCACATCATGGATGCATAACTTCGTAAATGAGTTGGCTCATATGGGTCATTCCATCATTTTGAGGCATCTTACCTCACTTGGTAGAGGACTTGAGAGGAGAGCCTATTAGAACTCTCATGTAAGCATCTATTGATTTACTCATTATTTAGAGAACAAGGGAGTCTCGGACGTGGCTGGGTGGAGAACAAAACCTACATCTTTGTGTGTAATTCGCGTGAGAAGCAGGAGTTCAGTGGAACAAGCAAAAGAATTCTAAGAAGCCCAAAAAAGATCATGATAAATGTAGGACCATAATCCCTCCCTAGCTTTCAGTCTTCGTCTTTTAGATCTCCACCTTCCGTGAGTGCATGACCAATCACACATTCCTAGACATGTGCTCCTAGAATTTGCATGCTCCAAGATAACATCATTTTGCATGTCTCATGCAAGACTTTGAGACCACCCACTCGTCTACTTTTCATGTCTATCTCAAGAATTGTACCTGCAAAAATAGAGACAATCCCTAAAAATGACACTTTTGCCTGAAGTCCAAATCCACTTCCAAATATCTTTTTTGATGAGAGTGAGATAAAAATAACATGAGAAATCTCCTCATAACCTATCTTCATGCAACCAAATGTGACATAAAATATAGAAACTATAAAATTTTCAATTAGGTAAAGTTATTCAACTAAGAGTACTCTACCTTTTTCTCATGCAATACCTTTTCTAATTCTTTCATCTTTATGCTCAAATTTAACACACAAATTGCATGGGATAACTTTCTAGAGAGAGAATGTAAAAACTTATTGCTACAAATTTTTGTAGCCATGATCAGAATATCCTAAACATGAAATTTCATTATTACCCATACCATATGTTTTTCTCTTGTTTGAAAAGTCAATGGGATATCTTATAATATATTTGCAAGGGTCTTCTCATGTTTAATATGGATGTGCGCAAGGGTATGAGTACACTATTGCCTTTATATATGGATTTGAGGAACGAACATAATCCTAAATTAGAAGAGGAGTGCAATGCGTGATTTAGTTTTTATATTAATTTTTTCTTAAAAATATTATGTATACCATGGTTGGAAAAAGTTCAAACATTGCTTGTATAGTGAACATTATTATAAAACTGGTTTTTCATTTGAGGGAAGAAACATTTATACATGATCAATAAAATAATGAGGCATTTAAGCTCTACACAAGACAATGGTCGACTTCGTGCCAGAAGACGTGTAGAAAACATTGGCTATACAAACTTTGATTATCTTCAATGTATAGATAATAAGAAGCATATATCTAATTTTATGTTTTGCTTTATGCGATGTATTATCTCTTGGAATCCAAGAATACGTTTTGGTCTCTATGTATAATCCATACATATAGCAATAATAGATGCATTTAAAGAAGCTTTTCAGCTCTCTTCATGTTTTTAAAGAAGTTTCATAGCTGTCTTCATTTTTTTGAAGTGTTGAATGATTGTTATACTGCAATCACATTTGTAAAGAGTTTAGTCTTTCATGCAAAGGTTTTGCATGTTGGTGCAAAGTTCAAGCCTAAACATTTGGCTAGAGGTTTATGAACAATTGAAGCTCCATGGAAACCATTGCTAGGAAGTTTTTTATCCTTTACCTTCTGGAAAAGTCATTTTTTGACTTGAGAGAATATTTGTAATCACTATCAAACTTGTGGACTTGTTAGTTGGAAAAGTCACAAATTCATTTGAGGGAATATCTCGTAAATTGGAGGACTACTTTTTGGTGAGAGCCAATGAAGATTTCAAATCCAAATTCAAATCTCACATCTATAAAAGATGTCTAGAAAACTCATGGGATAAGTCTCTCCATATCCGAGTTCTCCTTGACCACACTGTAAGAGAGTAAGGAATACATCATAGCCTATGCTACTCACAATCATTAGGCATTTTCTATCATGCTAATGATCTTGTACAACATTGTCTTCTAATATAATATATCTACATTGCTTATCTATGATCTCTCTATCATTGTCATTCATAACAGTCAACTTAAATTGCTCATATCTCAGTCATTCCTTTATCGTTTTCAATGTTCTATAGCTTGTTGGAATCAGTTGTACGTTTGCTACGTGCTCACAAATTTTGAAGATAATCCATTTAGCAAATTTTATGGAAAGCGCATTGAAGCACTCATTGGTCAAACTCTATAGAGGTCCTAAAAAATCAAGGGTAATGATTTGATTGCTAAATTGATGGCTCTGTGTATAGTGCATCATTTTAAGTGATTCCACTTCAAATCATTAGCTTACTAAGCTAATTTGATAGCTCTAATAGGAATTTCCCTAATTTTACTGTGCTAGAAGCACTGAGCTTAACAAGCAGCAGGTGTGAGAACAAAAATAGAAGGTTTTGATTAATCCTTCAACTTGGAAGTAGTCTATTTTGGTTCAATTTTTTCTCACATCATTTCCAAAGTATAGAGGCACTTGCATAGTGTCATTGGAAAGCTAAGAGGGTCCACAACACATCTCTGAAGCTACAAGGGGCTGGTATAAAGCAGGATTTTGCATTACCTACTCATTTCCCGGAGTGTGCATCCATCTTTCCCAACAGTGGTATCAGAGCAAAGTTAAGGTAAAATGGGAGATGGTTTTGCTTATTTCATTGAAAAATTGGACAGGAACAACTATCAAGCATGGTCTTTGAGGATGAAGACATACTTGCAAGGAAGAAACCTTTATGGATACATCTCAGGAGATGAGGAGATGCCCATATTCAGAAGCAAAGGACAACTTGCAAGAGAGGAGCATGAAAGACTCAACACATGGTGTGCCAAAGATGCATTAGCAAGGTCATACTTACTTAACTCAATCTCTGATTTTCTTCTTCCACATATTAGGAACTGTAAGAAATCCCAAGAGATTAGAGAAACATTGTCTTCATATTTCTCGTCCAACACAAGGGCTAGGAAGAACCAATTGTGGATTGAATTTACCACTCAACAAAAGCAATCCAAGCAAGGCATCTGAGAGTATGTGACCAAAGTTAAAGATATCGCTGATCAATTAGAAAGAATAGGATAAGAAATTGAAGAGGAGCAGATTGTTAGACAAGTTATCAATGGTATTAAAGCTGATGACAAATGGGAGAGCTTCACATCTGCCATGGACTTGTACATGGAAATGCTGATTCTAGACCTTAGCACACTCATGGGGCATCTATTTACTCATGAAGCCAAGCTCAACAAGAATGGAGATTCATCGTGGTAGTAGCTCTTGTGCCCTATACACTGATAAAAGTAAGTCCAAAGAGAAAGGGAAGAACAAGAAGGTTGAAGATGAAGGAACTACCTTCCAAGCCAGCTATGCAGGGAGAGGTAGAACTTCAAGAGCAAGGGGTAAAGGAGGTAAGCAAGGTAAGGGGAGACCTTATAACTCCGCACCATGTAATATTTGTTGATTGTACAATCATACTACAGATGAGTGTTACAAGAACTTTAAGAATCACAGAGATAGAGGTTATCAAAGAGGTGGATACACACAATCAAGAGGGAAATTCCACCATTATCAAGGATACAATAACAACAACAACTACTACAACAACAACAACTACAATACCAACTACCAAGGAGGCTACAAATCAAGGAGAGATTACAACAACTATACAGAGGAGAAAGAAGATTCTCTTTTGATTATGAATATGACTTCAAAACTAGGTATAAATGATGATTATCTCTTCTACATTGACTCATGATGCTCAAACCATGTGGTAGGCAATGTAGCTCTATACCAAGCACTCAATGATTAAAGTAGGAAATGTTAAGACCTTCGATGGATAGAAATCTGTTGAGTAGGGTTCTGTATATGCCTACAATTACCAAGAATTTGATTAGTGTTGGACAGACTATGCAAAAGGGTTTGCACGTCAGGTTCAATCAATATGGAGCATTTGTGGAGGATCCCCGACATGGATTCAAAATAATTACCAAAGGAGAAAAGACAGGTAGTATTACCTTTTGAACTTGAAGATACAAGGAATATTGGTGAGAGAACTTTAAAACAAATATGTAGAGACCAATGTGTGCTTGGGATACCTAATGTATCTAAGAAACATACGATTTATAAATGTGGTGCTTGTCAGTTTGGAAAATCTCACAGGTTACCCTTCTCAAGGAAAGGCTACATGCATGAGGACTACCTAGAGCTTTTCCATACAGATGTATGGGGACCAAGTTAGGATCCCTCAATTTCTGGTTCAAGGTATTATGTATCTTTCATTGATGACTTCAGTAGGTGGAGTGTCTTATATTTTATGAACCACAAAGATGAAGTATTCAGTTGCTTTAAAAAGTATCTTGCACTCCTTGAGAACCAAACAGGGAGAAACCTAAAGAGATTAAGGTCACATGGAGGAGGTGAGTACTTCTCAAATGAGTTTGATGCACTCTTGCAGGAGAGAGGAATCAAGAGAGAAATTACAACAAGGTATACCTGTTGGTGCAAGGGAATCAACAATTGAAGTTTTGATGAAGTTTTGAAGTGAAAGATTGAAGAAAAGATCAAGTCATGAAGCATGAAGAAAGTATATGTTCAGAGAATGAAGATATGTATACATATGTACATTATCTTAGAGATAGCTCACTTATACTTTTGTATGGTTATGAGCTTGTACATATTTGTCTATATATACAAGGAAAAATGGTGGGGCAAATATGAGAGAGCATGTGAATAGAGAAATTAGAAGTTATATGAGTCATTAGAAACATTAGAAGTGATTAAGATCTCTCTCATCACTCAGATGTAAAGTTTTCCAGAAATGAAGAAAAGTTGCGCCCGATATTTCTGACAGTTCTCCTTTTGTGTTTAATCTTTTGTGAAATGCTTTCGTACAAGTCTAAATCTATAGTTGATTGACCTGTGTACAAGTTTTCAGCTTTTAATTGTGATCAAGCTGAGAGAATTGAGTGTAGGAACATTTACATGTGTAAATGTAAAGAAGTGAAGTTACAGGAGGCGCAAAATTTGATGTTAATGTTTTGGTTATTTCTCCTTATATAGTGTAAAGTTTTGAGGAAGCAAGTACTTATTATTTAACGTGGAAGGTGAGCTACCTATGCCTAAAAGCATTTGATTAAACGGGTTCTAGTTTGGGAGAACCAAGCTTTAGAAGTTGCAGGTGTCGAAGTCGACTATACAGAATTACAGTTTTAGACATAGGTGACTTGTTGAGATCGTTTCTCAAGATCTACTAAGTCTTTTGGAATGATTTAACTTGGAGGAGGTGCACAGAGTGTAGGCAACATGTTATACAAAGTTTTTTAAAAAACTTTACACATTTGATAAGTCAATGAGTGAGTTATGTGCAACAGACTTTTTGTGTAGTCATCTTCTTCACAGTTTGTTCAAGATTTTGGAATTGAGTATTGATCCTTGAAATTGGTGAAGGCTTTAAGTTATTCTTGATATAGAGGAGCTCTAACATCAAGGATAACGTGTTCTTTGGAGATTAACACTCTCCATCAGTGGTATCAGAGCAAGAAGCATCAAAATTGAAGAAAAGAGGACCCCGACTGCTGCAATCATAAAGAATTCAACAATTGAAGATCCAAAAGGTGAAAGCTTGAAAGCAAAGCTTGAAAGCAAAGCTTGAAAGCAAATCTTGAGAAGGAGGTCAAAAGATATCAAGGAAGACAAAAGGATTATCATTCAAAGCAAAGGTAACCTTATTCCTTATAAAGCTTTAAGGTTTTAATACACAGGTGAAGAAAGGACGGGAGATTCTCTTTAGATAGAGAAATTGGATAGAGAAAACTATCCGGCATGGTCAATGAGGATGGAAGCTCATCTTATGAGCAAAGACTTGGTTCGGAGATCCTAGTGTTCCAACTAGGGATGAATTGTTAGATTTGAAGACTCGGATGAAGAGAGATGCTCAAGCTAGGAGCATTATTTATATGGGAGTTAATGACTACTTGCTACCTCACATTAGAGGTCTTGAAAGTGCAAGTGATATATGGAATGCTTTGGAGGAGCATTTCCAAAACACCACAAAGTCAAGGAAGGCATCCTTGTGGGAAAAGTTTACCACATTCAAGAATAAGGCCTCTCAATCCATCTCAGATTATGTAACAAGGATGAAAGACATTGCAGATGCATTAGGAGCAGTTGATGAAGATATTGAGGAGGATAAATTGGTAAGGCAAATCCTCACAGGTTTGAGAGGTGATGACAAATGGAAGCCATTCATTTTGTCTACTCAATTATCATTAGATCATTTTACTCTTGATTTAAATCAGTTGCTAGGACACATGCTAACCTTTGAGCAGGATGTCAAAGGTGAAGGTGATAAAAGTACAGGTCAAGCAATGTATTCAAAGGATAAGAAGAAGAATAGCAAAGGGAAGCAACAAGCAAATGAAGATGAAGGTACAATTAGCCAAGCTAACTTCCTAAGAGGAAGAGGAAGTGGCAAAGGTAGAGGGAGAGGTAGAAGTAATAAAGATGGAGTCAAAGCTTGCTAGATTTGTGGTAAGACAAATCACTTAGCTCATGATTGTTGGCATAATACTCAGAATAATGGTGGATATAATCAGAACTTTAATTCAAGAGGAAGAGGTGGCAGAAATCAAAGAGGTAATTTCAGAGGTAGAGATAGTAGAGGTTATTTTGGAAGAAATGCAGGTAGAGGATTCCAAAGTCAACAATACAACAATACCTACTACATTATGCTTTAGATCAGAAGGAGGATTCAACATTGATAATGAATTGCAACTTGTGAAAGGCAAATTGAAGACCAAAGAGTTTTCTACATTGACTCAAGGTGTATCAATCACTTGAGTGGTAACATAGCTTTGATGACTGATTGAGAATAAGGTAATTAATCATGTAGTTCAAACAGGTGACAATACAAAGCACAATGTGAAGTCAATTGGATCAGTGAAGGCCAAGGATGGAAGTACTGACTTAAGTAAGGTTTTGTATGTTCTACAATTCCAAAGAATCTGATAAGTGTAGGACAAATTGTTGAAAAAGGTTATGAAGTTAGGTTCACTAATGAAGGAGCTTTTGTGGAAGACCCTAGCAATGGGTATAAACAAATTGTTTCAGGGAAGAAAGAAGGAAGATTGTTCCCATTGAAGATTCAAGGTAATATTGGCCCTGCATCGTTCACCTATGGAGGACATAAGATCTCTGAGTTAGATCTTTGGCACAAAAGGCTTGGACATTTCAATGAAAGAGGTATTAAAGATATGGTTAAAAATGGTTCAGTGATTGGATTGCCTAATGTTGCAGGTCAACATATGACATACAGATGTGAGGCATGTCAATTAGGTAAGGCTCATAAGCAATCTTATTCCAAGCATGGTTTTATGTATTCAGAGAAGCTTGAGTTGGTACACACAGATGTGTGGGGACCATCAAAGGATTTCAATATCAATGGTTCAAGGTATTATGTGATTTATGTTGAAGATGCTACTAGATGGATTTCTATCTATGTGATCAAAGATAAGTCAGAGGTATTCAATACATTCAAGCATTATCATGTGTATGCAGAAAGAATTACAGGTCAAAAGTTGAAGAGACTAAGGTCAGATGGAGGGAAAGAGTATTTCTCTAATGAGTTCAATGATTACTTGTGGAATGCAGGTATACAAAGGGAAATTACTTGCAGGTACTCTCCTCAACAAAATGGTGTAGCAGAAAGGAGGAATAGAACTCTTGTTGAGTTTGCAAGATCCATGATGAAGGAGAAAAATTGCCCAAATTATTTGTGGGCTGAGGCTATAAATACAGCCACATATTTGGTCAATAGATAACCATGTAAAGATTTGCAGGGTATGACACCATATGAGGCATGGTGGGGTAAGAGACCTACTCTAGATGTTTGGCATATGCATATGTGCCACCTCAACTAAGGCACAAATTGGAACCTAAAGCTGAAAAGTATGTGTTCATTGGATATGATGATAAGCACATGGGATATAGGTTGTGGAGTCCATCCACAAAACAATTCCTTGTGTCAAAGGATGTTACATTTGATGAGCAAGGTACTTGGTATGCAGGTACAATCAATATTTATGCAGGTGATGAAGAAGTTGTGAATCAAAAGAAAGGTAAATCAAAGGTTCAGATATTTGATGAAGAGGAGAACAATGAAGTACAGGTTGAAGTTGAAGAAGTGCCAAGGTTTGATCGAGAATGTGATGAGCCAGAAACCTCAAGAAGTGGAGAACTAAGAAGGTCATCAAGACACAAATGGCAACCTACAAGGTATAGCTATGACACTTCTTTTTTGGCTACCAAAGATTATGCTTATATGATAAAAGCAGATGAAGACCCTTCTACATATGAAGAGGCAAAAGGTAAGGAAAATGGGAAACCTATGCAGGAAGAGTATGATGCATTGATGGAGAATGAGACATGGGATTTGGTTCCTAAACCAAATAGTCAGAAGATCATTGGATGCAAATGGGTCTACAAGACAAAGAGGTTTGTAGATGGAAGTGTGTCTAGGTATAAAGCTAGACTTGTTGTGAAAGGGTTTGCTCAGATATATGGTATAGATTATGATGAGACTTATAGTCCTATGGCAAAGATGACAACCATTAGGACACTCATAGCTATTGCTGCATGTAAAGGTTGGAAATTATGTCAATTAGATGTGAAGAATGCTTTTCTAAATGGTTACATTTCAAATGATGTTTTCATGGAGCAACCACAAGGATTCAGAGATGAAAGGTATCTAGATCATGTATGTAAGATCAAGAGAGCTTTGTATGGTTTGAAGCAAGCAACCACAAGGATTCAGAGATGAAAGGTATCTAGATCATGTATGTAAGATCAAGAGAGCTTTGTATGGTTTGAAGCAAGCCCCAAGGACATGGAATTATAGACTTTTGAAATTCTTAAAGGAACTTGGTTTCCAAGTATCTAAAGCAGATAGTGGCTTGCTTGTTAAAGCAAGTGATGATGGGTTCATTTACATGTGCATATATGTTGATGATATAATTCTTACAAGTATAGATGATAAAGGAATTCAAAAGCGAATATGCTAACCAAAAGCTTCGATGGACAAAAGCTACAGAGATTCAAAGACATGGCAGGTATAAAGAAGATAGAGAAAAACCTCAATTGATGATTGAGGGGGAGCTATTGGTGCAAGGCAATCAACAATTGAAGTTTCGATGAAGTTTTGAAGTGAAGGATTGAAGAAAAGATCAAGTCATGAAGCATGAAGAAAGTATATGTTCAGAGAATAAAGATATGTATACATATGTACATTATCTTAGAGATAGCTCACTTATACTTTTGTATGGTTATGAGCTTGTACATATTTATCTATATATACAAGGAAAAATATCTCGGCAAATATGAGAGAGCATGTGAATAGAGATATTAGAAGTTGTATGAGTCATTAGACACTTTAGAAGTGAGTAAGATCTCTCTCATCACTCAGATGTAAAGTTTTCCAAAAATGAAGAAAAGTTGCGCCCGATATTTGTGAGAGTTCTCCTTCTGTGTTGAATCTTTTGTGAAATGCTTTTGTACAAGTCTAGGTCTACAGTTGATTGACTTGTCTACATGTTTTCAGCTTTTAATTGTGATCGGACTGAGAGAATTGAGTGTAGGAACATTTACATGTGTAAATGTAAAGAAGTGAAGTTACAGGAGGCGCAAAATTTGATGTTAATGTTTTGGTCAGTTCTCCCTCCATAGTGTAAAGTTTTGAGCAAGCAAGTACTCATTCTTTCATTGGAAGGTAAGCTATCTATGGCTAAAAGCATTTGATTAAACGGGTTCTAATTTGGGAGAACCAAGCTTTAGAAGTTGCAGGTGTCAAAGTCGACTGTAAAGAACTACAATTTTAGATATAGGTGACTTGTTGAGATCATTTCTCAAGATCTACTAAGTCTTTTGGAATGATTTGACTTGGAGGAGGTGCGCAAAATATAGGGGACAGCTTGTTCAAAGTTTTATAAAAACCTTTACACATTTGATAAGTCAATGAGTGAGTTATGTGCAGCAGACTTTGTATGTAGTCATCTTCTTCACAGTTTGTTCAAGATTTTGGAATTGAGTATTGATCCTCGAAATTGGTGAAGGTTATAAATTATTCTTGATATAGAGGAGCTCTAACTTCAAGGATAACTTGTTCTTTTGGATATTAACACTCTCCATCAATACCCCTCAGCAAAATGGGGTGGCAGAGAGGAGAAATAGACTAATTGTTGAACGGATAGGTGAATGTTAGATGAGAAAAAATTACCTAATTACTTGTGAGCAAAGAGTGTATCTACTGCCACTTATCTTATAAACAGGTTGCCATCCAAATCTCTTGATGGGATGACCCCATATGAAGCATGGCATCGTAGAAAACCTTCACTTGATCATTGAAGGATCTTTGGATGTGTTGCTTATGTCCATATCCCTTCTCAAATAAGAGGTAAGCTAGACTCTAAGGCAGAGAAGTGCATCTTCATAGGGTATGACTTGAATAAAAAAGGATACAGTTTCTACAATCCTTTCAACAAAGGATTCATGGTCAGTAGAGATGTTGTCTTTGATGAGAATGACTCTTGGTTTGAAAGTGAATGCAGGAAAGTAAAGCTACCATATGACTTGGAAGAGGAGTTTCCAAGCCTCACTAAGGAGAAGCCTACTCAGAATGAAGATATCGACTCAAATGATGAAGACATCATCAACTTAGAAGAGTTCAAGGCATGGAAATCCAAAGGCAAAGTCAAAATGAAGAAGTTGGAGGATATACCTGAATCATCCAAGCAAGCAATCAGAAGATCACAAAGGAGAGCAAGAAGCCAATCAAATATGGGTATGACACTTCCTTAGTTACTAAGCACTCTATTTATCTTTCAAAAGACTTGTCATTTGAAGAGCCATCATCATATGAAGAGGCCAAGACCAAGGCAGAATGGAAAGAAGTAATGGATGAGGAAATTGAAGCACTCAAGGAGAATGATACTTGGGAAGTAGTACCAAAGAAGGCGGCTATGAAGGTAATTGGTTCTAGGTGGATCTATAAGATCAAAAGGAATTCTGATGGATCAATAAGCAGGTACAAAGCTAGAATTATGGCTAAGGTTTTTGCACAAACCCAAGGAGTTGATTATGAAGAAACCTTCTCACTTGTGGTAAAACTCCAACCATTAGAGTATTGGTAAGTGTGGCTGCATCAAAGAATTGGAACATGTATCAATTGGATGTAAAAAATGCATTTCTAAATGGTTGGATTTCAGAGGAGGTGTACATGTCTCAACCTCCCCGCTATGTGGACCCAAGCAAGGTAACACATGTATGTAAATTAAACAAAGCTCTTTATGGATTGAAGTAGGCACCTAGGGCATGGAGCCATAGGTTGACTACATACCTTGAGGATCAAGGATATATCATAAGAAAAATAGATACATCTCTATTTGTCAAAAGAAGTAATTCAGAGGTAATGTACCTATGTGTATATGTTGATGTAATACTCACAGGTAGTGATGCTAATGGCATCAAGCAGATCAAGAATCAGATGATGCAGGAGTTCAAAATTAGTGACCTTGGATCACTAAAATATTTTCTTGGACTTGAGTTAGTCTATACTAACTCTGGAATTTATATTACTCAGAGAAAGTATATACATGACATGTTGAAGAAATGTAAGTATGTGCATGTGTGTGTGCATGTGTATATGTGTTTTAATACTTTTATTATATAATTCATTCATATGTGTGTACCTAAGTGTATATGTATGTGTGTATATGTATGTATGTGCATGTGTATGTGTGTGTATATGTATGTATGTGCATGTGCATGTATAAGTGTATATGTGTGTATGAGTATGTGCATGTGCATGTGTATGTGTGTGTATATGTATGTGCATGTATATGTGTAACTTCTATGTGTATATGTGTGTATGTGCATGTATATGTGTATATGTAGGTATGTGCATGTGTGTGTGTGCATGTGTATATGTGTTTTAATACTTTTATTATATAATTCATTCATATGTGTGTACCTAAGTGTATATGTATGTAGTGTATATGTATGTATGTGCATGTGTATGTGTGTGTATATGTATGTATGTTCATGTGCATGTATAAGTGTATATGTGTGTATGAGTATGGGCATGTGCATGTGTATGTGTGTGTATATGTATATGCATGTATATGTATAACTCTATGTGTATATGTGTGTATGTGCATGTATATGTGTATATGTAGGTATGTGCATGTGTATATGTGTTTTAATACTTTAATTATATAATTCATTCATATGTGTGTACATAAGTGTATATGTATGTGTGTGTATATGTATGCATGTGCATGTGTATGTGTGTGTATATGTATGTATGCGCATGTGCATGTGTAAGTGTATAAGTGTGTATGAGTATGTGCATGTGCATGTGTAAGTGTATATGTGTGTATGAGTATGTGCATGTGCATGTGTAAGTGTATATGTGTGTATGATTATGTGCATGTGCATGTGTAAGTTTATATGTGTGTATGAGTATGTGCATGTGTATATGTGTGTATATGTATGTGCATGTATATGCGTAACTCTATGTGTATATGTGTGTATGTGCATGTATATGTGTATATGTAGGTATGTGCTTGTGTGTGTGCACATGTATATGTGTGTACGTTGTCGGAGAGATTTCTCTCTCCCCACTCAAATCATGAAGAAGACGTTACATGCAGCGGCTAAGTGATCTTGCTTCACAAGTAGCAGAATCATATGACACTCTTGAAGCTGATGAAGATGAACTTCAGAAAATACATAGGACAATGGTTTGATTTCTTCCATTTCGCGGTTCATCTAAAGAAGATTATTTATTTGTGGGATGAAAGAGTACAGCACCAAAGTCAAATGAATAATTAAATTTGACACTGAAATGATGGGTGTTGTTCATTAAGAATTATGGCGATAGATTTTATGCAGAGAGTTTTGATAAACTCTAATAATAGAATTGTAGTTGATAAAGAGAGGATGAAAAGATCGCTCAACGAAAAGGAGGAGATAAACGAAGGGCGGACGACAGACAGTGGAAAAAGGCCAAGTACACGTTTTTTTTCATTGGCACTTCTAGGGGGGGGAGGAGGATCGGAAGAGCAGGGTGGCAGATTTTTGACTAAGATGTCGCTAGATTGAGATACTGAGCTTTGATAGCATGAAATGCCAATGGAGATGCTACTCTCTCTGAAGATGATTCCTACAACAATCTCTCTATTGATTCCGACAATCAACATCTGTCAAACCAGCTGTCTCTATGATCAAGGCAGAAGCTAATTTTGTACTCAGACAACTACACTAATGCTCGATCTAGAGGTGGCATGTGCATCAAACGAGAGAAGAAGGGAATATACTATGTGGGAGATCAACAAATGGGGAGAGCAGTATTGATCATCGTTGATGGAGGAGATCGCCTCAATTATATAGGGCAAACATTGCACCAGATGTTGAAGAAATTTCTTACTTTCAACATGCTGAAGATTCATAGCTTGATGAGATTCCAGACGATCGTCAGATACATAGTTAGAAGGAGTGGTACAACGGTGTTCATCCAACAGCTTTCATGAAGCTAGTGGTGTCTAATACTTGATGATTAATGGTGGCAGATGCTTCCTCTGAAGAAGGCAGGCAGGTCTGGGAATTCATAGAGGAGGAAGGTGTTGCGCGAATCTGATCTGATGAAGGAGGCCAATATACATGTAAATTCGTCTGACAAAGTGGGGAAAGGGAGTGCCTGGTGTGGAAAATCATTCAAGGAGGTTACGCTGACGACGACCTGATCTGGCTTTGTTTTTCATGCCGATATGTGTGTTCTGATGAATTCGGGAAAAGGAAACCATTACATCTTCTCAACACGGCGTGACTGCTCAAGATCGATAATAGCATTTGAGCTCGGCGCACAATTTTGCTGAGCACGCAGGGATAACTTTGATAAGTATACCTATAGAGAAATTATTAGAGATATTCACTTTCTTCTTCGTTTTTGCAGAGTGTGCACCGACGTTGATGTATACAAAACGTTTTATAACATTGCCTCATGGTACGCTAATAGTTCTGTTACCTCTAATATAAACTTTCTTCTCTCAAGTGCCTACTGTCAGTGATGATTCAATAGTAAGAAAGCATTCTATTGCTTATAACTCTGCAGGAAGACATTACAAGTTCTACGTACGATGCATATGCTGATGTTATGCATATGAGATACGTTATGCGTCTGTTATAATAGTTGTTCTCATATGTGTTACAGAAAAGTGACCATTCATGTGACTTGAATACAACATGAAGATCGATTAAAATAGTTTTTGTTTTACTGTCTTCCATAAAGAGGGACTTTTCTTTGATGTAAATGATGATTATCGCTTGAAGTATCGCAGAATCAATTAGAAGCTAAGTTTAGAAACGTAAGTGCGGAACATTTTCTTTGCTTATGCCATCGACTTTCTGAGACAATAATTCAAAATTGCGTCACTATTAATGATCAATAATTGTTTCTGTATAGGTTTTGCATGTGTGCACAAGATGAATGTAGATAACATAAATGTTATAGTCATGACGTGTTGCGCCAAAATTTGTGTGCTCTTGAACTGATGATATAGAATGGTGATGGAGATTTGAAGATTCACCAAAACATTGATGAGATGATGGAACATAGTGAATGATTTGATAACCTGGATGATATTCTTTTGTATAATGATCTTTATGAGCATCTCAAGTTCCCTTTCATCTCCATTTTCTCATACGTTAAGGTTTATCCAAATTGTTTGAATTTTGCATTAACAACCTAGGAAAAATTCACGTTCCACTCCTATAAGTTAATAAAACTTTTGGGTTTATGAATTAGCACATGATATGATTACTCGATTAAGCAACACACTTGAGAAGAACGATCACAGTGTGAATCTTTCTTTTTCAGAAATGAGTAAGTGTGTTAATAGCAGCACCATAATTTTGAATGGCATACAACACAACCAAACTCAATGATAGCTTTTCGTTTGAGCGTAGAACATAAAGTCACGGGTATCGAGTTTAGAAAAACTTAGCTCCATACTTCAATTGCATTGCATGCATAATCAATATATCATGGTAAATTGATTTTTTTTTTTTAAACTTCTGGTTGATATAATCTATTTGGTTATACATTGAGCTAAGCACTCATCTTTAAGGTGCCATCTCTACTACGAAGTCTCTTTGAGATTCCATCGTACCTGAGCTTGCTCCAAGCACCCGGCGTGCACCGTGATTTTTTTTCGGCGGTTGGCTTGATCCACCGATCAGCGTGAAAAGATCCAACATCCGAGCATCTACACGACCCGACATTGGTGAACCCGACGTGAAGAAACGGCCTTGCAGCTTAGGTAGAAATTTTTAAATTTTTCTTGCATGTGCATACATTATATCGACAGGTTGAAGTGCAAAAGCTTCTTCATCCGTGGGAGCTGTGGTTGTGTCGTTGGAACCTTGCACTCTTCTTGGTGTTGAGGGCTGATCTTTGGATCTGAGCACCTCGACGAAGAGTGGCAAGTAGTGATCCTCATCTTGTCACCCCTCTCATCGACATTAGAAGCAGGAACGTTTGCACATTCATCCATTAGCAATTGATGTATTAGATTTTGATCCTATCAAAAATTGTGTACACTTGTTGCGTTGAAGATATTGTAATTATAGCTAGATCGAACGCTGATCGTGGGAAAGGAAAGAGAACAAGGATTTAAAAGAACAACTTTGGACGCTCTCGCCAATTCATGAGTAATATATATTTGACTATACAATAGATATGTGCGATTTGACAATTCTTCTTTTTCTCTGTTAACAGTACGCCATTTGTCTTGTAAGAGTTTTAAATTCATTTCAAAACGTGATTGTCGCAGCATGTTTGGGTATCTATTCACAGTCATTGGATGTTTCTTGATTAGTGAAAGCAAAACATCATCGTGACTTGACATATAAGTATCGCATGCATTTACATGTTGTATCACGAAGTGAACACCTAAAATTCTTTGAGCGTTGAAAAGTGTTCACATAGTAAAACCTCTGGAAATCTTGTAAACATAGAGAATAGAAAAGATGTTTCTATCATTGTGTTAAGTCATGAACTTAAGACTAACGTTTTACATATAGTTACTCCTTAAAATTGTGGTTCTTCTATTACATCAAGAATTCAATCTGATCCACTCTTCCAATTTGTTTTATGGTTGATTGATAATTGTGAAATGAATCCCGTAGATTTTCGATCATTTTTTATTACTTTGATCTAATAAATCTTCTTGAGATTAATTTGCTCTATGAGTCTCCAATCCTGCACGTGAGCATGCTACGAGCACCCGGCGTGCACCATGATTTCGAGCGGTTGGCTTGATCCACCAGCCGTCCCTTTCGCGCCGACAACGTATGTGCATATATATGTGTATAATGTATGTATATGCATGTGTATATGTATGAAACATGCATGTGTATGTGGATGCATTTCCATTTGCATCCATGTGCATGCATTTGAATTTGCATGCATGTGGATGTGCATATACATGTATTTGCGTATATGTTAATGTGTGTATGTATATATATATATATATATATATATATATATATATATATATATATATATATATATATATATATATATATATATATATATATATATATATATATATATATATATATATATATATATATATATATATATATATATATATATATATATATATATGCAATAATGCATGCATGTAAATCTTTTTATGTGGTTGTAGAAATGTTTGTGCATATTCATGTGTATATGTGTGTATGTCTAAGTGTATGTGCACATGTATCTGTGTGTATATATGTGTGTGTATGTGCATGTGTATATGTGTATATGTGTGAAAGTGCATCTTCATCATGTATAAGTGTATAAGTGCATATCAATAAGTGTGAGTATGATATCTAATGAAAATAACACAATTCAAATGATATACAAAGAATAGAAATTGTACTTACAATAGTTAGCCATACTTTTTGCTTGATTAGCTTCTTGAATAACCTGCAATAAAGAGAGAGAGAGAGAGAGATAATTCAAAGAGAGAAAGATGTAGAAAGAGAGAAACAGAGACAAAGGGAGACAATAAGAGAGAGCTTAGGCAAAACAACAATTCTGCATATACTTGCTTCAGCTCGTAAGCGCAGTGCAATTGCGAACGTTGGAGAGCTCTTCGATCGGATGCGTGAAAATGCCGATCGAAAAGCCTCCAATGTTTTAATTTTTTTCTTTCAACAGACGGTCGTGTAAACGATGCTAGTCATCGTCGCATTAGCAACATGTTTTTCTTCTTACTTTAGATAAGGTAAGAACAAGAACTTAAATTCAATGGAAACTTTTTGTCCGTGCATCTTTTAAAACTATTAATGCATCTTTCAAAATATTCGCGTAAAATTTGATTGTTTGGATGGCAGGATATGATTGTTTGTTTTGGAGGATATGAAGTATGTACCTTCATTGAATGATTTGTCGATTCTATCATATGTTCAGTTTGAAAGTGTGAGAAACGGATTTATAATTGCTATTCAAAGATTTTGGCACTCTTTATAGGCCATACAATGGTGCGTGACCTGGATGAATCACATGCACAGAGGTTACTCAAGATAGAGCAATCTGATTATAATGGACTAGTGCCAGCAGGATTCCTAGGGTATGCAGTAAACCTTTTGCATGTCAATGATGAGCATCTGAACTTTAGGATACAAAGTGGAAATCATGGTGGCTTGAGAAGATCACTTTTATACAGCTTGTTCAAAAAACTTCAGTGTCATAAACCTGAAGTTCTTTGAACAAGCTGTATAAAAGTGATCCTCTCAAGCCACCATGATTTTCACTTTGTATCCTAAAGTTCAGATGCTCATCATTGACATGCAAGAGGTTTACTGCATACCCCAGGAATCCTGTTGGTACTAGTCCCTTATAATCAGGTTTCTCTATCTTGAGTAACCTCTGTGCATGCGATTCATCCAGGTCACCATTGTATGGCCTATAAACGGTGCCAAATTCTTTGAATAGCAATTATAAACCCACTTCTCACACTTTCAAATTGAACATATGATAGAATCAACAAATCATTCAATGAAGGTACATACTTCATATCCTCCAAAACAACACTCGTATCCTGCCATCCAAAACAATCAAATTTTGCGCGAATATTTTGTAAGATGCACATAAGCATACACATATATAAAATTATATGCATATATATATGTATATTTATTTATTTACCTTTTTCAATATATCATTTTTTTATAAACTTACAGGTTATTATTTGAAAAGTTCTTACCAAGTCAGAATATTCTTCCTACCTCACATGATGAAATGAAGAAGATAATCAACAATCTTGGTATAGATTATCAATGTATACATGCATGTCCTAAGGATTGTATTTTATATAGAGGTGAATATGCAGACCCTTTGACATGTCCCAAATGTCAATCTCCTCGATATAAGGGCGAAGAAGGTAAAATCCCAAAAAAGGTATTGAGACATTTTCCATTGGCTCCATGGATTAGACATATGTTTCAAAGCCCCGAATTATCAAAGCTTTTGACTTGGGGACATGATCACAAAAGTACTGATGGAATAATCAAAATTCCTCATGATAGTGTTGCTTTTCAGCATATTGATTCTACATGGCCTGAATTTGCACAAAATCCATAGAATCTAAAGTTAGGAGTTGCATTAGATGGGGTTAATCCATTCTCCATGAAATCCAGTAAATGGTCAACATGGCCAATGGTAGTCATAAACTACAATCTTCCGCCATATCTTAGAATTAAAAAGGAACATTTAATGCTTTCACTTTTAATCCCAGGCAAAAGACAAGTTAAAGATATGAATATATATATTGCTCCCCTCATTGAAGATCTTCAAGAGTTATGGAGAGGTATTAATGTCATTGATGTATCGAAAAGCATCAATGAAAGACATATTACGGTTCGTGGTATTGTGGCTTGGACTATTCACAATTTTCCAGGATATGGTGTTTGTTCAGGTATTGATGTAATTTTTTTATTCAATATGCATGTAAATAAATATGATTTAATCTAATTATATTTTTATCATTTTCCATGATGCAAGAATATCTACTAAGGGTTCTAAAGCTTGTCCATATTGTGGTGATTGGTTGAGATCAATCTATAGTAAGAATTTCAACAAAAATATTTATCTTCGACATCGACGATTCTTGCCTGATGATCATCCATTAAGATCTAAAAGAGAAGCGATACATTTTAATGGAAAGCTTGAAACAGGTCAGTGTCCAAAACCTATGACGCCTATGGATTGGTATAAAAAATGGACAGATGGACCTTTGATAGATCCTGAAGCAGAAATCTTCAGTGATGATTCAGATAATGAGTATGTGAATAGAGGTAAAGGAAAATTGGCACTCCCAGAGAACATATCAATATTGTATTCTTTGGAGTATTGGAAAGAGTTAAAATTATGACATCTTGTTGATCCTATGCATATATTCAAAAATATTGGTTATTCACTATGGCAACATCTTCTTGGACTAAACGATACCACAACATCAAGGAATGATTTGAAAGATAAAAAATCCAAACCAAAGTTATGGCCAGTTTTTGATAGACATTGACAAGAAACGACTTATGCACCTGCTCCTTGGGTAATTACAACAAAAGAGATACAGACTATCAACAATAGAATTCAATTGATTAAGACTCCTACAGGATATGGAGCATCTTTTCAAAACATGTTTACTATAGATGATAAGAGCTTATCTGGGTTAAAGACCCATGACTAGCATAACTTTTTGAAACATATTTTACCTTTGGCTATCGATGGATGTACAACGAAAGGAGTACGAGATGTGATCTATCGTCTTGGATCACTTATAAGGTAATTATGATAGTTTTATCTTTAATATGTATGAATATTGGATATCTTTTATTTTTTAATTAACTTCTTTATAATTGTTTTTGTTAGAGTATGATCAATGTCTACCCCTCATGATTGTATGCACATTTTGTAAGGCCCCCTTTATGAGGAGAAGCCAAGCGTGCATTACCCAATTGATGGGAATCCCAACTTGAATGTTGGATGAAGGTCATATTGGACCATGTAAGATATTATAAGGAAAGGGAGTTACCAGGGTCCCCAATTGTGGGGTCCGGGGCAGCGGTGAGCAGCCCCGGCTGGGGGGTCCAAGGGGGCCAACGGGCCCCCTGGCTGGGGGGTCCCAGGGGGCCAGCGGGCCCCTTGGTGGGGGTCCGGGGGCAGCGCCCCCGGCGCGACGGTAAAGGGAATATTCCATGGAATATTCCCTGTCGGAGTCAGAAATCATTTATATTTGTTAGGTCGGTTCAACCAGTCTAAGCCGTGTATGGCAATTACGCGGGCGGTGGCCGCCCATGCCCTACCGCCCATGTATAGCCGTCCATGGCAGGCCACCCATGATCCTATATATACATGACTTCTGCACTACCTAAGACACGGAGTTGAGCCAGCATACCTCTACCTTGTATCTCCCTATCTAGAGTTGTCTAGATCACCATTTAAGCTCTACCTTGAGAGCGCACGGGTGGACAACGCCATCATCTTTGTACTTGCTGCTAGTAGAAAATTGTTGAGATTCTCCTATATCTGTTATCTTCTCTGCTATTGCTCCTGTGTTATATTGCGTAACTATTGTCTTACATGGTATCAGAGCTGTAAGGTTCGAATAGCTTGAGAAGTATCATTATTTTAGCCTACTAGCAGACTAGAATATCAGTAGATTATTCGAGTGATTACATGATGGCTTCATCGTCGAACACTAGTCTTGGTGCTTCACCTAATGTTAATGCTGCACCTATTCGAATTCGTCCACCTGCATTCACTGAAGGGAAGCTGGATGGAACCAACTATACACTCTGGAAGTTCAAAATTTCTGCAATTTTGGACTCCTATGAATTACTTGACGCTGTCATGGGACCGATGGGATTGGATCCAGAGCCTATACCAGTTGAAGATCCAGCAAATTCAAGATTGATGATTCAGCCAGATCCAGATCTTCTACGAGCTTGGAAGAGGCGGAATGCTGATGCATTATGTGCGATTGTCACTAGTGTAAGTGATTCTGTGCTTACTTTAGTTCAACATACTACTAAAGCACATGAGGCTTGGGGCATATTGGCTCGACAATATGAGACCAAGAACCACACTAGGATACAGAATTTAGAAAATTAGTTGGCAAATGAAAAGCATTCTGATTCTGAAAAGGCTGAAGATTTTATCAAACGGATAAAGCATCTTCAAGATCAATTGGCTGCAGTTGGTGTTGTTATAACACCAGAAGAGCTAGCTCGAAGATCTGTACGTGTTCTTCCAGCAAAGTATGATGGATTAGTAACAGCCCTTAACACTCAGGTAAGGCCAACTCCTCTTACATTTGAAGAGTTTTGTGCCATGCTTTTAGAAGAAGAGATGCGGCTGAAGAATCGGCAAAGTACAACTGATGCTGCATTCTCAGCAAATGCAAAAGGTAAAGGCTCTTCAGAGGGATCAAAGAAGAAGCCAAAGAAGAAAAAGTTCACAGGAAGTTGCTTCTATTGTGAAAAGAAAGGCCATGCCATCAAGGATTGCAGAAAGAAGCAAGCTGATGAACGGAATGGGACTGTAAAATCATCATGGAAGAACAAAGAGTCTGCAAACAACACAGAGCTGGAACTTTGGGTAGCTATTGAAGAGGTATGTTCATCTGCTCAAGCTCGTGTTGATGAGCCATGGATTTTAGATAGTGGAGCTTCTCGCCATATGACTAGTAAAAAGGATTGGTATAGTTCCCTAGTGCCTCTGCGGGAATCCATCAATGTAGTGGTGGGAAACGACTCCAAGTGTCCAGCTGAAGGAACTGGAACCATCTCTTTTATCACTTCTCCAGGTGTTGAGAAAAAGTTATCCGATGTTCTCTATGTACCTACACTCAAAAGAAATTTGTTGTCAGTTTCTGCAATAACAGATCGTGGACTCGAAGTTCACTTCAATAAGAGTGGTGCAGAAATCATGGATTCATCAGGTAATGTTGTAGGTAAAGGCACACGACGGGATAACTTGTATGAGTTAAGTGCTTTAACTGCTACAGAAGATAAAGATGTAAGCAGGTTATGGCACCAACGATTTGGGCATCTCGGATTTGCAGTTTTGAAGGAGATGCAACGAACAGGGATGGTTGCTCATTTGCCTGCATTTTCAGAGTTGCAGGAACCTTGTGAAGCTTGTATGATGGGCAAGCAACAACGAAAGGCATTTCCAAGAGAGACCAGCAATCGATCTCAAGCTCCTCTAGAGTTGGTACATGCTGATCTCTGCGGTAAAATGTCTACACTTGCTTTAGGAGGATCTTTCTACTTCTTGCTGTTAGTCGACGATTATAATAGAAAGATGTGGGTTTATTTCATTCGAGAGAAGGCTGATGCTTTTGAAAAATTTAAAGCGTGGCATAAGTATGTAGAAAGTGAATCAGGAAGGAAACTGAAGAAATTTAGAACAGATAGAGGAGGTGAATTCTTGTCAACAGAATTCAACAATTACTGTAAGGAGCATGGTGTGAAAAGGCAACTTACCACAGCTCATACACCCCAACAAAATGGCGTTGTTGAGCGCAGGAACAGGACAGTAGTTGAAATGGCTCGTTGTATGTTGAAGGCTCAAGACATGCCTGATTCATTCTGGGCAGAAGCAGTCAATACAGCAGTCTACATCCTCAATCGAAGCTACACAAAAGCTTTAAAGGGGATGACTCCTCAAGAAGCATATTCTGGTAAAAAGCCTTCAGTTTTGCATTTCAGAATTTTTGGTTGTTTCTGTTATGCACATATTCCTGATTCAACAAGATCAAAGTTGGATTCAAAAAGCAAAAAGTGTGTCTTCCTAGGATATAGTGAAGAGTCTAAAGCATACAGGTTATGGGATCCTGAGGCAAGGAAGATTTTTGTCAGCCGAGATGTGGTGTTTGATGAACGACCACACTTAGTAGAAGATAAAGGTAAATCTACTATCTCATCAAACGGAGAAATATCTCACCTTGTGCCTATCAAAAGACAGGTTAAAGTTGAGGAGGAGGAAACATCTGATGGAGAAATTTCCTCAATAAAAAGCCGACCAATTGTAGCTGCACAGCGTAAGCCACTACCGAAGTGGGCACAACAGCTCTTTGATGATCACAATCCACATGTAGATGCACCAGAATCATCATCGGATGGATTACGAAGATCAAAGAGAATAGAGGAGCAAAGAAGAGCCTCAGAACACATTGTTAACATGGCTCTAATGGCAGATATCATGGGTTCGATAAAGGAACCTACCACCATTGAAGAAGCCCTTGATGATCCAGATTGAAGAGCGGCAATGCAGTCTGAGTATGATAGTATACTCAAAAATGATACATGGGATCTAGTCGACTTGCCGCCAAAGAAGAAGGTAATAGGTACTAAATGGATTTGGAAAGCTAAGTATAAAGCTGATGGAACATTAGAAAAGTATAAGGCACGATTAGTTGCACAGGGTTTTTCACAGATTGAAGGATTTGATGTTCAAGAAACTTTTGCACCAACAGCACGCATGACAACTATTCGGACGGTACTTGCAGTAGCTGCACAAAAGTCTTGGCCTATTTTCCAGATGGATGTCAAATCTGCATTTTTGAATGGTCACCTCAAGGAGGAGGTATATGTATCTCAACCACCAGGTTTTGAGGTGCCCAATTCAGAAAATAAAGTTTGCAGGTTGAAGAAAGCTTTGTATGGACTTAAGCAAGCTCCACGGGCTTGGTACCAACGAATTGATCATTTTTTCAAAAATATGGGTTTTGAAAGAAGTACTTCTGATGCTAACTTGTATGTAACGAAAAGGGATAGCAAGCTAGTTGTTGTCATTGTATATGTAGATGATTTGATCATTACAGGAGATCATCAAGAACTCATCAATCAAACTCGGATCAGCTTGGGAACTGAGTTTGAAATGACAGACTTAGGTCTACTCCATTTTTGTCTGGGAATTGAAGTATGGCAAAGGAAGGATGGCATTTTCATCTCACAACAAAAATATTCCAAAGAAATTCTCAAGGCATTTGGAATGATGGACTGCAAACCAACTAGCACACCTATGGAGGTAAATCATAAGCTATCTATGGATGATAACATGCCTGATGTAGATGCTAAGAAGTATAGGAAGCTCGTTGGAAGTCTTATTTTTCTTTGCAACACTAGACCAGACATTTGCTATGCTGTTGGAGTGTTAAGCAGGTTTTCCAACAAACCTAAGGAGAGTCACTGGAATGCTGGAATGCGAATTCTAAGGTACATTGCAGGAACCTTGGATTTTGGTATTTTGTATACCACAGGTGATACACTCCAAGGATTTTGGTATTTTGTATACCACAGGTGATTCAGATTGGGCTGGAGATTGTGATTCTAGAAAATCAGTTTCTGGATATTGTTTCTCACTTGGTTCAGGAATATTTTCTTGGGTAAGTAGGAAGCAACCAACTCTCGCACTCTCCTCCACTGAAGCAGAGTACAAAGCAGCTTGTTTTGCTTCTTGTGAGGCAGTCTGGTTAAGGAGAATTCTTGCAGATATAGGCTTTCCATCAAATATGCCAATTGTACTCAAGTGTGATAATCAAAGTTGTATGGCTATTGCAAAGAACCCAGTATTTCATGCTCGCACCAAGCACATAGAAGTACAGTACCATTACATTCGTGAGCTAATTGAAGATGAAATTGTGGAGCTAGAATATTGCCCAACAGAGGCAAATTGTGCTGACATATTCACTAAAGCACTTGGAAGAGAGCAGCTCAACAAGCATCTTCAACAGATGGGCATAGGACCGAGACCTACTTGATTTATCATCGGTAAACATTGAGGGGGGGTGTTAGAGTATGATCAATGTCTACCCCTCATGATTGTATGCACATTTTGTAAGGCCCCCTTTATGAGGAGAAGCCAAGCGTGCATTACCCAATTGATGGGAATCCCAACTTGAATGTTGGATGAAGGTCATATTGGACCATGTAAGATATTATAAGGAAAGGGAGTTACCAGGGTCCCCAATTGTGGGGTCCGGGGCAGCGGTGAGCAGCCCCGGCTGGGGGGTCCAAGGGGGCCAGCGGGCCCCCTGGCTGGGGGGTCCCAGGGGGCCAGCGGGCCCCCTGGTGGGGGTCCGGGGGCAGCGCCCCCGGCACGACGGTAAAGGGAATATTCCATGGAATATTCCCTGTCGGAGTCAGAAATCATTTATATTTGTTAGGTCGGTTCAACCAGTCTAAGCCGTGTATGGCAATTACGCGGGCGGTGGCCGCCCATGCCCTACCGCCCATGTATAGCCGTCCATGGCAGGCCACCCATGATCCTATATATACATGACTTCTGCACTACCTAAGACACGGAGTTGAGCCAGCATACCTCTACCTTGTATCTCCCTATCTAGAGTTGTCTAGATCACCATTTAAGCTCTACCTTGAGAGCGCACGGGTGGACAACGCCATCATCTTTGTACTTGCTGCTAGTAGAAAATTGTTGAGATTCTCCTATATCTGTTATCTTCTCTGCTATTGCTCCTGTGTTATATTGCGTAACTATTGTCTTACAGTTTTTCTGATATGTATAGGTGGATTACATCCAAAGAGATTGACAAAAACTCAATCCCACAAAAAAAACGTGAATGCAAAGAGCTACTATGTTTGATGGAGAAAGAACTTCCTACTTCATTTTTTGATATTCAGGTTCATTTATTAGTCCATCTTGTAAATGAAATAGAGATTGCATGTGTTATCAACACTCGATAGATATTTTGGGTTGAGCAATTTATGGGAGTATTAAAAGGTTATGTGCGACAAAGAGCGAAACCAGAAGGATCCATGGCAAAGGGTTGGATGCTCGAAGAGTGCATGTATTACGTTAGTGAGTACCTTGAAAGAGTTCATGAAGAAGCTCCACGTGCATGGACCAATGAGTCTTCTTCAAAAATAGCAGATGAGGTATTATCAGGTAAGGGGGTTCCATTCTTATTTACATTTCAAGAAAAAAATGATGTTTCTACTTTTGTAGCATATAATAGCGAATGCATGCAAGCATTCCTTAGCGAGTACGAGGAACTTCAAAATCTCCGAAGTAGAAGGCGAAGAAACAAAAGATTTAGGCGTAATCTTGATAATAATGAGATTACAGATATATCTTCTTTCACGGATTGACTATATAGTCGTTTGCAATGTGCCAATGCAAATAATGAAGAAATTTCAGATGAGCAAAGAGAGTTAATGATAGGTTGTGAACGAAAGGTAATTTTATTGAAATAATATTTTATTTTTTCATATATGTATGTTAGTTTCTATTTACTAATTGAATTTATTTTGCAGGCTCGAATGTTCACTAATATGTGGGCTTTTGGACAACATATTAGAATCAAAGCCATTGATTCTTTATGTAAAACAGAGGATTCTAGTATTGTTGCTTCTTTCAAGCAACTATCACGTGCTAGCTCAAAAGACACGAACCTTATAGATAGCGAACTTGGTTACGTAGGAACTATTGTTGGTATCTACGAAATTTCATCTCGTACATTCAAACAGGTAGAAAAAATTATATATTTTTTTATAGAGTTAGTTATTTTTTTAAGCACCTAGTAATGGGTTTTTGTTGTTATATATTTTGATAGGTCATATTGAAGGTTGACTAGTTTCGAGCGGAGTATAAAGGTAGTAATTCCACATTAAGAAAGGAATTATCTGGGTTTTGGGCACTTGATTCTTCCAAGGTAATGTGATCTACTAAAGAACCATATATTCTTCCTAGGCATATTGAACAAGCATTTTTTTTATAGAAACCCAGATGCTCATCCTTGGTGGCAAGTCATTCATGTGCAACCTAGAGGTAGGTCATTGTTTGAACAATTTATTGTTAGAGAGATCGAAGAAAGTCCTCTTGATGATTTAGCATTGGATACAGATACATCAACATCTGAAATAGAAATTAGAATCATTATACATGATAATGATACTAATCTTTTTGATGAAGAGGATAATTCTCTACATGCTGTTTCTACTGATGAGGAAGAGGAATTACCAGAAATAGATATTAACCCATCAATAGATGATGTGATTCATGAGAACATAGATTTAACAATAGAAGAAATAAATGAAATCAATAAGGATAATGAAGATGAGACTAGAAATCAATAGAAGAAATAAATGAAATCAATAAGGATAATGAAGATTAGATAGTAAATTCTACTCTAGTTATCGATCAATAACTTGAAGCTTCTGAAATGGATATCAGATAATAGATTTTTTTATTAACTTGAATAACGATGAATCCTACTAGAGAGATGAAATCATGTTCTTCTAAGTTAGAACATGAAGCTTGGGGGTATGCCTAATTATTTTATTTATAGCTTTATCTTCGAGGAGCAAATTTTTATCATGTATGTATGCATATGTGTGTGTATTCATGTGTATTATATGTACATATATGTTAGAATGCATATATATGTATTTCATGTATATGTATGTGTTTGCATGTGTGTGATATATGTATACATGTGTTAAATATGCATATGTGTATATATGCATATGCATTTATGTAAAATGTTCATGTATTCATGTAATATACGCAAGTATTTATAATTGTGTACA
Source organism: Ceratopteris richardii (assembly GCA_020310875.1). Classification (NCBI taxonomy): domain Eukaryota; kingdom Viridiplantae; phylum Streptophyta; class Polypodiopsida; order Polypodiales; family Pteridaceae; genus Ceratopteris; species Ceratopteris richardii. The sequence continues at coordinate 62,988,259 of CM035415.1, forward strand.
TGTATATATGTATATGTGTGTATGTGTAAATATGTACATGTAAATATGTATGCATGTATATATATGTTTATGTGTGCATGTAGGCATGTATATGTGATGTGTACATGTATATATGTATATATGTCTATGTGTAAATGTGTACATGTAAATATGTTAGTATGTATATATATATATTTATGTGTGCATTTAGGCATGTATGTGTGATGCATAATATATATACTCCATTTTATATTTATGTATCCTATCTACATGATGTGTATATATCTTTATATATATATTATGATCCTCGTTGATTCAAGTAGCTATATATAGAGGCATAAGGTTGCGAGGAGAGACATCACTCTAGTAGGATGTCGGAGGAATAGATGCAATGTGTACATATACTTCAAACATATGGCTAAAAGTTGAATTAGAGTTTTTAAATTAGGGGTTTTAAAACCCTAATATCGAAATTAGTGTTTTCAATTTAGGATTTTTGATATAGGATTTATTTATTTATTTAGTTATTTATTTATGTGTATGCATGTGTTGTGTATGTATGTGTATCTATATGTGCATATGCATGTGTTGTGTGTGTATATATGCATGTGTATATGTATACATGCATGTAAATATGATTATATGAGTCTATGTGTGTGTACATATGATTATGCATGTGTATGTGTATGTGAGTATGTGTACGTGTATGTGAGTATGTGTATGTGTCTATGTGTATTCATTATATGTGTGTAACTGCATGCATGTGTATGTGTGTGTAAAAATGTGCATGTACATGTGTGTATGTATAAATGTGCATGTATATGTATATGTGTGTAAATGTGCATGTATGATGTATATGTGTGTGTATGCGTGTATTTATACCTCTAGTCTCACTCTTTTCTCTCTCTCTCTCTCATATACATACATACATGCATAAACACACATACTCATATCCACACACACACACACACATACATATATATATATATATATATATATATATATATATATATATATATATATATATATATATATATATATATATATATATATATATATATATATATATATATATATATATATATATATATATATATATATATATATATATATAAAAGCAGTGCATACCATGCATTATCGCGACGATGAGCCATAACTGTCCGCATCTCTTTTAGACACCACTAAAGCGACCATCCTCTCCCAAACTCTGTCTTAAGTGAACTAAGTACGTATTTTTTATCCCTCTCATCATGATCACTACAAGAAAAAACATAATGTAAATAAAACATAAGATATTTATTCAAATTTATATGTAAAATTTTTACTTACTTCCACGGTAAGTGGACAAAGCGAAGGTAAGAGTCGCATAGTGCCCGCATCCTTCTCTTGAAATCCAATCCATTCCTTATGTACACAATGTTCCCCTCTGGCTCTATATCACACTCTAGTCCTAAGGTGCCTATGCATGTCCTCATAGGCAACTCTGCTCTGCTATCACGTGCTAGAGGTGGTATACGTGTCCTGAAAGTAGATAGATAAAAATAAATAAAAATATGTGTTATAATATCATTAAAAAAGTTTATGAAAAAAGAACATACCTATGAGCAGATAGCTCCCTTCCTGCATGTGGAGCCGTAGAAGAGCCCTCGTCTGATCGTTGGGTAAGCATCTGGACTGTATAGTCCAGCTCCTCATCAAACATCTCTGAGTAATCACACATTATGGCCCCTAGAGTATCAGACAAAACTCTTGCTCTCATAAGACTTTTTATGAGAGTGAGTTTCCCCTTTCTCTCTCTACTGGGATCCATAATATCTAACATATAAAAGAAAATGGTTAGAAATCAATATATATATATATATATATATATACACCTGTACATATGTATGTGTGTATGCATTAAGTATGTGTATGTATGCATGTGTGTGTGTATGTATGTGCGTGTATGTGTGTGTATGTGTGTATGCATATGTATGTGTGTGTATGCATCATTATGTGTGCATGTGTCTATCTGTGTATGTGTGTGTGTATATGTGTGTGTGTATGTGTGTTTGTCTATGTGTATGTGTGTGCATCTATGAGTGTGTATGTGTTTATGTGTGTGTATGTGTCTATGTGTGTGTATGTGTCTATGTGTGTATGTGTATGCATGTATGTATGCCTATGTGTGTATGTGTGTATGCATTATGTATGCATATGTGTGTGTATGCATTATGTATGTGTATGTATGCATGTATGCATGTATGTATGTATGTATGTATGCATATGCATATGCATTATGTATGTGTATGTGTGAGTATGCATATGCATGTATGTGTATGTGTGAGTATGTCTCTCTATGTGTGTGTATGCATATATGTGTGTATGTGTGTGTGTACATGTGATTGTATGTGTGTATGCATGTGTATGTGTGTTTATGCATCATTATGTGTATATGTGTCTATGTATGTTTGTGTGTGTGTATATGTGTGTGTGTGTGTCTATGTGTATGTATGTGTGTCTATGAGTGTTTATGTGTTTATGTGTATGTGTGTATCTATGTGTGTGTTTGTGTCTATGTGTGTATGTGTATGCATGTATGTATGCATATGTGTGTGTATGCATGTGTATGTGTGTGTATGCATCATTATGTGTGTATGTGTCTATTTGTGTACGTGTGTATGTGTGTGTATATGTGTGTGTATGTGTGTGCACCTCTATGTGTATGTGTGTGTGTCTATGAGTGTGTATGTGTTTATGTGTATGTACGTGTCTATGTGTGTATATGTGTCTATGTGTGTATGTGTATGTATGCATGTATGCATATGTGTGTGTAGGCATATGTATGTGTGTGTATGCATCATTATGTGTGTATGTGTCTATGTGTGTATGTTTGTGTGTGTGTGTATATGTGTGTGTGTATGTGTATGTGTCTATGTGTATGTGTCGCTATGCGTATATGAGTGTGTATGTGTTTATGTGTGTGTATGTGTCTATGTGTGTGTATGTGTCTATGTGTGTATGTGTATGCATGTATGTATGCATATGTGTGTGTATGCATTATGTATGTGTATGTAAGCATGTGCATTATGTATGCATTGTTAAACGGCCGCCGGACAAGGAGAATTGTACTTAGACAGAGGGCTTTAATGAAGAAAGAACCCAAGCGTTAGACGGCCGCCGAACAAGGACAAGAGTACGAGGACAGGGGGCTTAAATGAACAAAGAGAATCTTTCAGGGAACGCGCAGGTAACTGCAGAAGTGCGCACCCTTGTAAAAAAATCCTCTATTTAAGGCAATGAAAAAAGAGCAAAATAGCCCCTGTTTTTGGTGGGAATTGTAGTGTGTTGTTTGATTAAGTCTCGACCCCGGTTTTTTGGGAGTTGCAAGTGTAGTATTGTATGTGTATGTATTCTGTTCTGTCTGTTCCGGAGCCCCTGTTTTTGTGGGAAGTGTAGTGTGTTGTTTGATTGAGTCTCGTTTGAGGGTGCTGTAATGTCTTGTGTGCGCGTATATGTTGTTAGAGTAAGTTCTGCTTGATCTGTTCCGTCTGTACGCCTGATAGTCGATTAACTCACCTTAATACAGAACGACGAATTAGTTGTATGGTATGGCAAATCTGTTCGGTGATGGTTGAGTGTGACTCTGAATGTTAACAAGTGTGGTATGTTATTTGGCAGTTCTCGGTGAAGTAGGTAGTGCTAGGAGTAATCTCGAACTCATTGACTGTAAAGTTCTGTAAGCGACCGACTTCGTTACTGTATCTTAGGTTCGCTGTCTTCTCCAACTACTGGAGACTAGTAGCTGTAATGGTCGGAATGTAAGAAGAACGTTGTCGAATCATGATTAGCTGTTCATTACGAGGAGATTGATTGTTCGAGTCCACGCAACGTTACGATAAATTGTCTGGTTGGTATACCTATCTACCCTGACGAAGTATGGGGTAGGTGACTGTGTTATTGAAGTATCTTTTGCACGTAATTTATGTAACCAGACTGCTAACCTCAGTCCTGAAGTTCTAATTCCAATACACTGAACAATCTTCCGTTGTTCAGGGACGGATACTGAGCTAAGGACGGAATGACAGTAAGATTGTGTGTTAAATTGGGAAAATAGTACAGGGCCTCTGTCTAACAGACCCCTACCACTCCCAAGGACCCACGTGGCTAAGAGAAGGATTGCGATTAGAAGGATTTGGAACCGATTGAACTTGAAGTATATGAATCGGAAGTAGAGTAACGCTTAAACCAGTACTAGTTTAACCCATAAACCCATAATCAGTTTAACATTTGGCGCCGTCTGTGGGAATGTGGCACCAGGTTGCCAGTTATCTGTGAACAGTAGCAGTAGCGTGTTGACTGTTAACACTATGTTTATTGTTCGATTGACTGACGGTAGCAACAGAGCCAGATTGTTGCCAACTGCTCAGATAGTGCTACTAAAGCAATGATACATGCCGGTTACTCGGTCTGGTGAAACGTATCCTAGGACCCATACGACGGGAACACGAAAAGTACTAAAGACAACCCCAGGAAAAGAAGGTATAACGCGACCTGACTCAGTGGTCGAGCAAGTTAAGGATGCTAGAATTAATTCCGGTCATATTCCGGTGGAACGATCAACGCCTGTGGTACATGTTGGTGTCACTTCGACCCAGCCTAACCAAAGTACAGCAATTCCAGAATCTATCAAGACGCCTTTGGAAACTAGTTTAACAATCTTGGATAAAGATTCAGAGTTATCCACGATTAGACAAACTCTAGGAAAAGAAATCAGTAAAAGCGGAAAAACACTACAGTCTGGTACACTGTCAGTTCATTCCGGTGATATTCCGGTGATAGAAACACCAACTGGCGGCCAAGGATTAGCATTTTTTGCGGAATCCTCAGCCAGACCCGCGTGTCTGGAAGAAAGATTTCGGATATTGGATATCCAGAAGGAAGGAGAGCTATTCGAAGCAGAGGTCCGAAGTATCCTGCGCAAAAACAGCACACCGGAAGGCACGCCATCCGACGATCCAGATTCTGATAGTTCAACTAATCAACCTCAAGATACAAAAGAAGGACCGGATACACTCACGATGAACGGACAACAACAACAACAACAGTTAGGTCAACCAAGGCCGCCTCCAACAGGAGTAACATACACGAAATTTGGTGGATTCCCAGGAGATGACCCGGATGCTCACGTACGCACTTTCGAGATCAGTTATGCAGTCCTCAACCACCCACCGGATCAGGCATACAAAGCCATTGTTTTTCAATCTACTCTGGTCAATGAAGCGGCTAGATGGCTTACGGAATATGACATTAATCATTTCGGTACCTATGATGCCGTACGAGATGCATTTTTGCAACGATTTAGGCTAAAGAAGAACCCCGCTAAAATCTTTGAGTATTTACAGAACAACCGACAGAAGGCAAATCAGACTGTCCAAGAATATGCTACACTTTTTAGAACACACTTGCGACAGATACCACAGGCCCACGCCAACTTACCAGATGACATCATCACCCAGTGGTTTATCAATGGACTAACCCCACAACTGAAGCAGATTATGATCATAAGATGTGTCGGAGTAATGACACTGGATGCAGTCATTGCAATGGCTCTACAGTTGGAATCCAAGGTTGGTGGATTTTCAGAAGACTTGGAATGGTTAAGGACAAACAAAAATATGACTGAAGATATAACCAGGCAAGTATACTGCACCACGTGCAAAAATTCAGGGCATACAAGTGCCAATTGTGCACTAAATCAAGCGTTTTGCGCTATCTGCAACTCTGCCGGACACACCACCGGAAACTGCGTTTACAACGCCAGAATACAAGGGGCAGCAACAGTCAATGCAGTCATCCAAGAACAGGTATAACCGACGAATTACTATGTGCCTCCGCAACTAAGAAACAATCAACCATAGGGATATCGAAACTACCGAGGACAGAGGAACAATAACTATAATGCAAACCGCTGGCAGAACGAACCACCACCGGAAAATCCCAATTTACCACCGCCACGCTGTCATTTTTGTGGTGAATTCGGACACATTAGAAGATATTGCAAGGACGCAGCTGAGTATGATCAAAGGAAGAAGGAGCGGCAAAATCCAATGGCCAACATGGTACAAATTACTCCGGTAGAAACGCAAACTGCTACAGTCCAGACCCGATCAGGTAAACAACTGCAGCCAGCAGCAGAAGTATTCGAACCAGGGATACGAGAACAACATAGGATGTATAACAAGGCTAGTCACTGGACCGCCTCAGAACCACCAGTGTTCCCAGAACCCATTCCGGTGACTCAGACCTTGTCGACAAAGGAAGGAACACAACAAGAGGAGGCAGCAACAGAACAACCATCAGCAGTAGACATAACAGCAGATACTTCGGCAACAGCAGAGACCTCAAGTTCAAAGGAGCAGGATAACCAATCTCAGCAGGCCTGGGAAATTTTATCCAAGGCATCTATCACTCTGCCTCTCAGCCAACTACTGGCATTAGTGCCTGGCATTCGACAACAGTTCCAGCAACAGTTCAGTCCGGTACCTTCTTGTATTCAGACGACAGCAGCAGTTCAACCAGAACCTGATTCTACGGTTGATCATTCAGTCCCCTTGATTACAGTATGGTATAAGAATCATAAAATTACACAGGTATTGATTGATGGAGGCTCTGGTGTCAACATTGCAACTACGGCCTTATGCAATAGGTTAGGATGGACCGAAATCGAACCAGTTCAATTTTTTGTCAGAATGGCAGACCAATCTAGAGTCCATCCTGTAGGACTTGTGCGAAATGTACCCATTACTTTACAAGGTACGACATTCAAAATGAATTTTGTCATACTAGATCTGCCGGAATCCACTTTGGATTACAACCTTCTTTTCGGCCGACCTTGGCTGAAGCATGCAAAGGTAATACAGGACTGGTCTGCGCAAGAGCTCACATTCAAGGATGCCAATCGTAAATATGTGGTAAAACTAGATGCTATACAACCCTGCGAACCTCACGCCAGACCCTATCTTGCTGAACCAGTTCATATGTTAGATGGACTATCAGATGATGAAGAAGAGCAATTTCTGAAGAGTAACGCCGATTTAATGTCTCTAGGAACTGTTGATCTACAGTCCGTCATTAATAACTGGAACACTTCAGTTTGTGCAGTAGTAGCTATCACCGAAAAGTCTGACCAAGCAGATACTGAATTACAACCACTATTCAAGCCAACAGAGGATACAGAGAACCCGCAACAATTTTATGTCCCTGAAGACCAGCTGATCACGTACAATCTAGGAGACAAGGACCATCCTCGACCTCTAAAAATAAGGCAAAACTTACCGGAAATCTTTCAGGCTAATTTGATTCAGCTCCTTCGCGAATTCTCAGACGTCTTTGCATGGGATTACAAAGATATGAAAGGATTAGATCCGCACATATATCAGCACAGAGTCATGCTGAAGCCTGAAGCTAAACCGAATAGGCAGCCCAGCTACCAGATGAATCCCAATTATGCATCTCAGGTAAAAGCCGAACTTGACAGATTATTAAAAGTAGGATTCATCGTACCAGTAGAGCATGCTGAATGGATCTCACCAATTGTGATTGTACCAAAGAAAAACAAGCAATTACGAATCTGTGTGGATTACCGGAAATTAAACGCAGCAACCGTACCAGACCCGTTCCCGATCCCTTTTTTGGATACCATGCTTGATAGAGTCGCAGGTCATGAAATATATTCATTCTTAGATGGATATAGTGGTTACAATCAGGTTAGAATGGCTGAAGAAGATATACCAAAAACTGCTTTCATTACCAATTGGGGTGTCTTCGCCTGCACCGTAATGTGGTTCGGATTAAGAAATGCACCAAGCACATTTCAAAGATGTATGCAGGAGATATTTTCTCCTTATCTCAATTTATTCATGCAAGTATATCTTGATGACTTCTCAATCTTTGGGAAGATGATAGCACATTTAAGTCATTTACGATGTTGTTTTCAGAAGTGTAGAGAATATAGACTCTGTCTTAACCCAAACAAATCCGTGTTTGCGGTTTCGTGTGGCAAACTACTTGGGCATATTGTATCTGCTCAAGGTATCCGAGTAGACCCAGATAAGATTTCGGCAATTTTAGAAGCCCCGGTACCCGCAACTCCAAAAGAAGTAATGCATTTTATGGGTCAAATACGGTGGCATGGCAGACACTTACGGTGGCTTGCTCACCTAGCAGTACCACTAAACAGGCTAATCACAAAAACTCCCCGACAGTTTGAATGGACTGAAGAATGCCAAACTACATTTGATCGGCTCAAGTATCTCCTGACGCAAGCCCCAATTTTACAACCACCGGACTGGGACAATCCGTTCCATGTTTTTGTCGACGCTTCAGATATTGTAATTGGCAGTATTCTGATGCAGCAAACAGATAAGTGGTTTCGCCCTGTTTATTACGCCAGTAGAAGGCTTGCGCCGGCAGAAAAGAACTATTCCACTACTGAAAGAGAATGTCTAGGATTGATTTACTCAATCAAAAAGTTCAGACATTATCTACTAGGCCGGAAGTTTACCTTTCATGTGGACCATGCTGCCCTTGTTTATCTAGTAAGACAGCAGCATTTAGGTGGACGATTAGCACGATGGGTGCTACTTTTACAAGAATTCGACTATGACGTCATTCACCGACCCGGAAAAGCACATGCCCTAGCAGATTTCTTATCTTGCCTGGATTCCGGTGAAGCTCCGGTAGGCATAGATGACACGACTCCTGCGATTTATAATGCTGAACCACTATCCGATGAGACGGCCAACCTACAAGCACCATCTACATATTATGATCAGATTCTAACTTTTCTCACCGAAGGACGCCTTCCAGCCGAGACTGCCAAGGCAGTTCGAAAAAAATTTGCAGTCTTTAGTCGCCGATTCCGGCTAGTGGGAGGAGAACTATATTATGCAGATCATACCGGAATCCTACTTCGCTACATTCCACCACATGAGGTTAATTCAGTTATCACTTTGGCTCACTCAATTCCTTCCGGTGGCCATTTTGCAGTAGACTTAACCCACCGGAAAATTCTGCAAGGAGGTCTCTGGTGGCCAACGATGTACAGAGATGTCGCACAGTTTGTTAAACAATGTGATACTTGTCAAAGAACTGGTCAGCCTTTACAACGGCATCTTTTTCCTCTGCAACCCATCTTACCATTAGAACCTTTCCAGAAATGGGCTCTAGATTTTATCGGGCCAATTACACTTCCAGCCGTATCCAATAACAATCGATACATACTAACTTGCACAGACTACGCAACTAGGTGGGCAGAAGCCTGGGCTTTACGGACCGCTACAGCGGTTACGGTAGCAAAATGTCTACTCACGGATGTCTTCCCACGATTTGGCTTACCCCTGGAAATTGTCTCAGATCAAGGCACTCATTTTGTAAACAATCTAATGAAGGCCCTTACACAATCATTCCAGGTCACACATAAATTTAGCTCTCCTTATTATCCACGTGCCAATGGATTGGCCGAAAGTACAAAAAAATCACTGTTGAATATCCTCCGAAAATTGATCATGGAAGCACTGGAAAGATGGGATCAACTACTACCTGCAGTATTATGGGCATACCGGACTACATATAAGGTAACAACAGGCTTGACACCTTTCAAACTAGCTTATGGCTTAGAAGCAATAGCACCCATGGAAATAGTCATCCCAAGCCTGCGTGTAGCAATCACTCAGAAGATGCTACCGGAATATTCGCTGACAGCACGAATGGACGCACTCAGAGAACTTGATGAGCACCGATGGCTCAGTTTTTTAACTATGTGCGAAGTACAACTAAGGCAAGCCAAGACACACGATCGATATTTGAAGACTCCAATCTTTTCGGTAGGCTAGCTTGTACTCTTCTATAACGCAAAATCGGATAGAGCAGCAGGAAAATTCAAACTACGATGGTTCGGCCCTTTCAAGATCGCAGAACAAATCGGTCCGGCAACTTTTCGGTTGACTACGTTGACCGGAAATCCACTTCCAAAGGTAATCAATGGGTCGAAGCTGCGGCCGTATTATCCCACTACTAGTACGCATTAAATTATTCGGCGGAGAACCGCGTTTTGTATAAATTTTTGCGTTTTTCTTTTTCTCCCTTTTTAGTCGTGTTTTGTACAAATCTTTATGTTACCAGCCGCCCCTCCCTACCGGTCACTCAAGTACGCACGCCAACATGCAAACAGTATCATTCCTGCACCGCACAATGATACCCACCCCCCCCCTTCCCACCCCCACCGTGTTCTCCTTATTTAACCCCCTCGGTTGCGCCAAAAACGCTATTGTGTTCTCGAGATTATACGTATTATCCCTGTCCTCTGTGTTGACTGTAAGTGTGCTCGTGAACACCATGGAAGCGCTAGCCAACTACGCTGCTTTCCGTGATGGTATCCCTACAGACGTAGGCGAATACCTGCGTTGCAGAGGGTTGGCTAACTTCGCTGAGTTGCCCTGGCACTCAGTGGAAGCCCATCCCTTCTCTGCGCAGATCATCCACGCCATCGCCCAATTCCCCATCACCGAACGACAGTGGGTCTTCCCTTCCCTCCCATATAGAACCGTCATCACCTTCGAAGCCTTCTCTGCAGCCTACCACCTCTCCCCGCAAGGTCGCAAAAATGGCCCTAGCATCCCTGTCGCTCGCATGACCGAACTCTTCCCCCGCTCCTCATCAAACAAATATGCCATTCTCTGCCGCCCGGAACCCGAACGATCCGCCCTACAGTTCCTCGTAGCAATCCTCAACCTGCAAAAACGAACATACGGCATCTCTCGCCCCTTCTATTCCGCCTTGGAGTTAGCCGCCCGCGAACCCGTGAACTTTGCCTCTTACTTCTTCCAACGAATTCATAAGGAATGCGTAGCTATAGTAAAGCAACTCCAAAAGGGCACCTCTCCGCGCTCTCGCCTTCCCCACATCATCTCGTTCCTCTTCCCAACCATTCTCGCCACACAACCTCCACCCACAGGCCCAGCACTTAGGCACGAAGAATCAGCACAACCGCTCGATGAAACTGAAGAAGAAGACGAAGAGATCAATCAACTCTTCCGCACTAAGCGAATCCGGATCAGCTCTTCAGAAAGCGAAGTCCAAGGATCCGCCGGAAAGAAACAAGACACCGAAGAGGACAAACAAGAAGAAACCTACCACGACACCGCCACTTCAATACACAACGACACCTCGACGGAGCAACAAGACCAGCAAAACCAAGCAGAGACAGAGAGAGTGTCCACCGAAAAGGAATCCGAGCATCAACAGGACGAACCAGAATCCGCCACAAAAGCACTGGATACACTCATCGCAGCCATCAATCATACCGAAACCGAACAACAGACGGTTTCCAAGGTAACCACGACCGACACTGTTCTTCCCACACCACCTGTCAACCCCGGCCTCCCACCGGAACCACCCCGCCAACCCAGTTCTGAACCTACACCATCCTCCTCTTCCTCCCCTAACTACTCTCCGCCAAACTCCCAGAACCTACTCATCGATACGTCCTCTCAGCCTCGTCAACCACCACCACCACACAACGTATTTTCGGAACTAGCCTCCATGGGGCAGTTCCTCATGCATTTATCACACCAGCTGCCAGCATAGTTTAAGGAAGCCACGGACAATCTGAAGGCAGAATACCAATATAAGGTCGACGTCTTGGAAGCTGACATCACCCCCCTCCAGGAAGAAATCGAAGCCATAAAGACTGAGAATCATCAGCTACAGACACAGTTAGCAGAACTCCAAGCAAAATTTTCGGCAGAACAAACTCTAGTACAGCAAAGAGATGCAGCCCTTGAGCAAGTTGCAACCAAAGAACGACTCCTACACGCCGCACATGAAGAAATCCGAGCCCTGAAGACCACCCTCCACGAACACGAAGATATCAATGCCTCTCTCGAAGAGTTGGTCGCAGAGACAAAGATTCAATTGCAGGAGACCATCAAGAAGAATCAGGACCAACAGAAAGAAACCAAACAAGTCCAAGAACAGTTACGACGAGCCCAAGAATGCGCAGATGAGGTTAACAGTATCCTAAAACGCCAACTGATACGAGAAGGCCAATACCTAAAGGATATCGACAAGACGCGCAGAGACCGAGATGCGTTTAAGAAAACTCTCGATTTCCAAACCCAGCAGTTTGAACGCCTAGACAACCAAGTGCGCAACCAGAAGGAGTATATTACAGAGATGAAGACCAAACTGACCGAAATGCAGACAGCCCGAGATGCGGCATTAGCTAATGAATTTTACTTACAAGAGGCTTTCCTTCAAACCCAAACCGAAATTTTGTTAAATCAAGCCATAGCCCTTAGTGCAGTAAGAACCGACGCCCAATTACTAGAACCCACCACCTTAGTACAGATGTTAGAAACCCTCAAAAAGAAAATTACCCGAACATTTAGGCTTGCCCGAAGTATGTACTTAGAAGGACTAGTATCCGAACCATAGGAACCTGCGGGTTCGAGTCCACCGTGCGTGCCAAGTGTTAAACGGCCGCCGGACAAGGACAATTGTACTTAGACAGAGGGCTTTAATGAAGAAAGAACCCAAGTGTTAGACGGCCGCCGAACAAGGACAAGAGTACGAGGACAGGGGGCTTAAATGAACAAAGAGAATCTTTCAGGGAACGCGCAGGTAACTGCAGAAGTGCGCACCCTTGTAAAAAAATCCTCTATTTAAGGCAATGAAAAAAAGAGCAGAACAGCCCCTGTTTTTGGTGGGAATTGTAGTGTGTTGTTTGATTAAGTCTCGACCCCGGTTTTTTGGGAGTTGCAAGTGTAGTATTGTATGTGTATGTATTCTGTTCCGTCTGTTCCAGAGCCCCTGTTTTTGTGGGAAGTGTAGTGTGTTGTTTGATTGAGTCTCGTTTGAGGGTGCTGTAATGTCTTGTGTGCACGTATATGTTGTTAGAGTAAGTTCTGCTTGATCTGTTCCGTCTGTACGCCTGATAGTCGATTAACTCACCTTAATACATAACGACAAATTAGTTGTACGGTATGGCGAATCTGTTCGGTGATGGTTGAGTGTGACTCTGAATGTTAACAAGTGTGGTATGTTATTTGGCAGTTCTTGGTGAAGTAGGTAGTGCTAGGAGTAATCTCGAACTCATTGACTGTAAAGTTCTGTAAGCGACCGACTTCGTTACTGTATCTTAGGTTCGCTGTCTTCTCCAACTACTGGAGACTAGTAGCTGTAATGGTCGGAATGTAAGAAGAACGTTGTCGAATCATGATTAGCTGTTCATTACGAGGAGATTGATTGTTCGAGTCCGCGCAACGTTACGATAAATTGTTTGGTTCGTATACCTATCTACCCTGACGAAGTACGGGGTAGGTGACTGTGTTATTGAAGTATCTTTTGCACGTAATTTACGTAACCAGACTACTAACCTCAGTCCTGAAGTTCTAATTCCAATACACTGAACAGTCTTCCGTTGTTCAGGGACGGATACTGAGCTAAGGACGGAATGACAGTAAGATTGTGTGTTAAATTGGGAAAATAGTACAGGGCCTCTGTCTAACAGACCCCTACCACTCCCAAGGACCCACGTGGCTAAGAGAAGGATTGCGATTAGAAGGATTTGGAACCGATTGAACTTGAAGTATATGAATCGGAAGTAGAGTAACGCCTAAACCAGTACCAGTTTAACCCATAAACACATAATCAGTTTAACAGCATGTACGTATGTATGTATGCATATGCATATGCATTATGTATGCATATGTGTGTATGTGTGTGTATGCATTATGTATGCATATGTGTGTATGCATTATGTATGTGTATGTAAGCATGTGCATTATGTATGCATGTACGTATGTATGTATGCATATGCATATGCATTATATATGCATATGTATGCATGTATGTGTATGTGTGTGTATGTCTCTCTATGTGTGTGTATGCATATATGTGTGTGTATGTGTGTGTATATGTGTGTGTATGTGTGTGTATGCATTATGTATGCATATGTGTGTGTATGCATTACGTATGTGTATGTAAGCATGTGCATTATGTATGAATGTAAGTATGTAGGTATGCATATGCATATGCATTATGTATGCATATGTATGCATATATGTGTATGTGTGTGTATGTCTCTCTATGTGTGTGTATGCATATATGTGTGTGTATGTGTGTGTATATGTGTCTGTATGTGTGTATGCATGTGTAGTATGCATCATTATGTGTGTATGTGTGTGTATGTGTGTGTATATGTGTATGTATGTGTGTGTGTGTGTCTCTATGTGTATATGTGTGTATCTATGAGTATGTATGTGTTTATGTGTCTGTATGTGTCTATGTGTGTATGTGTCTATGTCTGTGTATGTATCTATGCATGTGCATTATGTATGCATGTAAGTATTTATGTACATTGTATGCATATGCATATGCATTATGTATGCATGTATGTGTATATGTGTGTATGTCTCTCTATGTGTGTGTGTATGCATATATGTGTGTGTATGTGTGTATGTGTGTGTATATGTGTCTGTATGTGTGTATGCATGTGTATGTGTGTGTATGCATGTGTATGTGTGTATGTGTCTATGTGTGCATGTGTGTGTGTATGTGTGTGTGTATCTATGAGTGTGTATGTGTTTATGTGTGTATGTGTCTATGTGTGTGTATGTGTCTATGTGTGTATGTGTATGCATGTATGTATGCATATGTATGTGTATGCATGTGTATGTGTGTGTATGCATCATTGTGTGTGTATGTGTCTATGTGTGTATGTGTTTGTGTATATGTGTGTGTATGTGTGTGTGTGTCTATGTGTATGTGTCGCTATGCATCTATGAGTGTGTATGTGTTTATGTGTGTGTATGTGTCTATGTGTGTGTATGTGTCTATGTGTGTATGTGTATGCATGTATGTATGCATAGGTGTGTGTATGTGTGTGTATGCATTATGTATGAATATGTGTGTGTATGAATTATGTATGTGTATGTATGCATGTAAGTATGTATGTATGCATATGCATTATTTATGCATATGCATATGCATTATGTATGCATATGTATGCATGTATGTGTATGTGTGTGTATGTCTCTCTATGTGTGTGTATGCATATATGTGTGTGTATGTGTGTGTATATGTGTGTATGCATGTGTATGTGTCTGAATGCATCATAATGTGTGTATGTGTCTATGTGTGTATGTGTCTATGTGTGTATGTGTGTGTGTATATGTGTGTGTATGTGTGTGAGCATCTATGTGTATGTGTGTGTCTCTATGAGTGTGTATGTGTTTATGTGTGTGTATGTGTCTATGTGTGTGTATGTTTCTATGTGTGTATGTGTATGCATGTATGTATGCATATGTGTGTGTATGTGTGTGTATGTGTGTGTATGCATTATGTATGCATATGTGTGTGTATGTGTTTATGTGTGTGTATGTGTCTATGTGTGTGTATGTGTATGCATATGTGTGTGTATGTGCATGCATGTATGTATGCATATGTGTGTGTATGTGTTTATGTGTGTATGTGTCTATGTGTGTGTATGTGTCTATGTGTGTATGTGTATGCATGTATGTATGCATATGTGTGTGTATGTGTGTGTGTGCATTATGTATGCATATGTGTGTGTATGTATGTGTATGTGTTTATGTGTGTGTATGTGTCTATGTGTGTGTATGTGTATGCATATGTGTGTGTATGTGTATGCATGTATGTATGCATATGTGTGTGTATGTGTTTATGTGTGTGTATGTGTCTATGTGTGTGTATGTGTCTATGTGTGCATATGTGTGTGTATGCATGTAAGTATGTATGTATGTACTCATATGGATATGCATTATGTATGCATATGTGTGTGTATGCATGTAAGTATGTATGGATGTACCCATATGCATGTGCATTATGTATGCATGTATGTGTATGTGTGTGCATGTCTCTCTATGTGTGTGTGTATGCATATATGTGTGTGTATGTGTGTATATGTGTGTGTATGTGTGTGTGTATGTGTGTGTATGTGTGTGTATGTGTGTGTATGTGTGTATATGTATGTGTATACGTGTGTCCATGTGTATGCATTATGTGTGCATGTGTGTATGCAACATTATTTGTGTATGTGTGTATATGTGTGTGTATTTGTGTGTATGTGTCTGTGTGTGTCTATGTGTATGTGTGTGTGTGTCTATGTGTGTATATGTGTGTGTGTATGCATATGTATGTGTGTGTAAGTGTGTGTGTGCACGCATACCTTGCAAGTAGATGCGTCTCTCTCTCTCTCTCTTGCGCTCTCTCTCTCTCTCTGTCGGTCTCTTCTTGGTCTCTCGCGTCCAAAGCCCGACACAAATGTGCCAGGGGAAATCAATTTTTTTTTTTTTAACATTCCAGAGCGTTGCATATGCGATGCTCTTCAGTTTGCCAACGTCGCAAATACCGTCGCTCATTAGTGACGGCATTTGCAATGCTATTAATTTAGCGTCGCATAAGCGACGCTAGCATCGCTTATGCGACCGCTGTCGCTTGAAAAAGAAAATCGAAAAATTGACCGTCGCTTATGCGACGCCAGCATCACATAAGCGACGGTACCCGTTTTTTTTTCAATTCGGGGGCGTCACTACGCCCCCCCTATTTCTTGTAATGACTACACTATCTTATATTCCAATGTCAAATTACAATGTGTGAATATGATACAAACTGACAAGATCTGAATCTAGGAAAAAATAGGAACTAGATACAAGAAATTGTGTGCCTAAGAGGTAT
Organism: Ceratopteris richardii; assembly: GCA_020310875.1. Lineage (NCBI taxonomy): Eukaryota > Viridiplantae > Streptophyta > Polypodiopsida > Polypodiales > Pteridaceae > Ceratopteris > Ceratopteris richardii. Next base: position 63,004,978 of record CM035415.1, read on the forward strand.
GAAGAGACTTTTAAAATAACATAGCATAATTGGAAGTTCCCTTAAAATATCTGAAAATTCTCTTAACTACTTTCTAGTGAATCTTGAGCAAACTATGCATGAAACAAGATACTTGCAAAAAAACAAATTGAATGTCCATATGTGTATTACATAGAATATCAAGAAACCAATTGCTTAACTATATAATTTAGCATCAAATGGTTCTAAATTTTGTTCCAATTGTAATGACACATTGACATCCATTGATGTTTGCATAGGTTTAGAATTTGACATCTCAAACCTTTCCAATAATTTCTCAATTCATTTCTACTATTTCATGTAGATACACTCAATTTCGTACTTGAACTTAATCCCAAGATAATAATGGAACATACCTAGCCATTTACATCAAATTTATTCTTACATTGTGCATTAAAATATGGAATGTTGGAGGAGATGGTGGACACCTTTAAGAGATGAGTTGGTTTTGCAAATTCCTGCTTCACACCAGCCAAAACTGAGTAGAGGAGTGCAAAATAGACTTCTTGACCTTTCCAAGAAGCATAAATACTGACCCAAGTACTTTGAAAGTTGTATATCCTTCCTTAGTATCTTCTGTCTCATATAATGATAATGCACTTCAATGTGCTTAGTCCTTTCATGATATACAAGATTAGCAACCAAATGTAATGAGCTAGTATTATCTCCAAAGATCATTGGAGTGTATGTATGTAGGCCCAAGTGTGAGTAGAGTAGCTTTAACTACATTGCCTCTTGTGTTGAAGGCGCTTATATTCAGCTTCAGTTAATGATAATTCCATAGTTGGTTTTTTCTTTTATGACCATGAAATCAACTTAGATACTGCAAAACATAAGTAGCTAAGGGTGCTCCTCCTATTATCTTTTGAGCCAGCCCAATCTACATCAGAGTATAGCTTGATATCCAAGTCAAATGTAAATGGATAAAATAGTTCTTCATTTATGGTACCCTTCAAGTACTTTAAGATCCTTTTGGCAGATTCCATGTGAGGTGTTCTTGGTGTATGCATGAATTGACTCAATGTGCTCACCCCATAGCATATATGCACTATTATTAGGGTTTTATAATTGAGATTCCCAACAAGACATTGATAACCTATAATGTCTTCAAGTAGCTCTCCTTCATGAGCACTGAGTTTGTGATCTAATTCCATGGGTGTACCTGCAAGTTTTGTATTCTCCATCTTGAACTTAGTTAACAAGTCATGAATGTACTTTCTCTGAGTAATGAAAACACAGAAATCTATATGAACAATCTCTAATCCAAGAAAATATGTTATCAAGCCAAGATCATTGATCTTCAATTCCTCCTTCATTTGAGTTCTTGATGCCATTGGCATCATTTCCTATCATGATAATGTCATCCACATAAACACATAGATAAATAACCTCCGAATTAGTCTTCTTAATGAACAATGAAGAATATGCTTTGCTTGCAACAAAACCTTGGTCCTGCAAGTATATGACGAGCCTATGGTGCCAAGCTCTAGAAGCTTGCTTTAAACCATACCATCCCTTGCTTAATTTACATACATAATCAAGTTTTTCTTTGTCTTCATATCCTGGTGGTTGAGCCATGTTGACCTCTTCAGAGTTCCACCCATTGAGGAATGCATTTTTAACATCTAAATGTTGGCATGTTAGCCACAGGTGAGAAGGTCTCCTCATACTCTACTCCATGGGTTTGAGCAAAACCCTTTGCTACTAGCCTTGCTTTATACCTCTTTATTGTGCCATTTGAATTCTTTTTCACTTTGTAAATCCACCTGGATCCTATTACCTTCATGAAAGGTTTTTTGGGAACCTAATCCCAAGTGCTATTCTCTTGAAGTGCTTCAATTTCTTCTTGCATAGCTTCTTTCCATTCTTCCCTTTTGTTATCTTCTTCAAATGTAGATGATTCCTCTGACATAGACTCCTTCGCCATGTATATAGAATGCTTGGTGACTAATGATGTGTCATAGCCATACCTTATAGGTTTCCTGCTTTGCCTTTGATATCTTCTAAGTGCTTGATTAGATGACTCTGGAATGTCTTCCAGTTTTTTGAGCTTTACTTTACCCTTTGACTTCCAAGCTTTGAAATCATTTTGTTCTACATCTTCTGAGTTGACATCCTCTGATGTATGTGATTCTTCTTTGGTCACATTTGAAAAATCATTCTCCAAATCATACGGTAACTTTATTTTCCTACCACATCCCTAGTAACTATGAATCTTTTGTTGGTGGGATTATATAACCTATATCCTTTCTGATGTTGATCATAGCCAATAAATATGCATCTTGCAGCTTTTGAATCAAGCTTTCCCCTAGTCTGTGAGGTATGTGTGCATAAGCAATGCAACCCAAAGATCTTACAATGATCTAAGGAAGGTCTCCTACCATTCCATGCCTCATAAGGTGTCATCCCATCTAGAAACTTGGATGGAAGCCTATTGATTAGGTAAGTGGTTGTGGAAATTGGCTCTGCCCATAGATAATTAGGGAGTCTTTTCTCATTCCACATTGATCTTGCAACCTCTACTATTAATCTGTTTCTTCTCTGTGCCACTCCATTCTGTTTAGGAGTGTACATTGTTGTAATCTCTCTCTTTATGCCTCTGTCCTGTAAGAAGGAATCAAACTCATGTGAGAAATACTCACCACCTCCATCACATATGAGCCTCTTCAAACTTTTACCTATTTGATGTTTAGCCAATGCCAAATACTTCTTGAAACAAGTGAGGACTTCATCTTCATGATTCATAAAATAAATTATTGTCCACCTACTATAGTCATCTATGAATGAAACATAATACATTGACCCTGAAATTGATGGCTCTCTGCTAGAACCCCACACATTTGTGTGCACAAGATCCAAGTAGTCTTCATACATGTATCCTCTTTTGTTGAATGGTTGCCTATGTGATTTGCCAAATTGGCATGCTCCACATTAGTAAATGATGTGTTGTTTGGACACATTTGGGATGTCAAGCACACTCTGATCCCTGCATATTTGCTTCAATGTGCTTTCACCTATATGTCCTAGTCTCCTATGCCATATTTCCAATTTAGATTAGGTTTGGTCGTTATAAATGAAGAATGCAATACTTATTATATCTTCAACTTAAAAGGTAAAACGTCTACCAGATTTCTCACCTTTTGCAATCCTCCTGAAGCCTTATTGAGGGTCCTCTACATATGCTCCATGCCTTGTGAATCTAACCTTTAAAGCCTTCTCAACAATTTGTCCAACACTTAGTAGATTCCTGGTTATTTTTGGCACATTTAATACCCTACTTAGAAGATTCTTGTTACCATCAGATGCTTTAACATTTCCAATCTTCTTATCTAAGTGCCTAGTGTCATCATCTGTCTGAAGTTCATGCTTTCCTTTGGGTTCTTCAAGGTCAAATAATAATGCTACATTGCCTGCTACATGATTGGAACAACCACAATCAATATATAATAGGTACTCATCATTTTTACCTTGATTGACTATCATATTCATGAGTAATAGGAAACCCATTTGATCATCTATATACTTGTTGTAGTCTCTCCTTCCTCTGAAGGCTCCTTGATAGTTGTTGTTGTACCCTTGGTTGTAATTATGATGGTAGTTGTTTCCTAGATTGTTGAACATGCCTCTTATTTGTACTTAGTGTCCTCTGTGGAAGCCTCTTCTTCTCTGGTTCTTCATGTTCCTAAAGCATTCATATGTGTTATGATTGGTCAAGCCACAAATGTTGCAAGGTGAAGAACTATATGGTCTCCCCCTGCCTTGCTTTGCTCCTCTACCCCTTCCTCTAGTACCTCTTCCTCTACCTGTGAAATTCAATTGAGAGGTAGTTGCATCCTCTTCATTCTTCTTACCTTTGCCTTTATCTTTAATCTTATTTTTATCAGTTTAAAGGGCAAAAGATTGATTACCTCTAGGGGTATCTCCATTCTTGTTGAGCTTTGTCTCATGTGTGAAGAGTTGCTGCATCAATGTATTGAGGTTAGGTATTTGCATGTCCATATGTAGGCCCATTGCTATAGTGAAGGACTCCCATTTGTCATCAGCGTTGATGCCATTTATGATCTGCCTTACTATTTGCTCCTCTTGTATTTATTCTCTAATACTCCCAAGTTGATTAGCTACATCCTTCATCTTGGTCACATACTCATCTACACTTTGCTTTGGTTGCTTCTTCAAGGTTGTGAACTCCATCCAAAGTTGGTTCTTTCTAGACCTTGTATTTGATGAGAAGTATGAAGATAGTACTTCTCAAGTCTCTTGGGAAGGCTTAAAATTCCTAATATGAGGTAACAAAAAATCAGAGATTGAATTGAGTATGTAAGAACTCACTAGAGCATCCTTTGCACACCATGCATCTAGTCTCTCTTGCTCCTCTCTTGTAGGTTGGTGTTTGCTTCTAAAGTTTGGCATTTCTTCATATTTTTAGTTTTGCTTGCTTATATTGGAATGTTCTAATAAAGTGTGCCCGTAGTGTTTTTGGTTTTTCTCATATGAACACTATCTTAGTTTCTTTTCATAACACATATGAATAAACCCTTGTGTGAACCATAGAAAACTACGTAGGAATCCACTTGCCCTTTGATTCCTCCTTGAGTTAAGGAATGACTCAAGAAATTGCATATACGCATTTAACTCCTTCTACCCTTGATTTTCTCCTTGACTTAAGGCAGTATGCATATGCGCATTTAGCTCCTCCTAAATCTATGAGAACACTTACGAGTCTTCAAACTTCTATATAAAGAAGTGTGTGAGCATGATAGCGGGGCGGCTCTCCATAGTGTTCTCTTGTAGGATTTGTTAGCAACACACATGTACATAATACTGTGGCATGTCATGTCAAATTTGCCGATGCTCTTCTCTATGTAAACTCTTAGTTGATTGAAATATATTTCATGCATTCTTTATTCTCTCTCTCTCTCTAAGTCACAGGATCGCTTGTATCAACGATTGAACATAGAGTTCTATGTGAAAGCATTTTGGACTATATATGCCTGCAGAAAAGTGGACGTCACAAAGTCATTCTGAACTAAGTACAGTTGCATGAAATTCAAGGTTACAAAGTGCAGGTGATGCAAATCTTATATCTGTTGTTACAAGAAACAAGCTCATTCCTTGTGCCATAAAAATGATATGGAAATCATCTCTCAGAATAGAGGAAAAATTTGTCATATGACTCCTCCCCGAAGATCATATGTAAGGATGATGTAAAGGTCTATTCACACAGGTACAAATAGTTTGAATATATTATGCGCATAAGATTATAGGTGACTCTATGCATGAGAGTTGTGTATTGATGTGTACACTTGATACGTATGTCGCATAAGAAATATGGATAATGCATTATAAATGTATGAGCTGAATATTAATCATACTTGAGAGTATGTGCACATGGAAGTGATTCATATGCAGAGAAAGTTCTTCGTCATATTATAGTTCATGCATTCAAAGCTATGCACTCAGAGTATTGGAGTGCCTCATGGAATCAAGATGCTATGATGTTGTTATGAACATAATAAGTATATGTGATAATCCTCCCAAAAGTTGCAGGTGATTATTTGCAGGATCTGGACACGTTTTTATTTCTATTGTGTTGATGATGTGACTTATTGAAGTACACTATTGTGGAAAAATTAGTGAATACACAGTGTATATGTTATGGTGAGAAATGGTTTTATTGCAGACTAGAAAGGAGCATTGATTGTTGTGATAAACATCAAATGTATAAGCATATAGTGAGTTATGATATGTGCAGGTTCTCATAAATTCTGATTGATAATGAATGCAGAAGACTACTTTGATATGTGCAGGTTCTCATAAATTATGATTGATAAAGAATGCAGAAGACTACTTGTTGCTGCAGAACCATATATATGCATTTATATCTACATCAAGGCTGAATAAGTAATGAACCAATAGCTATGAGTGTCCTTATAGTTGTCATGTTTGCCACAGGACTATAAGTTTCATCATAATCTATACCATATGCCTGAGCATACCCTTTCACAACAAGTCTAGCTTTATACCTAGACACACTTCCATCTCCATACCTCTTTGTGTTGTAGACCCATTTTCATCCAATGATCTTCCGACTATTTGGTTTAGAAAGCAAATCCCATGTTTCATTTTCCATCAATGCATCATACTATTACTCCATAGCTTTCTCCCAATTTTCCTTACCTTTTGCCTCTTCATATGTAGAAGGGTCTTCTTCTGCTTTCACCATATAAGCATAATCTTTAGTGGTAAAAAATGAAGTATCATAACTATACCTTGTAGGTTGCCATTTATGCCTTGATAAACTTTTGCGTTCTCCACTTCTTCAGGTTTCTCGTTCATCACATTTTGGATCAGACCTTGGAATTTCTTCAACTTCAAGTTGTGCTTCATTGTTCTCTTCTTCATCAAATATTTAAACCTTTTATTTACCTTTCTTCTGGTTTAATGTTTCTTGAAGACCTGCATAAGTATTATTTGTACCTGAGTACCAAGTACTTTGCTCATAAAATGTGACATCCTTTGATACAAGACATTGCTTTGTAGATGGACTCCACAACCTGTATCCCATTTGCTTATCATCATAACAAATGAACACATATTTTTCAGCCTTTGGTTCCAACTTATGTCTTAATTGAGAAGAAACATAAGCATAGTCTAACCAACCAAATACTTTGCAATGATCTATTGTAGATCTCTTACCCCACCATGCTTCATATGGTGTCATATCTTGCAAAGCTTTACATGGTAGCCTATTGCAAACTCAACAAGAGTTCTATTTCTCCTTTCTACTACACCATTTTGTTGAGGAGCGTACCTACAAGTAACCTCTCTCTTTATACCTACATTCCACAAATAATCACTAAATTCATTTTAGAAATACTCTCCCCCTCCATCTAACCTTAGTCTTTTGAATTTTTTCGTGTATTCTTTCTGCGTATACATGATAATGTTTAAATGTAATGGATACCTTTGATTTATCTTTGATCACATATAAGGTGATCCACCTGGAAGCATCATCAACATAAATCACATAATATCTTGAAGCATTAATGCTAAGGTTCTTTCATGGTCCCGCACACATATGTATGTACCACTTCAAGCTTCTCTGAATACATGAAACCATGCTTATTATATGATTGCTTATGAGCCTTACCTAATTGACATACCTCACATCTGTATGTCATATGTTGACCTCCAACATTATGTAACCCAAGAAATGAACCATTGTTAATCATATCCTTAATACCTCTTTCATTGAAATGTCCAAGCCTTTTATGTCAAAGATCTAACTTAGAGATCTTATGTCCTCCATAAGTGAACAATGTGCATGACCAACATTGCCTTGAATCTTCAATGTGAAAAGCCTTCCTTCTTTCTTCCCTAAAATAATTTTTTTATACCCATTTCTAGGGTCTTCCACAAAAACTACATCATTAGTGAACCTTACTTCCTAACCTTTCTCAACAATTTCCTTTACACTTATCAGATTCTTTGGAATTGTAGGAACATACAAAAGCTTACTTAGAAGAGTGCTCCCATCCTTAGACTTTATTGATCCAATTGGATTCACATTGTGCTTTGTGTTATCACCTGTTTGAACCACATGATTACTTACTTTATGCTCTAAGTCAGTCATCAAAGCTATGTTACCACTCAGGTGATTGCTACACCTTGAGTCAATATAGAAGACTCTTTGATCTTCACTTTGTCTTTCACAAGTTGCATTCATGATTAACGTTGAATCCTCATTCTGATCTGAAGCATATTTGTAGTAGATATAATTGTAGGATTGACTTTGGAAGCCTCTACCTGCATTTCTTCCAAAGAAACCTCTACTACCTCTACCTCTAAAATTACCTCTCTCATTTCTATTACCTCTTCCTCTTGAGTTAAAGTTCTGATTATATCCTCCATTATTCTGATTATTATGCCTTTATTAGCTAAATGATTAGTCTTACCACAAATCCACCAAGCTTTGACTCCATCTTTATTGCTTCTACCTCTACCTCTTCCTTTGCAACCTCCTCTCCCTCTTAGGAAGTTAGCTTGACTAGTAGTGCCTTCATCTTCATTCAATTGATGCTTGCCTTTGTTAATATTCTTCTTGTCCTTTGAATACATTGCTTGACCTGTACTCTTATCAACGTCACCATCCACATCCTGCTCAAAGGTTAGCATATGTCCTAGCAATTGATTCAAATCAGGAGTGAAATGATCTAGTGACAATTCAATAGACAAAGTGAATGGCTTCCATTTCTCATCTCCTCTCAAAGCTCTGAGGATTTTCATTACCAATTTTTCCTCCTCAATATCTTCATCAAGTGCTCCTAATGCATGTGCAATGTCCTTCATGCTTGTTACATAATCAGAAATGGATTTCAGAAGCCTTCTTCTTGAATGTGGTAAAGTCTGCCCACAAAGATGCCTTCCTTGACTTTGTAGTGTTTTGTAAATGCTCCTCCAAAACATTCCATATGTGACTTGCACTTTCAAGTCCTCTTATGTGAGGTAGCAAGAAATCAATGACTCCCATGTAGATAATGCTCCTTGTTTGGCCATCCTTCTTCATCCATGTCTTCAAAGTTGTGAGCTCCTCCCTAGTTGGAACACTAGGATCTTTAAATTTTGGTTTTTCTTCTTCACCTGTAATGTATCCTATCAATTCTTTGCTCATAAGATGAGCTTCCATCCTCATAGACTAAGCAAGATAGTTTTCTCTATCCAATTTCTCTATCTGAAGAGGATCATCCATCTTTTCTTCACCTGTGTATTAAATTCTTCAAGATTTGTGATGAATAAAAGTTCCTTTACTTCGAATGTAGTTCCTTTTGATCTTCCTGATAGCTTCAAGCTTCCGTCTCTAGCTTTCACTTCAAACTTTCACCTTTTGAATCTTTGAAGGCTGATTTGTGAATAACTGCAATAGTCCCGATCCTCCTTTCTTCGATTTTGATGGTTCGTGATCTGATACCACTGATGGAGATTGTTAATCTCCAAAGGAACAAGTTATCCTTGATGTTCACTCTATATAAGGAACAACTCAAAAATGCAACCAATTTTGGAAGACTAATAGCAGATTATCAATCTTTGCACTAACTGTGAAGAGAGTAACTATTTAGAAAAGTCTACTGCACTTAATTCACTCATTGAGTGATCAAATGTGTAAATTTTTCAATGAAACTTTGTATGAGGTGTTGCCTAGTGTTTTCACACCTTCTCCAAGTTAAACTTTCTACAAAGGTTTAGTAAATATTGAGATTTAACTCCAAACAATTCACCTGTCTAAAACTGTACCTTTGTACTATCGACTTTGGCACCTACAACTTCTAATGCATAGTTCTCTTAAACTAGTAGGCCTTTATTCAAATGCTTTTAGCCATAGATAGCTTACCTTCCAACTTAAGGAATGAGTGCTTGTTTGCTCAAAACTTTACAGTGTGGAAGGATAACTGACCATAATGTTATCTTCAAATTTGCACCTATTACAGTCTTCTCTTCTTCACATTTACACATGTAAATGTTCCTAATCTCAATTCTCTCAACTTGATCACAATTAGGATCTGAAAATTTGTATGAAGGTCACTAAACTATAGACTTAGAATTGTACAAAAAAAATTAACAAAATGATAAACATAAAAGGATCACTGAGCAAAATATCGGGTGCAATGTTTTTCTTCTATTAAGGAAAACATTACATCTAATTTATGATCAATACTCTCATCACTTCTAAAGTGTCATATGACTCTTACAACTTTTCCTTCATCATCTCTTACACATGCCCCGACTTTCTACTTGTATTTATAGGCATATATGTACAAACTCACAACCATAACAAAGGTATAAGTGAGTTAATTACAAGTATAGTGTACATGTATATACAAGACTTCATTCTTTGATCATGGACTGACTTCAAGCTTCATGTATTGGTATTTGCTTCATCCTTTGACTTCAAACATTTGTCCAAAACATCAATTGATGGTTGTCCTACACAAACAAATATGCAATCCTAAAGCCTCTACCAACTTAAGTGAAAGGAAATAATTTGTACTCCTCAAATCAATCACGAAACTAACCTTATGTGAGGATATGTCCCCCATAATCCTAATCACTGATGCCCTTGAATGAGAAGAAGTTGTTATGCATTGAAGTGTAGGGTTAGAAAACTTACCTTGATCATGCGCTTCCTCCATTGTTATGTTTTCCTCTTGTAGATGAGCTATCTTTGCCTGCATAGAAAGGTTGATGACCTTGTTTGGAGATTCAAAAGTGCAATGTCCCTATTCTCCACATCAGAAGCTCAGTACCAATCTTTTAGCCTGCTCCAAGAAATCAGAATCACGTTGCCAATGCACAAGTTCTTGCTTCTTAGGTGTATCAATCTACTCCGGCTTAGTTTGTCCTTCTTGATCCTTAATAGAGTTAATCGATCTCTATCCATTCTGATTTTTTGAAATTGTTCTCAGGGGTCAATGTCCTATTGAGATAAACCTTGATTTTGATGCCTTTTTCATAGTAAGCTTCTCCATCTTCTCAAAGTTTTTTGATTTTGCAACCACATCATGAAAATCTACACATCCAAACCCCTCACTTGATAGCAAAGCTCTTTTTGCAAACCCTCAATAAATTTTCTCTTCAAGGCATCTCCAGAAACTCCTAGTGCATACTTATGTAAACACATAAATTTCTCCTTATATTCTTCAATAGACAAGTTACGTCTATCATCCTCTTGTTGCTTGAAGGAGTAGAATTCGATTTTCTTTTCCATCCAATAATGTGGAAAACAATAAGTATTCTCTACTTTCTCTCAATACTCTTTCTAGAGAATCGACCCTTCACGTGCTCTTGTCTGCATGTTTGACTTCCACCATAGTTTGGTGACTCCTCGCAAATGTAAAACTGCCATCTTTGCTTTTGATTCCTGAATAGACATGCACAAATCAAAGAAATCTTTGAGCTCCTCAATCCATCTTCAAGATCCTCTCTAGTTTTCTTCTCACCATCAAATTCATTTAATTTTACTTCTTTAAACACTTGCTTAAGTGCAGTCTCACCTCCATCATCATCATCGTTAGGTTCACGTTGTCTTCTAGCTCTACATGCATTTGATGTGCCCACACCATTACCACCTTCATCATTGAGGTCCATAAAAGCATTTGCACTAACCTTTTTTTGTTTATTTGATCTTTTTTTATTTAATTCTGCATTCAATCTAGGTATAATCTCCTCTTGCTCTTCTATCTGCTTCTTCAAAGTGTGCATCTTGTCCCGAAATCCAACTCCAATCTGATACCACTTCTAACAAGTCTCCTAGTCTTCAATCATAATCCTACACAAAATAATAGAATTCGACACAACAAGATATAACAAAGAAAAATAGAGTATGCACAGAACAAGAAGAGAGGGAGAGAACTTTATAATCTGTGCAGATTTACAAGAAATTTTAATATGCATTAAAAAATCTATCAAGTAGCTTCAATCTGAAGCCTCATCCATCCAGCCACCTAAAATAAAGTAAGTCTATGATCTAAGGGTCCGATGGGTTTCGACAGATGTGAAATCGGATACCGTTTGGTCGCTCATATATATGACCAAAGATCTCGAGATAGAGTTAACTATGCAAAACTTCATTGCCTTCTCTCTGAAAGCTGCATCCATTTTTCTTTGCAATCCTTTACCTTGTGGTTCATCGCCTACGAGACGAACATCTTCATCATCGCTCCATAAGCGAGGCATTTCAGGATCCGATATACGTAGAAACTCAGTTATGAATACAAGAGATTCTTGTACAAGCCATCCCTCTGCCATGCTACCCTCTGGATGTGCTCTCTATCGAACAAACCCTTTTAATAACTTGATAAAGCACTCTAGAAAGAACATCCATCGACTATGGACAGTTCCTACTATTGCAACTTCATCTACCACATGAACCAGTAAATGAAGTTGAATAGTGAGAATACTTGTGGGGAAGTATTTCTCTACCATACAAACAACCTCGATAGCATTGAGTTTCGCACTCTCTATGCTATCTCTATTTATCTCTTTAGAAGATATCCACCGTACTAAAGAACTAATTTTAAAAATGGTTTTTTGTACATCCTCTGAAAGAAAATCTTTTAGGGCTATAGGAAGCACAAACTATAAAAACTTGTGCCAATCATGAGACTTGAGTCCTGCAAGATCGTCATTTCGTGTGAAAGCAGTCTTTAGACACTGCATGCATCCAGTAGGTGTACGAAACTCTGAAATTGTTTTCTTCACTTGTTGCTCTTCCATCTTGCGAAGCACCCAAGGAGCTCTTGGTAACCATACTATTCCGTTGGGCTTAGTAATTGCCCACAACTCTCACATATGACCTCGCTCTTCTAAGTCCTCCCTTTGTGCTTTGCTTTCTTTCTTTCCGATCCAAGTTTTCCAAAGAATCTCTCCCACATTCTTAAAAATATGCATAGGATCTACCAAATGACTGATCACCAATTCACTCCAATAAGGGAGTTCATAAAAAATGGACAACCATTTCATGCCAGTAACTAGATTTTCTGAATCCCACAGTTGTTTCCAATTGCTAGCTTTCATTTGATGTTACGCTTGTCGACCAATTTTTCCTTCATGTAAAACATGTCCATCAGGCAAATATCTATGATGTCCTTCATTGACAGTTTTACGTAGTGCTTTGGAATAGCGTGCTTCGAGTCGTGGTCCGCATAAAGGACAAGCATGGTAACCCGAAATCGATAAACCTGAACATTCACCATAACCAGGCCAATCATGCATTGTCCACATAAGTATGCCTTGCACTCGCACATCTCATCTTCTTATAGGTTGAGACATGTCACGCACAGTAATCCCATCCCATAAAATGTGCAGTTCTTCCACAAGTGGTGCAAGATATACATCCATGTTTTTTACCTTAGACTTACCTCGTACAATAAGAGCTAATAATAAATGACCTTTCTTTGTGGCCAACCATGGTGGGATATTATAATTGACCAAACATACAGGCCATGTGCTCCATGAAGAACTGCGTAATCCAAATGGATTCACTCCATTCCTAGCTAGGCCTAGACGTATGGACCGAGGCTCACTAGCAAACTCTGGCCACTTACTATCTATGTGCTTCCAAGCATCAGAGTCAACTGGCACTCGCATTATATTATCTGTAGACCTGCTCTTTGTATGCCATGACATTAACTCAGCTATAGATTTGCATCTAAACATGTTCTTAATTCATGGAATGATAGGAAAGTGGCAAAGAACCTTTGCGGGGATTGCTTCGCCTACAACATCTTCTCTAAATCTATTTACTCCACACTTTGGACATACGTGGAGATGCTCATACTCATTCCGAAAGAGAATGCAATCATTCGGACAAGCATGAATTTTAGTATAATCCATTCCAATGGACTGTAAAAGTTTTTTTGCATCTCCACGTGTTGGAGGCATGTCATTGCCCTCTGGCAAAAATTGATCTTTGAGAAGCCTACAATAAGCAATTAAAATAATATTAGTAAATGAAGATATTGTGATACAATAATGAAAGCCAATTTGTTCTCCACTTACCTGAACAATTCAGTGAAACTACTATCTGACCATCCATAAATGGATTGCAGATTGAGCATCGCGAGTGAAGCACGTAGTACAGATATCTTTGCTACATTGTAAAGTGATAAACGAACTAATATTCGCATGTTTTCATATTCTTCATCAACTTTTGATCATGGAATTTCTGTTGTGTCCATGAAACTCTCGACACCTTCTTCACCATCATGATCTTCGTCCATCTCATAAAATGCTTCAAGCATCTCTTCCATATGTTCATTCTGTGTAATATTATTAGTGCTTGCTTGTATGTCTAAGTCCCTTTTTGCTCTCTTTTGTCCACGAGAGGTTACCCATGCAATGTCGTTTGGGTCCATCTGCTCACCTGGGGGACCATGCGAATGATAGCGTAGGTTTTCCAGTCGACTCCTATCAAAGGATCCATACTCTCTAACATGTGCAGTACAAATCCATCGTTTTCGATAAATTTGATACTTGCACTGTGTGCAAGGACATGCCATTCTCTCTTCAGGATCCAAAGAAGCCATCTGCTACAATATGGACATTTTAGAACATTTGTTTTTTATTAAACCTAAAAATCTAACTCTTAAAGACTTTAATCTGAAATACTAAACCTAAATACTTAAAGACCTAAAAAAACTTAAAACCCTAATCTATATAGCTATCCTATTTTATCTATATATTCGGATTTTTTCTTGATTGATCCTATTATATATATATATATATATATATATATATATATATATATATATATATATATATATATATATATATATATATATATATATATATATATATATTTATTTATTCAAATTTTATTCCTCTTAATTGAGTTATATGTATGCCTAAACCATAAAACCCTAATTTTAAAGATCTAGTCCTAAATTATGTATATTTCTATACACATGTGTATATATATGTATATATGTATTATATGTGTATGTGTATGTGTGTATATATGTTATGTAGGTGTTAAAACCCTAATCCAAATGACCTAGACCTAAAATATGTATATATATATATATGCATGTGTATATATATGTGTATATGTATATATATGTGCATATAGATAGGTGTATAAGTATGTGTGTTTGTGTATTGTATATATATTCGCTCTATTTAAAATGATTATATTTAAATCTATTTTTATATATTTAATCATATATATTTCATTTATTTATTTAAAATACTAGTTCTTATCATATTTTACTTAATCCTATTTTTATATATTTAATTATAAATATTTAATTAAATTTTTTAAAACACTAGTTCTTTTTATATTTATTTATCTATATAATTATCCTATTTTATATATATATTTATTTATATATTCAGATTTTTTCATTACGTAATCCTGTTTTTATATATTTAATTTTATATATTTAATTATATATATTTAATTATATATATTTAATTAAATTATTTAAACACTAGTTCTTTTTATATTTATTTATGTATATAATTATCTTATTCTATATATATATATATATACATATATATATATATATATATATATATATATATATATATATATATATATATATTTATATATTCATATTTTTCTCTTACAGAATCCTATTTTTATATATTTAATTTTATATATTTAATTTTATATATTTACTTATATATATTTAATTAAAACCCTAATCTTAAAATTCTAGATCTAAATTATGTATATTTTTGTATGCATGTGTATCTACATGTATATATGTATTATATGTGTATGTGTGTGTGTGTATATATGTTATGTAGGTGTTAAAACCCTAAAACCCTAATCTTAAAGATTTAGACTTAAATATGAAATACTAAAACCTAAATACTTAACCACCAATAAAAATCTAAACCCCTAATCCTAAAACCTTAATCATATTTTTTATATATATTTATTTATATATTCAAATTTTTTTCTTATTTTTCTCTATATTTTTTCTTAATATTAATATAATTGAGCTATATGTATGTCTTAACCTTAAAACCCTAATCTTAAAGATCTAGACCTAAAATATGTATATTTCTGTATACATGTGTATATACCTGTATATATGTATTATATGTGGATGTGTATGTGTGCATATATGTTATGTAGGTGTTAAAACCATAAAACCCTAATCTTAAAGATTTAAATGTAAAATATGTATATTTTTGTATGCATGTGTATCTACATGTATGTATGTATTATATGTATATGTGTGTTTGTGTATATATGTTATCTACGTATTAAAACCCTAAAATCCTAATCAGAAAGACTTAGACTTAAATCTAAAATACTAAAACCTAAATACTTAAACACCTATAAGAATCTAAACCCCTAATCATATTTTATAAATATATTTATTTATATATTCAGATTTTTTTTCTTATTTTTCTCTATATTTTTTCTTAATATAAATATAATTGAGTGTTATGTATGCCTAAACCGTAAAACCCTAATCTTAAATATCTAGACCTAAAATATGTATATTTCTGTATACATGTGTATATACATGTATATATATATATTATATGTGTATGTGTATGTATGTGTAAATAGCGTAAAAACGCTAATCCTATTTTTATATATTTGATGTAAAAAAAAAACTTCAAAATAAAAATAGGATTATATGTGTGTATGTATGCATGTGTGTATATGTATGCATGTGTACATGTGTGCATGTGTATGTATGCATGTGTGTGCGTGTGTATGTATGCATGTGTATACATGTGTGTGTATGTGTATGTGTGTGTATGTAGGCATGCATGTGTGTGCATGTGTGTATACGTGTGTGTATATATGCATGCATGTGTGTGTATGTGTGTGTATGTGTATGCATGTGTATGCATGTGTGTGTATGTGTATGTGTGTGTATGTATACATGCATGTGTGTATATGTGTGTATGTATGCATGTGTGTATATATGTGTGTTATATGTATGCATGTATACATATGTGTGTGTATGTATGCATGTGCATACATGTGTGTATATGTGTGTGTATGTATGCATGCATGTGTGTTTATGTGTATGTGTGTATATATTGTATGCATGCATGCGTGTATATATGTGTGTGTATGTATGTGTGTATGCATGTGTATGTATGTATGCATGTGTGTATATATGTATATGTGTGTATGCATGCATGTGTGTATATGTGTGTGTGTGAATGTATATGTGTGTATATATGTATGTGTGTATATGTGTGTGTCTATGTGTATGTATGCATATGTGTATATATGTGTGTGTATGTATGTGTGTATGCATGTGTGTGTGTATGCATGTGTGTATATGTGTATATGTGTATATGTGTGTATGCATGCATGTGTGTATATGTGTGTGTATGCATGCATGCATGTGTGTATATGTGTGTATATATGTGTGTGTATGTATGTGTGTATGTGTGTATATGTGTGTGTGTATGTGTATGTATGCATATATGTATATATGTGTGTGTATGTATGTGTGTATGCATATGTGTATATATGTGTGTGTATGTATGTGTGTATGCATGTGTGTGTATGTATGCATGTGTGTAAATTTATGTGTGTGTATGCATGCATGTGTGTATATGTGTGTGTGTATGTAAGCATGCATGTGTGTATAGGTGTGTGTATGTAAGCATGCACGTGTGTACATGTATGTATGTATGTATGCATGTGTGTGCATGTATGTGTGTATGTATGCATGTGTGTACATGTATGTGTGTATGTATGCATGTGTAAATGTGTAAATGTGTGTGTGTATGTATGCTCTATTTTCCTATCTCTATCTTCCTTTCTTTCATTATTCTTTATCTCTCTCTCTCTCTCTCTCTCTCTCTCTCTCTCTCTCCTTCTCTCTCTATTAATAGAGAATAAAACAATCACTTACAAGTATGTCTCTCTTTTGGATCCTTGTCGTGAAAGCGTAATGTATGTCGTCTATCGTCCAATTCCAAACAATCGACGCCAAAGAACTTCTGCAAAATCAAAGAAAAGAGAAATTATAAAACCTAAAGCATAGAGAAACACAAATGCTAACAGTACGCGCAACACTTACCAAGATGTGAGATCTAAGCTGAGAGAGTGTGTGTGTGTGTAGAGAGAGAGATCTGTGTGTGTATGTGTGCACAAGACAATGCAGGTCGCAATTCGGTTGACACGTGCAAGTTCAACAGAAGACCAACAGTACTCAAACACGCGCAAAAATGTGAAGTTTTGCTCTCGAGTTCGCAGTATGTTTAAAACTCGCCGCCAATATAGGCGTCGGTATAGGCGTCGGTATACATGTCGGTAATTCCCAGTAAATTACCGACGCTCATACCGATGCCCATACCGATGCTTATACCGACGCCCATACCGACGCATATACCGGCCGCTGCGGGCCACACCGAAGATCTGTTTAAAATGGTCATACCGATGGTCACTTGACTGTCGCTATCTCTAAGTGACATTTTCCGAGGCCCATACCGACGCCGACTGTGACCCTCGGTATATGCAGCGTCGATATGCCCCTCATATGTTGTAGTGTGAGAGAGATAGTGAATCCTTATGATAGAAGAACTTTGGATGGATAAATTTGGGGTCAGTATTCTAGTACTAATATCGGAGCTGTAATTAAATGTTCTTGCTATAAGTTTTCCATAACGTCTCATAAAGTTGTGTGAGTCCAACGAGGTAGTCGTTCACTCGTGTTTAACAAAAACCAAAAGCTAATCATATGGAAGGCTGAATGAAATTCGAAGAGAGAGAATTAAATAGAAAGCCAGCTCAAAAGTCATACGTGAACTGAAGTAATAATGCATCCTCATTAGTACGTACGAACCCAAAATCGAGAGAAGACAAACATGGAAAGCTAGTCTAAAAGCAAGCAAAAGCAAGACACCCGATTATAAATACCAAGAGTTCAGACGTAATTTATAGTTCATCGCGAAATTGGGTCTCTGTATTAACATTCGTAACTTCGTAAGTTTGCATTGTGGATATACGTGCGAAGAAGAGATAGGGGCGGTCACGGAAACATTCACTTGTGGCATCTGCTTGGAGAAGGCGGCAGTGAACCCCGTGGTCACGTCCTGCGGACATCTCTTCTGTTGGGGGTGCTTGCGCAGGTGGCTGGCTCGGTCGCTGGGCGACAACCAGGATGGCAGCTGTCCCTCCTGCCGCAACAAGCAGATCCTTCCCTTCACAGCCATAGCCTGCACGATACCTGTGGATGGTCGCGACTTTGGAGATCCGATATACTCGTGCGCGCACTGCAGGACGGCCGAGCCGCACCAACCCGTCGTTCTGTCGGACTGCGGTCACGTCTACTGCTGGCCATGTCTTTATCACGATCGCGGTACTCAGC
>CM035415.1:63028849-63276349 GCA_020310875.1 Ceratopteris richardii
AGACAACTCACGCGCACACACTCACACTCAAAGAGGAGCGCACACACAAATTGAGGCAAGGAAGAATGATCTTCTTTTTCTTCTTGTGTTATATAAAAGAAATGTACAAGAATGACCTAAAAACAAGAATCTTCTTTTGTCCATGGATGAGTGAGCTAGCAAGAAACAAATGTGCCATCACTCTTAACTATATAAATCTAATAAAGCTCAATGAAGTTTCCCTGACATATACCAATGTGACCACCATACATGTCTGAGAAATGAAAAATGATACATTTCATCCTGCATCATCACATGTTGAGCTTAATATCTCAACACCAAAGGCCATCGTTGGGGATTACTTCTGAATCCTCCCTCTTAAGTATGGTCCATCCACATTTTGCTAGATAAAGTGAGAGTTGGATATTGCCCCAGACTTATAAAGGGCATGAAAAAGCACAAATTCCCATAATGGATTGAAAAGTAGATATTTGCATGTGCAATGAAAAAGGAAACCATCATTAGAATGAATCTCTATTAGAGCATGCACAAAAAATCTCTTCAAAACAAATATATTTAAAGGATTGAAGCTGAGTAGTTGGGGGTTGAAGATATACAACATCCTCACTACAAGCATTAGCATATGTATGTACCACACATCTTCCACAGGCACTTATGATAGTTTAGTATAATTGGTCTTTCTTATAGGAAGCATGCTTAGGAGCTCGTAGTCCTTGTGGATTGGTGCGAGCATTGTAGTTCATTGAAGGATCCCTATTGCATTCCCCTTGCAAGCTCTATGTTATTTCATAACCCTAAGAATGAATACAAGGTTGATTCTCCTCTAAGATTTTTTTTCTCATTTGTAGTATTATTAGTTTTATACTGTTGTTGATTTTAACTATGCTATTGTTGTGGCATCTCTATTTGTTCATGGTAGTGTCTAAAGCAAAGTTTCATTGCTTTTCTTCATGGATACTATCTCAATGCACATTCATGATGAGTATATTTTTGTATCATGAATGTATCAAGACAACCCATTATAAGCAACTACACCATAAACTGTTGCATGGAAGTAATGATAATGGTTGGTCACCAAAGATTCTAAGTAGGAAGCTTGATCCACCTGACCACCCCTGAGCTGATCTCAATCCCAATCCCAATGGCAATGTCAATCCCAATCTCAATCATAGAAGCCCAAAAATGATCTTGATCAATGCACAACCATAATCCCTCCCTAGCTCTTAGTCTTCATCTTTTGGATCTCCACCTTTTGCCACTGGATGACCAATCATGCCTTCCTAGACATGCGCTCCTAGAATATGGATGCTCTGAGATAACATCTCTCATGCAAGACTTCCAAGCCACCCATGTGTCTATTTTTCATGTCCACCTCAAGAATTGTACTTGCAAGAATAGAGCAAATTCCTAAAAATGGTACTTTCCCAGCTCATAACTAAAAACGGTAAGGAATTAGCTTAAGCTTCTAAGACAAAAATATTCAATTCGTTGATATGTACAATAGTGTTAGAGATGCCCTAGCTCCAAATCTCCTTCCAAATATCACTTTTGAGCCCACTAAAATCTAAAATTCTGGAGAGATATGAGGAAACATGAAAAATCTTTTCATTAATCTACCTTCAGGCAACCAAATCAGACATAAAACAAAAGAACTACAAAAATTTCAATCAAGTAACGTTTCTATACTAAGAGTACTCTACATTTCTCTCATACAACACTTTTTCTAATTCTTTCATCTTCATGCTCAAATTTAGCATGCAAATTGCATGCAAAAACTTTCTAGAGAGAGGATGTAAAAACTTATTGCTACAAAATTTTGTAGACATGATCAGAACATCCTAAACATAAAATTTCATTATTACCTACACATATTTTTTTTGTTTGAAAAATGAATGTGGTATCTTACAATTCTCCCCTCTTTGAAGAACTTTGTCCTTAGAGTTGGAAAGAAGGATAATGCTCCACAAAATCATCTAAACCAACCCATGTTGAATCTTTGATAGGATATGCAAACCACTCAACTAAAATTTCCACTATTTTATGATTCCTAAGATGTCTAATTCTCCTATCCATTATAACTTCTAGTTCAAGCTCAAAAGTGGCATCTTCCTTCAACTTAGATTTTTCCTTCAAAATGTGATCAACATTAAGAGCATACGTTTTAAGTAATCCAACATGGAAAATTGAAGGAATATTTATAGTGTTAGGCTAATCAAGTAAATATGCAACAAAACCAACTTTCTTTAAGATTTTAAAAGGACTAGCATAACAGTAGACAATCAATGATCTTTACTTAAAACTAGATTTGATTTAGAAGGGTTCACTTTCAAAAAAACCAAATCATTTATTCTAAATTCTGAGGGTCTCTTTTTGAGATCATGATATAAATTTTGATGTTTCTATGCATCTTTCATATTCTTCTTTACCTTATTCAGCTCCAAATCCATGTGTTCATGCATCTGTTTACATATCTCTACTTAATTTTATGAATTAGAAAGTGAATGAGGTAGCAAACATTTATAGCCATACATTGCTTCAAAAGCTGGTGCCATCTTAAGAGAAGAATGCCATGAACTATTATATGCATACTCAACGAAAAGCAAATAATTACTCCAATTGTTCTGCTTATCATTTACATACATATGTAATATATCATCAAGCACCCAGTTAACCCTCTCCGTCTCACCATCAGTTTGAGGATGAAACACAGTACTCATGCATAATTGTGTTCCTATGGATTGAAATGTTGCTTTCCAAAGATTATATGTAAACCTTACATTCCTATGAGAAATTATACTTTAAGGTATCCATGTAAGCTAAAAATTTCTTTAGTTATGAAAATTTTACCAACATGCATAGCTATACCCGTTTTCCTCAAAGGAAGAAAATGTGCCATTTTTTTAAGACGGTCCACGACAACAAAGATGGTATCATGCCCACTTCTGGTCACAGGCAACTTTGTTATGAAATCCATAGAGATGGATTCCCATTTTAGATCAGGCATATCTAATGGTTGTAACATACTAGGACTCCTTTTGAATTCAACCTTAACCTATTGACATTTGAAATATTCTTTCACATACCTCCATATGTCATATTTCATACGCGGCTAGTAATATGAAGCTTTCACTTTAGCACACGTCCTAAAAAAACCAACATGTGTAGAGAAAGGTGCATGATGAGAGTCATGCATAATTGTTTCTTTCCAAATAGATTCAAAACAAATAGATAAATGAGAATTACAATGAAAATAATTTTTTCAAATGAAATTTTCCTTGAAACAAAGAACCTCAATTTTCGTACAAAATTTCAAGATTGTTGCATAATATAAATCTTTTCTAATATCAAAATCAGAGGATAAAATAGAAACTGAATTGCATAAATGTTCATAAATCAAAGGATCAACCACTTTGTTTTCTTTTCTTGCTAAGTATTTAATATCAAAATCATATTCAATTAGCAATTCGATCCATTGTTTTTGTCCATTGTTAAGAAAAGGCTGAGTAAAGATATATTTAAGGCTTTGATCATCTATTCTTATCTCAAACTTTACTCCAAGCAATAAGGGCCTCTAATGTTTAAGTGTGTGAACAACCTCTGTTATACTTTATGGGATATTTGGAATGAAGGTGTAATGCCTTGAGGATTTTAATGTGTTTTGTGTTTTGATTTAGCAGGTGAAGATCCATGAGGGTGTGAACGCACATGGACTTGGAGATATTTAGAAGAATATTTTTAGAAGATGGTTATTTTTGTAAAAAATAATGGATCACTTTAGAAAGCGACGTTTTTGTAAAAATAGAAAATTACAAACTTGTAAATAAAGCAAAAACACGGCTTTCTAAAGCGATCCATTATTTTTTACAAAAATAACTAAAAATAACCATCTTCTAAAAATATTCTTCTAAATATCTCCAAGTCCATGTGCGTTCACACCCTCATGGAACGCTTTATGGGATATTTGGAATGAAGGTGTAATGCCTTGAGGATTTTAATGTGTTTTGTGTTTTGATTTAGCAGGTGAAGATCCATGAGGGTGTGAACGCGCATGGACTTGGAGATATTTAGAAGAATATTTTTAGAAGATGGTTATTTTTAGTTATTTTTGTAAAAAATAATGGATCGCTTTAGAAAGCGACGTTTTTGTAAAAATAGAAAATTACGAACTTGTAAATAAAGCGAAAACACGCTTTTCGGAGCGTGGCCCTCATGTATCTTCTATTCAGGACGTAATAGGAATTTACTATAAATACGCATGCTCTGGTAGAGTGTCCATCAGAGCATGTGGGGGGAGATTGTACCCAATTTGGTGTCGTCTCTTATCTCTTTCTGTCTTTGAATATTTTTTTTTCTCTACGTTCGTACGTCTATTATTCTCTGCGTTCGTGCATCTGTGGTACCTGGGGCAACAACCTCAAGCATTTCAAAGTCATGTGTTGTATAACTTAATTCATATTTCCTTAGTTTCCTTGACTCATAAGCCACTACCCTTCCTTCTTGGAAAGTACACAATTGATTTGACTTTTATTAGCATAACATGCAACAATAAATGGCTTCCATAAGTAAGGTATTTTTAGCACACTATTTTCAATAATTTTTAGTCTTAATTCTTCAAATGCAGTCTCACACTCATCATTCCATGTGAAGTCTCTATTTTTCTTTGTCAATTCTTTAAGAGGATTTGCAATTCGAGAAAAATCCCTAATGTGTGCCCTCTCATATTGTGCCAAACCAAGGAAGCTTCTCACATCTCTCACACATTTGGGTGTATGCCACTAAACTATGCTTTTAACTGTCTTAGGATCTATGTGAATACCTTCCTTAGAAAGAATTCTCCCCAAATAAGTCACTTCTCCCTTTGCGAAAAAACATTTAGTCATCTTACCATATAGTTTATGCTCTCTGAGTTACTGTAAAGTCTTCCTGAGATGCATGCATGTTCATCATCATCCTTAGATTACAGAAAAATATCATCAAGGGAGGCTAAAATAAATTCATAGAGATATTCATGAAACACATTATTCATCAAACACATAAACGTGGCAAGAACATTTTTCAATCCAAAAGGCAAAACTGTGAACTCATAATGATCATATTGTGTTCTAAAAGTTGTTTGGGGAATGTCCTCATATTTTACTCTAATTTGATGATACCTTGATCTTAAGTCAATTTTTTTGAATACTGTGGCACTAGTCACTTCACTCAGAGATTCATCTGTATGTGGAAGTGGATACTTGTTCTTAATGGTTTTCTTGTTCTATCCCCTATATTCAATACAAAGGCTGTATGAGCCATCTTTCTCTTTTTGAAATAAAACAAGTGCTCCCCAAGGTGAAACACTAGGTCTAATCAACCCCTTCTTCAATAGATCATCTAGTTGAAGCTTCAACTCTTTCAATTCATCATTATTGAACCTTTAAGGTGCTCTAGAATAAGGCTCACTTCCTGGATAGAGGTATATAGCATGGTCAATTTTCCTAGGAGGAGGCATGCCCAATCGATCATGAGGAAATACATCTATGTGCGCATCTAAACGTTTTTTGATAGATTCATGTATTTCTTCTTGTTTCTTCTTCTCATGAAGATCACTCACAAAAAGAAAATATGTCTCACAACCCTTTTTGAATATCTCTAATCAAGTTTATAGCAAAAATAAAAGAAAAGCTTGAATTACACTTACCTACAAGATGATGTTCCTTGCCCTCTATTATCAAAGTACAGATCCAAATTTTGCAATTAATCATGATGCTATTATGATCTAAACAATTCATTCCAATGATTATCACATTTTCTCATTTAAATTACATGGAAAGTACCCCAAGATTCTTGTTCACCTAACATAAAATCAAGATTCTCAATACAGACTTGAGTATAGTGTATCCTACCATTAGCCATCTATATGGGTCATTTGGTCTTCATCTCAATATTGATGGAGATTGTTAATCTCCAAAAAAACAAGTTATCCTTGATGCTGGAGCACCTCTATATCAAGAACAACTCAAAACCTCAACCAACTTTTGAAGACTAATGCCAAATTATTAATCTTTACACTAATTGTGAAGAGAGTAACTATTCAAAAACATTTGCTAAACTTAATTCACTCATTGAGAGATCAAATGTGTACAGTTTTCAATGATGCTTTTTATGAGGTGTCTTCTAGTGTTTTCTCACCTTTTCCAAGTTAAAAGTTCTCAAAAGGTTTAGTAAATCTTGAGATTTACTCCAAACAATTCACCTATTTCTAAAACTGTACTTCTGTACGGTTGACTTTGACACCTGCAACTTCTAATGCATATTTCGCTTAAACTAGAGTCCTTTTATTCACATTCTTTTAGCAATAAGTAGCTTACCTTCCATCTTAAAGAATGAGTGCTTGCTTGATCAAAACGTTACACTATGGAAGCAGAACTAACCAAAACTGTATCATCGAATTTGCACCTACTGCAGTCTTCTCTCTTTCACATTTACACATGTAAATGTTCCTACTCTCAATTCTCTCAACCTGATCACAATTAGGATCTGAAAATTTGTACAAAGGTCACTCAACTATAGACTTAGACTTGTATAAAATAATTTCAAAAAATGATAAACACACAAGGAGCACTGAGCAAAATATTGAGCGTACTTTTTTCTTCTATTTAGGAAAACATTACATCTAATTTATGATAAATATTATCATCTAATTTATGATCAATATTCTCATCACTTCTAAAGTGCCTAATGACTCTTACAACTTGTCTTTCATCATCTCTCATACATGCCCGCACTTTCTACTTGTATATATAGGCATATATGTACAAACTCTTAACCATAACAAACGTATGAGTGAGTTAATTACAAGTCTAGTGTACATGTATATACAAGACTTCATTCTCTGATCCTCCACTAACTTCAAGCTTCATGTATTGGTCTTTGCTTCATTCTTTGACTTCAACCCTTTGTCCAAATCATCAATTGACGGTTTTCATGCACCAATAACTTCCCCTGAATCATCAATTGTGATTTTTTCCATCTTCTTTATACCTGCCATGTCTTTGAATCTCTATGGCTTTGGTCCATCCAAGCTTTTGGTTAGCATGTTAGCAATATGATCTTTTGTTGAAGTATGTATGACTTCAATCTCCTTATCAATCACCTTCTCTCTTAAGAAGTGATATTGAATCTCAATGTGTTTAGTCCTGGCATGAAAAACAGGGTTAGCAGCTAGATACAGTGAACTCATATTATCTCCATGAATAGTGGGTGTACTTTGAATGATGTCAAAACTCTTCATGAGAGTCTCCAACCATATGACCTCCTTGCAGTTTCAACCGTACCCTTATACTCTGCTTCTATAGATGAGAAAGCAACTATATGTTGCTTCGTAGAACACCATGATATTAATTGATCTCCCACATAACATAAGTACCCAAAGGTTGATCTCCTATCATCATGATTACCTGTCCAATCTGTATCACTATATATCTTGATGTTTGTATCTGATGTGAAAACATAATACAAAACTTCTTTGAGTGTACCCTTAATGTATCTTAACTCTCTTTGTCATGCAACCCAATGTTCTTTTCTAGGACAATGCATGCATGAAGACAACACTCCAACTACATATGACAAATCAGGCCTAGTTAATGTAGCATAGATTAGAATACCAACCAGACTTGATATAACTTCATGTACTTAAATTCTTCTCCTCCATATCTGCTCAATTTGTGACTCACCTCCACTAGAGTAGGTGCTACCATACAATCTTCCATTTTAAAAATGATTAACAGGTTCTTAAAATACCTTTCTCGAGTCACATATACTCCATGTTGAGTATACGAGACCTCCATGCCCAAGAAATATGACAAGTCTCCCAAGTCACTAGTCTTGAACTCTTTCTCCATTTGCTTCTTGAGACTTTCTACGCCCTTCTCATCTGTACCTCTAAGAATTCTTTCATCAACATATATGCACATATAAATGAACCCATCATCACTTGCTTTAACAAGTAAGCTATTATCTGTTTTAGACACTTGGAAACCAAGTTCCTTCAAGAACTTCACAAGTCTATAATTCCATGCCCTTGGGGCCTGCTTCAAACCATATAAAGCTCTCTTGAGCCTACATACATACTCTAGATACCTTTTATCTTTGAACCTTTTGGTTGCTCCAAGAAAACATCATTTGAAATGTAACCATTTAGAAAAGCATTCTTCACATCTAATTGACATAGTTTCCAACCTTTACATGCAACAATAGCTATGAGTGTCCTTATAGTTGTCATCTTTACTATCGGACTATAAGTTTCATCATAATCTATACCATATGTCTGAGCATACCCTTTCACAACAAGTCTAGCTTTATACCTAGACACACTTCCATCTACATACCTCTTTGTCTTGTAGACCCATTTTCATCCAATGATCTTTTGACTATTTAGTTTAGAAACCAAATCCCATGTCTCATTTTCCATCAATGCATCATAATCTTCTTGCATAGCTTTCTCCCAATTTTCCTTAGCTTTAGCCTATTCATATGTAGAAGGGTCTTCTTTTGCTTTCACCATATAAGCATAATCTTTAGTGGTAAAAAATGAAGTATCATAACTATACCTTGTAGGTTGCCATTTATGTCTTGATGAACTTCTCAATTCTCCACTTCTTGAAGTTTCTAGTTCATCACATTCTCGATCGAGCCTTGGCATTTCTTCAACTTGAACTTGTGCTTCATTTTTCTCTTCTTCATCAAATATTTGAACCTTTGATTTACCTTTCTTCTAGTTCAATGTTTCTTGAAGACCTGCATAAGTATTATTTGTACCTGAGTACCAAGTACTTTGCTCATAAAATGTGACATCCTTTGATACAAGAAATTGCTTTGTAGATGGACTCCACTACGTGTATCCCATTTGCTTATCATCATAACCAATGAACACATATTTTTCAGCCTTTGGTTCCAACTTATGTCTTAATTGAGAAGGAACATAAGCATAGGCTAAGCAACCAAATACTTTAGAGTGATCTATTGTAGGTCTCTTACCCCACGATGCTTCACATTGTGTCATATCCTGCAAAGCTTGACATGGTAGCCTATTAACCAAGTATGAGGCTGTATTAATAACCTCAACCGATAAATAATTAGGGCCATTCTTTTCTTTCATCATTGATCTTGCAAACTCAACAAGAGTTCTATTTCTCCTTTCTGCTATACCATTTTGTTGAGGAGAGTACCTGCAAGAAACCTCTCTCTTTATACTTGCAGTCCACAAATAATCACTAATTTCATTTGAGAAATACTCTCGCCCTCCATCTGACCTTAGTCTTTTCAAAATTTTCCATGTAATTCTTTCTACATATACATGATAATGTTTAAACTTATTGAATATCTCTGATTTATCTTTGATCACATATATGGTTATCCACCTGGTAGCATCATCAACATAAATCACATAATATCTTGAACGATTAATGCTAAAGTCCTTTGATGGTCCCCCACACATATGTATGTACCTATTCAAGCTTCTCTGAATACATGAGACCATGCTTATTATATGTTTCCTTATGAGCCTTACCTAATTGACATGCCTCACATCTGTATGTCATATGTTGACCTGCAACATTAGGTAACCCAAGAAATGAACCATTGTTAATCATATCCTTAATACCTCTTTCATTGAAATGTCCAAGCCTTTTGTGCCAAAGATCTAACTCAGAGATCTTATGTCCTCCATAAGTGAACAAGGCATGACCAACATTGCCTTGAATCTTCAATGTGAAAAGCCTTCCTTCTTTCTTCCCTAAAACAATTTGTTTATACCCATTGCTAAGGTCTTCCACAAAAACTCCATCATTAGTGAACCTTACTTCATAACCTTTCTCAATAATTCGCCCTACACTTATCAAATTCTTTGGAATTGTAGGAACATACAAAACCTTACTTAGAACAGTGCTCCCATCCTTAGCCTTCATTGATCCAATTGACTTCACATTGTGCTTTGTGTTATCACTTGTTTGAACCACATGATTACTTATGTTATCCTCCAAACCAGTCATCAAAGCTATGTTACCACTCAGGTGATTGCTACACCCTGAGTCAATATAGAAGACTCTTTGATCTTCACTTTGCTTTCACAAGTTGCATTCATGATTAAAGTTGAATCCTCCTTCTGATCTGAAGCATAGTTGTAGTAGGTATTATTGTAGGATTGACTTTGAAAGCCTCTACCTACATTTCTTCCAAAGAAACCTCTACTACCTCTACCTCTGAAATTAACTCTCTGATTTCTATTACCTCTTCCTCTTGAGTTAAAGTTCTGATTATATCCTCCATTATTTTGATTATTATGCCAGCATCCATTAGCTAAATGATTAGTCTTACCACAAATCTAGCAAGCTTTGACTCCATCTTTATTGTTGCTGCCTCTACCTCTTCCTTTGCCACCTCCTCTTCATCTTAGGAAGTTATCTTGACTAGTAGTGCCTTCATCTTCATTCAATTGATGCTTGCCTTTGTTAATCTTCTTCTTGTCCTTTGAATACATTGCTTGACCTGTACTATTATCAACATCACCATTGACATCCTGCTCAAAGGTTAGCATATGTCCTAGCAATAAATTCAAATCAGGAGTGAAATGATCTAGTGACAATTCACTAGAAAAAATGAATGGCTTCCATTTCGCATCTCCTCTCAAACCTGTGAGGATTTTCCTTACCAATATTTCCTCTCCAATATCTTCATCAACTGCTCCTAACGCATCTGCAATGTCCTTCATCCTTGTTACATAATCAAAAATGGATTGAGAAGCCTTGTTCTTGAATGTGGTAAACTATGCCCACAAAGATGGCTTCCTTGACTTTGTAGTGTTTTTGAAATGCTCCTCCAAGGCATTCCATATGTCACTCGCACTTTCAAGTCCTCTAATGTGAGGTAGCAAGTAGTCATTGACTCTCATGTAGATAATGCTCCTTGTTTGAGCATCCTTCTTCATCCATGTCTTCAAATTTGTGAGCTCCTCCCTAGTTGGAACACTAGGATCTTTAAATTGTGGTTTTTCTTCTTCACCTATAATGTATCCTATCAAATCTCTGCTCATAAGATGAGCTTCCATCTTCATTGACCAAGCACAATAGTTTTCTCTATCCAATTTCCCTATCTGAAGAGAATCTCCCATCTTTTCTTCACCTGTGTATTAAATTTTTCAAGCTTTGTGAGGAATAAGTGTACCTTTACTTTGAATGTAGTTCCTTTTGATCTTCTTGATAGCTTTAGGCTTCCTTCTCTACCTTTCACTTCAAACTTTCACCTTTTGAATCTTCAAAAATTGATTTCTGTACAACTACAACAGGCGGGATCCTCCTTTCCTCAATTTTGATGATTCTTGATCGAATACCAGTGATAGAGATTGTTAATCTCCAAAAGAACAATTTATCCTTGATGTTGGAGCACCTCTATATCAAGAAAAACTAAAAAACTCAACCAATTTTGGAAGACTAATGCCAGATTATCAATCTTTGCACTAACTGTGAAGAGAGTAACTATTTAGAAAAGTCTGTTGCACTTGATTGACTCATTGAGTGACCAAATTTGTAACGTTTTCAATGAAACTTTGTATGAGGTGTTGGCTAGTGTTTGTGCAAGTTCTCCAATTTAAACTTTCTCAAAAGGTTTAGTAAATCTTGAGATTTACTCTAAACAATTCAACTATGTCTAAAATTATAGTTCTGTACAATCGACTTTGACACCTGCAACTTCTAATGCATAGTTCTCTTAAACTAGTCGCATTTATTTAAATGCTTTTAGCGATAGGTAGCTTACCTTCCAACTTAAGGAATGAGTGCTTTCCTGCACAAAACTTTACTCTGTTGAAGGAGAACTGACCAAAATGTGACCATCGAATTTGCACCTACTACAATCTTCTCTTCTTCACATTTACACATGTAAATGTTCCTACTCTCGATTCTCTCAACGTGATCACAATTAGGATCTGAAAATCTGTACATAGGTCACTTAACTATAGACTTAGAGTTGTACAAAAGCATTTCAAAAAATGATAAACACAAAAGGATCACTAATCAAAATATCTGGTGCAATTTTTTCTTCTATTAAGGAAAACATTACATCAAATTTATGATCAATACCCTCATCACTTCTAAAGTGTCTTATGACTCTTACAGCTTGTCTTTCATCATCTCTCATACATGCCCCAACTCTCTACTTGTATATATAGGCATATATGTACAAACTCTTAACCATAAAGAAGGTATAAGTGAGTTAATTACAAGTCTAATGTACATTTATATACAAGAATTCATTCTCTGATCATGCACTAACTTGAAGCTTCATGTATTGGTCTTTGCTTCATCCTTTGACCTCAAACCTTTGTCCAAAACATCAATTGATGGTTGTCCTACATGAACAAATATGCAATCCTAAAGCCCCTATCAACTTAATTGAAATGAAATAATTTGTACTACCCAAATCAATCAAGAAACTAACCTTATGTGAGGATATGTACCCCATAATCCTAATCATTGATGCCCTTGAAAGAGAAGAAGTTGCTATGCATTGAAGTGTACGGTTAGAACACTTAACTTGATCATGCGCTTCCTCGATTGTTCTGTTTTCCTCTTGTAGATGAGCTATCTTTGCTTGCATAGAAAGGTTGATGGGCTTGTTTGGATATTCAAAAGTGCAATGTTCCTATTCTCAACATCAAAAGCTAATTAAGTACCAATCTTTTAGCCCGCTCCAAGAAATCAGAATCACATTGCCAATGCACAAGTTCTTGCTTCTTAGGTGTATCAATCTACTCCGGCCTAGTTTGTCCTTCTTGACCATTAATAGAGTTAACCGCTCTCTGTCCATTCTGATTTTTTGAAATAGTTCTCAGGGTCAATGTCCTATTGAGATAAACCTTGGTTTTTATGCCTTTTTCATAGTAAGCTTCTCCATCTTCTCAAAGGTTTTTGATTTTGCAACCACATCAAGAAAATCTACACATCCAAACCCCTTTACTTGATAGCAAAGCCATTTTAGCAAACCCTGAATAAATTTAGTCTTCAAGGCATCTCCAGAAGCTTCTAGTGCATACTTATGTAAACACATAAATTTCTCCTTATATTCTTCAATAGACAAGTTATGACAGTCATCCTCCTATTGCTTGAAGGATTAGAATTCCATTTTCTTTTCCATCCGATAATGTGGAAAACAATAAGGACTCTGTGCTTTCTCTCAAAACTCTTTCTAGAGAATCGACCCTTCACATGCTCTTCTCTACATGTTTGAATTCCAACAGAGTTTAGTGACTCCTCCCAAATGCAAAATTTCCACCTTTGCTTTTGATTCCTGACTAAACATGCACAAATCAAAGAAATTTTCGAGCTCCTCTCTATTTTTCTTCTCACCATCAAATTCATTTAATTTTACTCTTTTAAACACTTGCTTAAGTGTAGTCTCACCTCCATCATCATCATCTTCAGGTTCACGTTGTCGTCTAGCTCTACATGCATTTGATGTGCCCGCACCATTACAACCTTCGTCATTGAGGTCCATAAAAGCATTTGCACTAACCTCTTTTTGTTTGTTTGATCTTTCTTTATGTAATTCTGCATTCAATCGAGGTATAAGCTACTCCTCTTGCTCTTCTATCTTCTTTTTCAAAGTGTGCATCTTGTCCCGAAATCCAACTCCAATCTGATACCACTTGTAAAAAGTCTCCTAATCTTCAATCACAATCCTACACAGAATAATAGAGTTTTGCACAATAAAATATAACAAAGAAAAACAGAGTATGCACAGAACAAGAAGAGAGGGAGAGAACTTTATAATCTGTGCAGATTTAGAAGATATTTTGATATGCATTACAAAATCTATCAAGTATCTTCAATCTGAAGCCTCATCCATCCGACCACCTGTAATAAAGTAATTGAATGATCTAAGGGTCCGACAGGTTCAGATGGATGTGAAATTGCACATCGTTTGGTCGCTCATATATATGACCAAAGATCTCGAGTCTAGACTTACTAGAAGGTCATTTATGCTTGTAACCAAGTGATCCACTTAGCCTGATGGTTAAGACTCAAGGATGTGAAGGAGGAAGTCTTGGATTCAATCCCCATGGCATACATGGGGAGAGTGTTTTGCCCAAAGAGCTCTAGAGCCTTCTAGAAGCATCCACTTGAGTTAACATTAGCGAACTAGGACACGTGGAGCACATCTAGTTACATGCCTGGCACTTGGATGGTTAGTATCCACCTACCCAAGAAGGTAGTCCCCTAGAGAGAGATATATATAGAGGTGTTTGGTTGGGAGGAGAGTCATGTCTCTAGCATGTGGTGGTCATAATACTTGTTCTCTTGCATTGGTATCAGATCTCAAGGTTGAGCTTCCATGGACACCTTCAAGGGACTTCATTGTCTTCCTCAAGTGTTCATGAAAGTTCATGCTTTGTCTCTTTCTCAAGATTTTTGGACGGAAGTTCTTTTTTTTCATGTTCATTTCTGAGTTTTTCTAATCGTGAATGAGTATCAATAAACGATGGTGCCTTTATTCATCTTTCGTCTCAAAAAGGAGATGGACAACTTCATCATAGCAGTTCCTGTTGGGATGTGATCTCATAATGTCTAGCTATGGATTTTCTCCTCATAACCAATGGTAACAATGCTATGTTCATTATTATATAATCTCGTATTACATTGAATCATATATCTAGGATTCAAACTATAAATGGGATTTGGGTTCATAACGTCAAGCAATGGAGTTAATCCTCGTAACCAGCACATCACAACGCTATGTAGTAAAAGGTGACAGGCTATGAATCTTATATGCAAGATTCAAACTATAATCTTATGGGTCTTTAATGAATAAATTATCCATGAACTCGCACTCATTGTTTAGTTCTGTTTTTGAGCAGACCTTTACATAATGGATGATAAGCATAGCAAAACAAGGTCCAATGTAAAAGAACCTGCTGCAATATTCAAGGTTCGATTTTGGATCATCCGTATGGAGATCTACAATGTCAGCTCCTTCACACGAGAAAGGTCCAAAAAGTATATCCTTAATGGGCATTGAACCCACCACTAGGAGGGATAAGTCGTGCCTGTCCAAGTCCTCTATATTTAGTGCCATTGCACAGGCTTGACTGCCAATGCTTGACTCCTGGGCAATGAATAAACCTGCTCATCTATGAAGACAGCAAACTGAATATCTATCCGAGTAATGCATAAGTAAATCAAGCATCCGACAGCTTGCTAATAGAGAACAGCATCAAATGCATCTTCATCATCATGAAGACTCAATCGTAAGCCTATCTCCATAGGAGTGGCAATAGGCTTACAGTCTTCAAGGCCAAAACGCTGCAATAATGTGTCAATATATCTTTTTTGACACAAAGCCATTCCACCATCAACTTGCATAAACTGAATGCCCAAATAGTGATGAAAATGCCCTAAATTAGACATCTCAAATGAGGCATGCAAATCAGCCTTAAAATCAGCAATATGCTTCTCAAAAGGACCAGTGAACAGCATGTCATCAACATAAACCACAATGATCTGAAGTACATCATTAGCACGCTTAACATATAAGGTGCTTTCAGTTGGACTATTCTCAAAACCATATGCAATCAGATAGGCATGTATCTTCTCATACCAAGCACGTGGTGCTTGCTTTAAACCATATAATGCCTTCTTTAACCTGCACACCTAGTTTTCATGCCCTTTTTGCACAAAGCCACGGGGCTGAAAACATACACTTCTTCGTGCAAGTCACAATTCAGAAATGCTGTTTTAATGTCCAACTGATGTACATTCCAACCATGAGGAGCTGCAAATGCACAGATGCTCCGAACAGTAGTCATACAGCATGTAGGTGCAAAGGTCTCATCAAAATCAATGCCTCTTTCCTGTGCATAACCCTTTGCAACAAGCCTAGCCTTATACCTCTCAACACTACCATCCGGTTTACGCTTCAACTTGTATACCCACTTAATGCCAATGGCCTTCTTGCCAGGACGTTAGTCACATAAAGACCAAGTACGATTCATCATTATAGCATCATATTCAGATTGCATAGCAACCATCCAATTTCTTGAATTTTGTGCTTCATCAAACGAAACAGACTCATTCTCATCACAGAGACTAGATGCAGCCATAGCATAGAAATCTGATGCAAAAGAGGCACTATGAGAGCCTAAACGAGTGTGATATAACAGAGGTGCATCTAATTTTCTATCCCTCAAGCTCTGCACTAGCCATTTTGGCATAGTTCTTGCCTGTTCAATATCAGCTCCCTCTTCAATAAGTGCATCATGATTATCTGCATCAAAAATGGAATTATCTGCATCATCACATGAAACCTGCAAAGGCTGTGAAGTTGCCTCATTAGGACCAGCACTACACTATCCACCTGTATAAAGAGGCAGCAAAGTATCATACATGTCTTCGGAGCTGACAGATGTCTCCTTAGTACATGAAAGCAATGGCTGAATAGCATCTTCCACAAAAACAACATTACGGCTAACCAGAATGAGTTTGGACTGTGGATGATACTGACGATAGACTTTACTTTCAAAATTGTACCCAACAAAAATACATTTTACTACTTTATCATCCAATTGTTTGTGATGTTGTTCAGGCACTAATGCATATGCCAAACAACCAAAAACATGCAGATGAGCAACAAATGGCTTGTGGTCATGCCAAGCCTCATATGGAGTGATAGAATGCAGCACTTTAGTGGGACACCTGTTCAATACATATGCTGCACACATGACAGCCTCAAGCCAAAAACTATATGGTAAAGACTAACTCTTGACCATACACCTCGACATCTCCATGAGTGACCTATTCTTTCGTTTAGCAACTCCATTCTGTTGAGGCATATACAACATTTTACACTGGTGTTTTATCCCATGTTCATCCAAAAATGCATTAAAATCAGAAGACATATATCCCCCCCCCCTCGATTAGGAGGTAGGGTGCCCATTTTACATGTTGATAGTTTTTCAGCCAAAACCAAAAATTGTTTGAAGCACATGAATACTTTGGACTTTGCCTTCAATGGATATACCCATGCATGCCTAGAAAAATCATTGATGAAATTCACGAAGTAAAGATAATTCCCAAAAGGAGGTGTCTGCATAGGACCACAGAGATCACTATGTACAAGCTGCAATTTTTTAGTAGCCTGAACTAAACCATCTTTTGGAAAGGATGAACGCCGCATTTTGCCCAAAATACAGCCTTCACAAACATGTTTTCCAGGTGCCTCAAGTTTGGGCAAAGAGGACACCATTTCATATTTCTGCAGGTGTAGCAAACTAGCAAAATTCAGATGACCAAAGCGTGCATGCCAAAGCTTTGCATCTGACATAGCCTGACAATCATTTACTGCACATGCCAAATCATTTACAGATCTTTCATAGTCTATGAGCTTATACAGCCCACGACATAAAATGCCAGAAGCAATAATCACATCGCCATTTGACAGATCATGAACTGTACACCTGTCATCAACAAATTTCAAAACCAAGCCAATCTTGGCTAATGAAGAAACTGATAACAGGTTCTTCTTGATCCCTGGCACAAATAAAGCATCTGATGAAAGGCAATCCGAATGCTTTATCATTTGAGGAGTTAGTCTTTGTTCTGTTGTAGGAAGATCCATCCAGGCAGAAAAGGTCCATTATGCAAGTTGTAGATCAAGCTTTCCTGGCTAGTCAGAAGGGCAAAGGAAAATGGAGCTCTTCAAGTAGTAAGCAAAAATCTGCTAATTCTGCATATTCGAAGAAAGAAGATAAATATGAAAAGAAATTAGAAAAGCAAAACTTGTTTTGTAAGTACTGTAAAGGAAATGATCATATCATAAAGAGCTGTCCAAAACTGGCTGCTACAGAGGCAAAGAAGAAAGAGGCTAGAATGGTTGTTGTAGCACTCTCTACACCAAAAACACAGTCTCCTAATCTTGTGCAGGAAGAAGAATGGGCGTTTACTACTGTCTGCAGTTTTGACCCATCTTCTCATGAGCAGTGCATGTCTGCAATAGACGCAGATGTTTGGTATTTTGACAGTGGGGCGACCAAATATTACCTTGCAACGTAGTTTCTTCTCTTCACTTGAGCCTTCCCCTACAAAGTAGAAGCAAAACTCTGATATGAATCAGGAAGACCATTCAGAACGGTCTACACATTCTGCGTTCGGAGGCCGAAACGAGCTCAGATCGTGATTTCGGCACCACATAGCGAAGCTGTTTTGATCTCGAAAACATGTTGAGTATGCTCACCAAAATTTGTGTGATTCTGAGACTGCAAACGGAGGAGTGTCAACGGCGCCCTAGATGAAGCGATGACCTACTCTAATACCAATTGTTGGAGTTAGACGTCTACAAAAGCACGTGAACAGCACAAGAAGAAGAAGAAGCTTGGAGCACAACACACAATACTGAATGTATTACTAGAGAATGTACAAAAATAAGTAGCCCATTAGGGCAATAGGCATATATACAAGCGGGGGCAAAAAAAAACCTCCTAAAGAGGGAAAGAAATGTCCCGGCGGTCCTAGTGTGTTCACACACATCACTACCTAAATATATCAACATTTATAAGCATGAGCATATCATAATGGAGATAGTTAACCATAAAGTCCTATGAAATATAGAACAATGTCCTATGAAAAATGACTGCAAACCCATCTAAGACTAAATGATAGATTGCCCTCATACCACTCTAGGTCTTCCCAACCTTTAGTGTAATCACAAGTAATAGTTTAATCCAAACTACCTTGTAAACTATGCAAATCCATCATCTACGTTACATATAGGAATTTCTTGGTAGTAAAATGTAATCTATACATTTCACTAGCCAAGAAGTCTATAGTTCTTCATCCTTTACCATTGGAATAAGTTCTATTGGAAGAGCGTCTATTGGCACTAGTGCAAACTCAAAAAGATTCTCTTCCCTGTAGTTTGCCATATGCATGAAAAAAAAAACATTCCTTTTGAGATTCAGATAATCCATAAGTACCCATCCTCCTAATTGATACTCACACATCATCCTCATAATGTAGCATCAACTAAGATGTTGGTACCCCAATAGGCTAGATATCTCCCTATCTTCTAGAAACCCTAAAGAGATAGTCATAAATGTATTCCCAGTCTCACTAATGTCAATAACTTGATGATCTCATCTAGTCAAGGACCATCACTCAAAATAGCATAATTGCTTCTCTCTAGAGTCTACATTTGAGACTCAATCTAACCATCATGATTAACTGATCTCCCTATGACCTTGATAGAAGAGCACCACTCCTAACAAGACAATCTAGAAGAGAGAAAGTGAAACTCTCTCTCTTTCTCTCTCTTTAATCTCCTCTAAGGAAAAGAGCTCTAGTAGTGGAATCTATTCCACTTTCCCTTTCCCTTTGAAAGAGATACTTTCGAATAATTTACTCTGCTCATAACTGAAAACATTTATTTCTCTCTTTCTCTCTCTGAGAAGAGGAACTCTAAGCTAAAGTGAGATCCCACGTCGATCTCTAAGCTAATTCCCACTTTCTCTCTCTGAGAAGAGGAACTCTAAGCTAAAGTTAGAACTCTAAGCTAAAGTGAGATCCCACGTCGATCTCTAAGCTGATTCCCACTTTCTCATTTTCTTTAAAGAGAAACTTATGAATTCATTTGCTCATCTCTTCCATAACTAATGCATAATCCCTCATTAAGCATATTCCTATGCAAATGGAGTATAAATCTTTTGTAACTAATGAAGATGTATGTAATGAAGAGTGGAGAAAATAAATTCCTAATAAGGGTCAAAGCCCTCTAATAAAATGCTCAACAACGATATGACATGATACTAAAAACACATGTGTATCCATGCTAAAGAGCAATCTATGCCAACCATCCTCTATACATGGATCTATATGATCCAATCAACTAATGGAATTATCCTTCCTAAAAAGCTCAAAATGAGTATGTCATACCAATGGTGATAAAATCACCTATCACGGTCTCTATTGGAAGAATAAATCTTCCTATAATACAAAGGATAACTCCCAATCCTAGTAGGAGATGTCTATTAAGAGCTCTCCTTTGATCTAGTGAGACATGATGCCATGAATGATGGGTCCTTTTCTCCCTAGCCATAGAAGAAGAGTGCTCAAAGGGAAGTCATTTCCACCGTCCCATACCAGTGAAAACTTCTTCCAATTCACGGTGTCATATCTACACTAAACCAAAGCTATATTCCATATATATGTGATGGAACATATAGGTGGACTCTAATGAATCCCTTATTTTATAGTCATGTCACTGGACTCAAATGAGTCCCATGTCCTCGAACTAGTTAGTGTGGTTCTAGTCAGTATGTGACAATGGATATCCCTTTCAGTTCCAAACCATCTTCTTCCTCGATACAAAGACTAGGTCTAAGTACCTCTCTCTAGATCCCGATATACATATATATTTATTGGGTACTCCAACTATTCCCGACTAAGGGATCTATGCTCTATACCATAGAGCTAGTGCCATGCCTATGGCCTTCCTAACCATCACTTGAATCACATAAGCACCTGTCGATGTTGTCTCATGAAACCCATATCTATGATCCCATCTATTTGGTTTCGTTAGTAGTGTAGCAGAAACGCTTCACTACTTGTTCAAGTGAGGTGCATGAGTGAAATTAGTCACTCTTTGGGTATTCCTGATAATACCCCATAGTCTCCTAATCATACTCTAAGACTCTTGTGAAGATAAATAAATCTTTGCTAGCTTGGAAATTATCAAATTGTATCTCCTGTACCTATATGCAACTTCCTATAACCTATAGGATTGTTTGTGCACATTCCTAATGGTGTAGGTACATGTCCTTTCCCTTAGCAATCCTATGATCTAAATCCATAAGGATTATGTGAAGGGATCTTATTTACTACATAAGTTGCCTTATCTATAATACTATGATGGTACTAAGTCCATCAAATACATGCTTAAAAGCATGCTTACACCTTATTGATGTTTGCAAAAAAGGCATGTTATCATGCCATAACATTCTTACCTAAAGGCAGGTGCATATATAACACCATGAGGAGGGAAAAATTTCGATAACATTTCCCCACGAAATGGAATCCCAGAAAATTTTAACCATAAGCTCAATGGAACAAAGGCCATCCAACAACATAGGGCTTGACAGACCCATGGCATGCATGCCATAAACTCATATATGGACTCCATAACCTACAAAAACATAAAAACAAATGTTAGCAACAATTCTCTTTGTTGCATAACCATGTAGTTCCTGCAACCATCTTTCCTGCAAACAATCCAAAAGTGTACTTCTTGCATGTTGATCCATACTTTTACAATTGTGATCAACTTGGATATATGCAGTCCAATTCATGCATGTACATACAAGACATGCTATAAAATAAAGTAAGATGCCTGAAAGCATAAAGCATACATCCCTGAATGATTTGGTATTGGAGTTGCATGCATCGAGTCCTTTTTGACGAGCTCCAAGACCACTCCACCTTTCTCCTTAGGTCCTAATATGAACTTTGAAGTGTCTGAAAACATCGGTTCACTCCCCAAAACATAAAGCATGGTCAGATGATTACTTGCAAATTTACCCAAAAATGCATTTGTAATCCTTCTTTAGACCTGCAAAGACCTTTTCAAGACCTGCAAATAATCATAAAATGAAATATATATCATGTGCAAGTGACTCGGAGTGAAATTACTTCAATCACCTTCCCGGTTTGTAAGATATGGCTCCTGGAAGGTAGTTGCCGAAAATTGTTCAGACTTTGCAGAGCTGTACAGACCTGCAAAAATACATAGTTTCCAAAATTTCTTTTCATAAAGTGAAGGTAGGACTTGCTCTTGGAAACAAGCCATAGCACGTCCAATTTGGATTTTTTAGACCAAGATACGGTGCTTCCAAGCAGGACATGCCAAACTAGTGGACTGTTGGAGGGGCTGGTAAAAGTGTGAAAATGTGATTTTTTGGGTGCCCAAAAGCATTCTTCCATCAAGAAAATCCTAAGATTCTCTCCATAATCTCAGAGAGTGGTATATGAAGACGCTTGGGCCTCTTCCAAATCCTCCCTTCGTGCATGATAATTCGCTCCCCAAAAGAGGCCTAAATCAATATTTTTACGTTTATGCAAAAACATAAATGGGAGCTCTTAGCAAGCTTCTAATCCACTCTAATGTGGATTTTTTCTTGGATTTTCTTATTCTCCATGGTAATACATACACCATACCTCATGGATCTATGCACTAATCTATGGGAAGCCTCTTAAATGGTCTTTTTTCTTACTCCCAAAAGTGGAGTTCGGAAAAAATTAACATTTGAATTTTTTTTTCAAAAAGTGCGGGAAGGGGGTCTTTGGAGGTGCCTAAAGCTTACCCTTTGTTGTATTTTGAGGGATTCCTTGACTCTAGGTGAGAGTACATATCTCACACTCTCCATACATGTGATTTCACTCCAAGATCCTGGCCCCCTAATGCTTCGCTATCATTCTCAAAAATGGAAATTCTTACAAAAAGTCAAAAATACTCAAACGTGGAACTTGAAGCCATAACTCCTTGCTAGAATTATGTTGGATGCCATAAAGGTCCTTATCTTCCATTGATGAGAGCTTCATCTTCTCCCTTTGCTCATTGCCTTCATGATCATCCTATCCCCTTCACATCCATGAGTGGAAAAAACCACTAGAAGCTTTCCTATTTTGCTTCTTGGATAATTGACTCTTCGAAGATCTCTATGGTGGCAAGAACTCCTCATCTCAAGACGTAGAGAGAGAATAAACCTTTTTCCTCCTCACATGCTTACATCGGATGTGCATCTTTATCAAAGAATACAAAAAGAAAAGGTAGGCTGCTGCACATACGATTATGCCGTGAAATCTATCTCATAGATGTGATGAGTTAGGATCTTGCTTCAGCAATTTGTACTTCTTGTGTGAGCATCTCTACTTAGACAAAGCATGTCTTATAGCTCTACCATAGGGAGCGCTCATCGATTTTTTTGATCTTGTCATTGCCTTACTGTATGAATATTGGTGGCATTGTAACTTGTACATGTAGCCCATATGACAACGTGGATAGCATGTATCCCTTGCATAGTGGTGAGGAGGGTTCAAATCCTCTATTTTGCAGGGTGCGCATGGCCCAAATCGATGCTCTCATATCAATTCTTAGAATTCTTTTGCTTGTTCCACTGAACTCCTGCTACTCGTGCGAATTACACACAAAGACATAGGTTTTGTTCTCCCCCCAACCACGTTCGAGACTCCCTTGTTCTCTAAATAATGAGTAAGTCAATAAAGGATCATATGAGAGTTCTAATAGGCTCTCCTCTCAAGTCCTCTACCAGAGGTAAGATGCCTCAAAATGATGGCATGACCCATATGTGCCAACTCATTTAAGAAGGTATGCATCCATGATGTGACATGGCTTCTATGGTTGAGATTGGGATTGGGATTGGGGTTGAGATTGCAGTTGTGATTGGGATTGGGATTAAGATAAGCTCACAAGTGGTGCAAGAGAACAAGGACTACGATCACCGCAATAAAGAGTGCTTGGGCCAGAAGAGTACTAGGATGGAGTTTTTGCATAGAATTATCCTTATGCAATTTGGATTATACAAATTCGAAATTTTAACCACCACGCATGACATCGTGGTTTTTACATTAGAATTCTGCAATAAAGAGTGCTTGGCCAGAAGAGTACTAGGAAGGATTTTTTGCATAGAATTATCCTTATGCAATTTGGATTACACAAATTCAAAATTTTAACCACCACGCATGACATCGTGGTTGATCCAACATCCTTATATCCCTTAGTCATTGGTTTGATTGTTGAGATGCTCACCAAACATCTTCATTTTTGTGCTCATGGGGTTGTATAATTGTGCACATATAGAGTACTATCCTGCCACATATACATAATGTAGATTTGCATGCTTTTTCTGACTCTGATTAGGTTGGTTGCTATGACACTGGTGTGTCCACTAGTGGCTTTTGCTTCATGCTTGGTAGCTCATGTATATCTTGGTTGAGCAAGAAGCAGCCTACTGTGTCCACTTCTAGTTGTGAGGCTGAGTATAGGGCAGCTTTCAGAGCAACTGTTGAGTGTGTGTGGCTCAAACACCTTATGGCTGATTTGAGTGTTGGTCACACTTCTCCCACCACCATCTTCACTGATAGTCAAAGCGCATTGGCAGTTGCGAGGAACCCTGTATTCCATGCTCACACTAAGCACATTGAGGTGCATTATCACTATGTCAGGGAGAGGTTCTCTACTGGGGAGATTAGCTTGACATATGTGCCCATGCACGACACAATTGCAGACCTTTCATGAAGGCTCTGGCTAGGGAGAAGTTTGAAGCTTTCTGCAAAGCTTTGGGCTTACTTCCTTTTGTGGAGTGATTTCCACATAGCTTGGCACTTCCTTATACATGAGTGCCAGCTCCTTGTTAGGTAGTGATGTGTGTGAACACACTAGGACCGTCCGGGCAATTTTTTCCCTCTTTAGGAGGTTTTTTTCCCCCGGCTTGTATATATGCCTATTGACCTAATGGGCTACTTATCTTTGTACATTCTCTAGTAATACATTCAGTATTGTGTGTTGTGCTCCAAGCTTCTTCTTCTTCCTTGTGTTGTTCACGTGCTTCCGCAAACGTCTAACTCCAACAATAAACTTGGCACCTTATACTTTCTTTTATATTATTATTCCATAGACGATACATCAAATGGACTTAGGTCATTTTGATGATGTCACTTATTATGGGAGTGATAATTTGGAAGTTCAATGTATATGGGAGATAGTAGGCACCAATGAGATGGTTTCCCACCTTTCAGATGATCTCATATCAGACTTCTCAAGCGGAAGGATACGGGGAAACAACACATAGAGATGACCATGTTCATAGAGTATATGAGGTTCACGAGAGTCCGAGCACTTTCTTCTATCATTACGGACATTTTATCTACATTTTTGAGGACGAAAATGCTCTCAAGGGGAAGGAAATGTCACATCATGGATGCATAACTTCTTAAATGATTTGGCACATATGGGTCATTCCATCATTTTAAGGCATCTTACCTTACTTGGTAGAGGACTTGAGAGGATAGCTTATTAGAACTCTCATGTGAGCCTTTATTGACTTACTCGTTATTTAGAGAACAAGGGAGTCTCGGACGTGGTTGGATGGAGAACAAAACCTACATCTCTGTGTGTAATTCACGTGAGCAGCAGGAGTTTAGTGGAACAAGCAAAAGAATTCTAAGAAGCCCAAAAAAGATCATGATAAATGTAGGACCATAATCCCTCCCTAGCTTTCAGTCTTTGTCTTTTGGATCTCCACCTTCCGTGAGTGCATGACCAATCACACATTCCTAGACATGTCCTCCTAGAATCTGCATGCTCCAAGATAACATCATTTTGCATGTCTCATGCAAGACTTTGAGACCACCCACTCGTCTACTTTTCATGTCTATCTCAAGAATTGTACCTGCAAAAATAGAGGCAATCCCTAAAAATGGCACTTTTCCAAGCCATGTAACTCAAAAATGGTGAGGAATTAGCTTGAGCTTATGAGATGTAAAAAAAATCAGCTCTTTGATCTATACAATAGTGTTAGAGATGCCTCAAGTCCAAATCCACTTCCAAATATTTTTTTGATGAGAGTGAGATAAAACAAACGTGAGAAATCTCCTCATTAACC
This sequence comes from Ceratopteris richardii, assembly GCA_020310875.1. Lineage (NCBI taxonomy): Eukaryota > Viridiplantae > Streptophyta > Polypodiopsida > Polypodiales > Pteridaceae > Ceratopteris > Ceratopteris richardii. The sequence goes on from CM035415.1 coordinate 63,054,549, forward strand.
TATCTTCATGCAACCAAATGTGACATAAAATATAGAAACTATAAAATTTTCAATTAGGTAAAGTTATTCAACTAAGAGTACTCTACCTTTTTCTCATGCAATACGTTTTCTAATTCTTTCATCTTTATGCTCAAATTTAACACACAAATTGCATGGGATAACTTTCTAGAGAGAGAATGTAAATACTTATTGCTACAAATTTTTGCTGCCATGATCAGAATATCCTAAACATAAAATTTCATTATTACTTATACCATATTTTTTTCTCTTGTTTGAAAAGTCAATGTGATATCTTATAATATATTTGCAAGGGTCTTCTCATGTTTAATATGGATGTGCACAAGGGTATGAGTACACTATTGCCTTTATATATGGATTTGAGGAACGAACATCATCCTAAATTAGAAGAGGAGTGCAATGCGTGATTTAGTTTTTGTATTAATATTTTCTTAAAAATATTAAGTATACCATGGTTGGAAAAAGTTCAAACATTGCTTGTATAGTGAACATTATTATAAAACTTGTTTTGTATTTGAGGGAAGAAACATTTATACATGATCAATAAAATAATGAGGCATTTAAGCTCTACACAAGACAATGGTCGACTTCGTGCCAGAAGACGTGTAGAAAACATTGGCTATACAAACTTTGATTATCTTCAATGTATAGATAATAAGAAGCATATATCTAATTTTATCTTTTGCTTTATGTGATGTATTATCTCTTGAAGGTGTAAAATATAAGAATATGTTTTGGTCTCTATGTGTAATCCATACATATAGCAACAATAGAAGCGTTTAAAGAAGCTTTGCAACTCTCTTCATGTTTTTAAAGAAGTTTCGTAGTTGTCTTCATTTTTTGAAGGGTTGAATGATTGTTATACTCCAATCACATTTGTAAAGAGTTTAGTCTTTCATGCAAAGGTTTTGCATGTTGGTGCAAAGTTCAAGCCTACACATTTGGCTAGAGGTTCATGAAGAACTGAAGCTCCATGGAAACCATTGCTAGGAAGTTTTTTATCCTTTACCTTTTGTAAAAGTCATTTTTTGACTTGAGAGAATATTTGTAATCACTATCAAACTCATGGACTTGTTAGTTGGAAACGTCACGAATTCATTTGAGGAAATATCTCGTAAATTGGAGGACTACTTTTTGGTGAGAGCCAATGAAGATTTCAAATTAAAATTCAAATCTCACATCTATAAAAGACGTCTAGTAAACTTGCAGGATAAGTCTCTCCATATCCGAGTTCTCCTTGACTACACTGTAAGAGAGTAAGGCATACATCATAGCCTATACTACTCAGAATCATTAGGAATTTTTTATCATTCTAATGATCTTGTACAACATTGTGTACGAATACAATATATCTACATTGCTTATCTATGATCTCTCTGTCATAGTCATTCATAACAGTCAACTTGTACTGCTCATATCTCAATCATTCCTTTGTCATTTTCAATGTTCTATAGCTTGTTTGAATCAGCTCTACGTTTTCTACGTGGTCACAAATTTTGAAGATAATTCCTTCAGCAAATTTGGTGACAACCGCATTGAAGCACTCAGTGGTCAAACTCTGTAGAGGTCCTAAAAAATCGAGGGTAATGATTTGATTGCTAAATTGATGGCTCTGTGTATAGTGCATCATTTTAAGTGATTCCACTTGGAATCATTAGCTTATAAAGCTAATTTGATACCTCTAATAGGAATTTCCCTAATTCTGACTGTGCTAGAAGCACTGAACTTAACAAGCAGCAGGTGTGAGAACAAAAATAGAAGGTTTTGATTAATCCTTCAACTTGAAAGTAGTCTATTTTGGTTCAATCATTTCTCACATCATTTCCAAAGTACGTAGACACTTGCATAGTGTCATTGGAAAGCTAAGAGGGTCCACAACGCAACTTTGAAGCTACAAGGGTCTGGTATAAAGCAGGATTTTGCATTACCTACTCATTTCCTAGAGTGTCCATCCATCCTTCCTAACAGTGGTATCAGAGTAAAGTTAAGGTAAAATGGGAGATGGATTTGCTTCTTTCATTGACAAATTGGACAAGAACAACTATCAAGCATGGTCCTTGAGGATGAAGACATACTTGCAAGGAAGAATCCTTTATGGATACATCTCAGGAGATGAGGAGATGCCCATATTCAGAAGCAAAGGACAACCTACAAGAGAGGAGCATGAAAGACTCAACACATGTCTTCATATTTCTCTTCCAACACAAGGGATAGAAAGAACCAATTGTGGATTGAATTTACCACTCAACAAAAGCAATCCAAGCAAGGCATCTCAGAGTATGTGACCAAAGTTACAGATATAGCTGATCAATTGGAACGCATAGGAGAAGAAATTGAAGAGGAGTAGATTGTAAGACAAGTAATCAATGGTATTAAAGCTGATGACAAATGGGAGAGCTTCACATCTGCCATGGACTTGTACATGGACATGCAGATTCCAGACCTTAGCACACTCATGGGGAAACTATTTACCCATGAAGCCAAGCTCAACAAGAATGGAGATTCATCAAGAGGTAATAGCTCTTCTGCCCTATACACTGATAAAAGTAAGTCCAAAGAGAAAGGGAAGAACAAGAAGGTTGAAGATGAAGGCAACTATGCAGGGAGAGGTAGAACCTCAAGAGCAAGGTGCAGAGGAGGTAAGCAAGGTAAGGGGAGAACTTATAACTCCTTACCATGTAATATTTATGGATTGTCCAATCATACTACAGATGAGTGTTATAGGAACTTCAAGAATCAGAGAGATAGAGGTTATGAAAGAGGTGGATACACACAATCAAGAGGGAGATTCAACCATCATCAAGGATACAATAACAACTACAACATCAACTACAATAGCAACTACCAAGGAGGCTACAAATCAAGGAAAGATTACAAAAACTATACGGAGGAGCAAGAAGATTCTCTTCTGATTATGAATATGACTTCAAAACTAGGTATAAATGATGATTATCTCTTCTACATTGACTCAGGATGCTCAAACCATGTGGCAAGCAATGTAGCTCTTCTCTCTGACCTTGAGGAACCAAAGGATAAACATCAGGTACAAACAGGTGATGACACCAAGCACTCAGTGATTAAAGTAGGAAATGTTAAGACCTCTGATGGAAATAGAAATCTGTTGAGTAGGGTTCTATATGTGCCTACAATTACCAAGAACTTGATGAGTGTTGAACAGATTGTGGAAAAGGGTGTGCAGGTCGGGTTCAATCAATATGGAGCATTTGTGGAGGATCCCCGACATGGATTCAAAAGAATTACCGAAGGAGAAAAGACAGGTAGATTATTCACTTTTGAACTTGAAGATACAAGGAATATTGCACTCTATAGCTACCAAGACCAAACACTATGAGAGCTTGAAATAATTTGGCATAAGAGACTAGGGCATATTGGTGAGAGAACTTTAAAACAAATATGTAGAGACCATTGTGTGCTTGGGGTACCTAATGTATCCAAGCAACATAGGATTTATAAATGTGGTGCTTATCAGTTTGGAAAATCTCACAGGTTATCCTTCTCAAGGAAAGGCTACATGCATGAGGACTACCTAGAGCTTTTCCATACAGATGTATGGGGACCAAGTTAGGATCCCTCAATTTTTGGTTCAAGGTATCATGTATCTTTCATTGATGACTTCAGTAGGTGGAGTGTCTTATATTTTATGAACCACAAAGATGAAGTATTCAGTTGCTTTAAAAAGTATCTTGCACTTGTTGAGAACCAAACATAGAGAAACCTAAAGAGATTAAGGTCAGATGACGCAGGTGAGTACTTCTCAAATGAGTTTGATGCATTCTTGCAGGACAGAGGAATCAAGAAAGAAATTACAACAAGGTATACCCTTGAGAAAAATCGGGTGGCAGAGAGGAGAAATAGACTAATTGTTGAGACAGATAGGTCAATGTTAAATAAGAAAAAATTACCTAATTACTTGTGGGCAAAGAGTTTATCTACTGACACTTACCTTATAAACAAGTTGCCATCCAAATCTCTTGATGGGATGACCCCATATGAAGCATGGCATGGTAGAAGACCTTCACTTGATCATTGCAGGATCTTTCGATGTGTTGTTTATGTGCATATCCCTTATCAAATAAGAGGTAAGCTAGACCCTAAGTTAGAGAAGTGCATCTTCATAGGGTATGACTTGAATCAGAAAGGATACAGTTTCTACAATCCTTTCAACAAAGGATTCATGGTCAGTAGAGATGTTGTCTTTGATGAGAATGACTCTTGGTTTGAAAGTGAATGCAGGAAAGTAAAGCTACCATATGACTTCGAAGAAGAGTTTCCAAGCCTCACTAAGGAGAAGCCTACTTAGAATGAAGATATCAACTCAGATGATGAAGACATCATCAACTTAGAAGAGTTCAAGACATGGAAATCCAAAGGCAAAGTCAAAATGAAGAAGTTGCAGGATATACCTGAATCATCAAACCAAGCAATCAGAAGATCACAAAGGGAGAGCAAGGAGCCAATCAAATATGGGTATGACACTTGCTTAGTTACTAAGCCCTCTGTTTATCTTGCAAAAGACTTATCATTTGAAGAGCCATCATCATATCAAGAGGCCAAGACCAAGGCAGAATGGAAAGAAGCAATGGATGAGGAAATCCAAGCACTCAAGGAGAATGATACTTGGGAGCTAGTACCAAAGAAGGCATCTATGAAGGTAATTGGTTCTAGGTGGATCTATAAGATCAAAAGGAATGGATCATAAGTAGGTACAAAGATAGACTTATGGATAAGGGTTTTGCACAAACCCAAGGAGTTGATTATGAAGAAACCTTCTCACTTGTGGTAGAAATTCCAACCATCAGAGTATTGGTAAGTGTGGCTGCATCAAAGAATTGGAACATGGATGTAAAAAATGAATTTCTAAATGGCTAGATTTTAGAGGAGGTGTACATGTCTCAACCTCCTGGCTATGTGGAACCAAGCAAGGTAACACATGTATGTAAATTGAACAAAGCTCTTTATGGATTGAAGCAGGGACCTAGGGCATGGAACCATAGGTTGACTACATACCTTCAGGATCAAGGATTTATCATAAGCAAAATAGATACATCTCTATTTTTCAAAAGAAGTAATTTAGAGGTAATGTACCTATGTGTATATGTTGATGATACCATACTCACAGGTAGTGATGCTAATGGCATCAAGAAGATCAAGAATTAGATGATGTAGGAGTTCAAAATTAGTGACCTTGGATCACTAAAATATTTTCTTGGACTTGAGTTAGTTTATATAACTCTGGAATTTATATTACTTAGAGAAAGTATATATAGAACATGTCGAAGAAATTTCATTTGCAGGATGCCAAAGTTGCAAGTACTCCAATGGACGTAAACCAAAAGTTAAGTGCTCATGAAGGTGATGTTCTTGAGAATATTCTAGGTTACCAAAGCATAGTGGGATGCTTGAACTATGCTACATTGACAAGGATTGATATTCCTTATGGAGTAAGTGTTCTAAGTGAGTTTATGCACAAACCTAGGGTACCTCATTTGGAAGCTTCCAAAAGGATTTTGAAGTACCTTAAGGGCACTCAAAATCAAAAATTGTACTTTCCCTATACTTCAGACTTGGACATCAAGATATATTCAGATGCAGATTGGGCAGGTTGCAAAGATGATAGAAGGAGTACCTCAGGTTACCTATCATTTGCAGGTGATACACGTATATCATGGTCTTCAAAGAAGCAACCTACTATTGCTTTATCTTCAACATAGGCAGACTATATAAAATTGGCCAATCATGCTAGGACCAAGCATATAGAGGTCCACTATCATTATTTGAGAGAGAAGCTATTGAGCAAGGAGATTCCGTTGGCATATGTATCAACTAACATGCAATGTGCAGACTTGTTGACTAAAGCATTAGATGTTACAAAAATTTGTAGGTTTAAGTCAATGATTGGATTGCAAGACATTCATGAAGGTTGAAGAAGAACACCGAGCCAAAATGTTTGGCTTGACGGGGAGCTGTTGGTGCAAAGTTCAAGCCTATACATTTGGCCAGAAGTTCATGAACAATTGAAGCTCCATGGAAACCATTGCTAGGAAGTTTTTTATCCTTTACCTTTTGTAAAATTCAGTTTTGACTTGAGAGAATATTTGTAATCACTATCAAAGTCATGGACTTATTAGTTGGAAAAGTCACGACTTCATTTGAGGGAATATATCCTAGATAGGAGGACTACTTTTTGGTGAGACCCAATGAAGATTTCAAGTTGAAATTCAAATCTCACATCTCTAAAAGATGTCTAAAAAACTCACGGGATAAGTCTCTCCATATCTGAGTTCTCCCTTACCACACTGTAAGAGAGTAAGGCATACATCATAGCCTATACTACTCACAATCATTAGGCATTGTTTATCACGCTAATTATCTTTTACAACATTGTGTACTAATACAATAGATCTACATTGCTTATCTATGATCTCTTTGTCATAGTCATTCATAACAGTCAACTTGTACTGCTCATATCTCAATCATTCCTTTATTATTTTCAATGTTCTATAGCTTATTGGAATCAGCTCAAAGTTCTCTACGTGCTCACAAATTTTTAAGATAATCCATTTAGCCAATTTGGAGAAAAGCACGTGGAAGCACTCACAGGTCAACCTATGCAGAGGACCTAAAAAATCTGGGGTAATGATTTGATTGCTAAATTGATTGCTCTTTGTATTGTGCATCATTTTACGTGCTTCCAGTTGGAATCATTAGCTGACTAAGCTAATTTGATACCTCTGAAAGGAACTTTCCTAACTCCTTCTGTACTCGAAGCGCTGAGCTTAACAAGCAGCAGGTGTGAACAAAAAAAGAAGCTTTTGACTAATCCTTCAACTTGGAAGTAGTCTCTTTTGGTTCAATCATTTCTCACATCATTTCCAAAGTACATAGGCACTTGCATAGTGTCATTGGAAAGCTAAGAGGACCCACAACTTAACTCTGAAGCTACAAGGGGCTGGTACAAAGCACGATTTGGCAATACCTACTCATTTCTTGGAGTTTCCATCCATCTTTCCCAACATTGCACACTCGAGTGGATTGTCATTTCCTCAGGGATTTTTTCCAACAAGAAGTTAAAACTTGAGAAGTCCCACATATCCATCGATGCATGAATTAGATCTTTTCATAGCACAACAATTTTTTAGTATTCCATGATGGGCTATCGAGTTGATTATTGGTGTACTTCTTGGTCTTAATCTTATGTATATGTTTATGATATGTATACTTCTTTTGATCTATCACGGTTGTATGAAAGATATGATCATATCGGTCTAATTTGGTGATATATTATAAGCAACATGTCCAAGGGAACATATTTGAACAAACGCACATACATTATTATCGTATATAAGATAACAATAGCAAATGACATGTGACTGATATCGTAACATGTTTCTAAAGCACCACCACACTTCTACACATGGTTATATTCATTAATGTGTCTTTGTTATTATCTAGAATTCTCTCTACTCTCTCTATTAGTACTTTCAATTTTACCTTCGTTCCCTTGTTTATCCCTTGTATGTGTATACACCACATTTTCCTAAGTGTGCCTACCTGCTATCTAGCACTCTCTACTCTATCACAATATTGGAGAAATTATGTGAATGGAGATATTTTCTTTTTTGTCACTATGGGTAATTATTTTTATATTGCTAGATGATCACAATTTGTGTAGCAACATTTTGGAGGATTTGATCTTAGAATGGGAGTTGAAAAACACGTGGAAGGCCTATAAAAAGCCAATCATGACCCAAAATGTTTGCAAAACGATAGACATGGGATAGATAGTGGTGGAGTTCCAATGATGTGAAAGAAACTTTATGGTAGATAGAGGAAGCTCAGATGGAAAAAGAGATTTGCATGGGTAGATGGAAAAGACATATGGATGGAGGAGATTATCTAGCTACTAGTGTGAGAATTATCATGATTTTGTGGTTGCTTATAAGTACTCTCAGTATCGTAGGTTTCGTACATAAGAGAGCTAGAAAGATTATGCGCCAACAGATAAGAGAGTGGAGCTCAGATTGGTCCCTGACGTTGAATGCTACAGAGATTTTGTGAGAAATTCTATAATTTATGAGTAATTTTGGAGCAAGGATTTGCTTCAGTCCATGTATATTCTATCAACATCGTGATGAAAATTCTAATCTTAGACAATAATGTGGAGACTATGAAAAAAGGTGATCATCTCCAAAAGTGGTAGTTGAATAGGTAGAGCTATGAGAAGTTTAGAAGGGTAAAAGAGAAGGGGTGAGAGAGATAGTGAATCCTTATGATAGGGGAACTTTGGATGGATAAATTTGGGGTCGGTATTCTAGTACTAATATCGGAGCTGTAAGTAAATGTTCTGGCTATAAGTTTTCCATAACGTCTCATAAAGTCCGGGAGATTAGGCTAAGGCCGAACTTCCTTTATTTAAAAAAAAAATTAAAAAAAAAAAAACATCTCATAAAGTTGAGTGAGTCCAACGAGGTACTCGTTCACTCGTATTTAACAAAAACAGAAAGCTAATCATATGGAAGGCTGAATGAAATTCGAAGTGAAAGGCTCAAGCTCAAAAGCGAGAGAATTGAATAGAAAGCCAGCTCAAAAGTCATACGTGAACTGAAGTAATAATGCATCCTCAGTAGTACGTACGAACCCAAAATTGAGAGAAGCCAAACATGGAAAGCTGGATATGAAAAGCTAGTCTAAAAGCTTGCAAGCAAAAGCAAGACACCCGATTATAAATACCAAGAGTTCAGACGTAATTTATAGTTCATCGCGAAATTGGGTCTCTGTATTAACATTCGTAACTTCGTAAGTTTGCATTGTGGATATACGTGCGAAGAAGAGATGGCGGCGGTCACGGAAACATTCACTTGTGGCATCTGCTTGGAGAAGGCGGCAGTGCACCCCGTGGTCACGTCCTGTGGACATCTCTTCTGTTGGGGGTGCTTGCGCAGGTGGCTGGCTCGGTCGCTGGGCGACAACCAGGATGGTAGCTGTCCCTCCTGCCGCGACAAGCAGATCCTTCCCTTCACAGCCATAGCCTGCACGATACCTGTGAATGGTCGCGACTTTGGAGATCCGATATACTCGTGCGCGCACTGCAGGACGGCCGAGCCGCACCAACCGGTCGTTCTGTCGGACTGCGGTCACGTCTACTGCTGGCCATGTCTTTATCACGATCGCGGTACTCAGCTCCGTCGTGACGCACATTCTGCTGTATACACATGTAGTGTACCATGTTGTCTTTCCCAAAGAGCTTTCAATATCTGCCCCATCTTCGTCGATACTGCTGGCTTAAACGCACCCACGACGCCGCCATCGTTAGCTGACGCCACAAAACAATTCGGTGATCCTGCGGGCTCAAACCCGACGAAGAAGCTGCCGTCGTTAGCTCATGTCGCTGAATGTATCGACGAACCTCATGCGTCGGTAAGGCTTCCTCGTGAGCATCCAAGCTATGGAGCTCAATCCACAACTTGGATAAACAGAAACGCCTCGGAAAATCCAACGAATGAAATTTCGGTAGAAGCGTGCGGTACTCTTGCATCTCTGCTTCCTGCAATTCCCAATATAGAATTGTGGACAACAACCACTGCTTCACCTCTTCCTCCGCGGCGCACCTTGTTCTCTCTCAAGACAGCGTACAGTTCTTGTTGTTACGTGTGTACCATTGTTGGCGATGGCGCTGTCGCATCTGCTCGGCTGAGAGATTGGAATCTTTATCTCAGTCAGCAGATATGCTTGCCGTTGTAAACCCAAGAAAGGCCATATTATGTTGGATGAAAGGCCCCTTAGGACGAAGACAATAGCCGTTTCTTTGAAATGACAAATCAATACAGAGATGGCTTCACTCGAGGGAAACTGGAGCTGACCTAACGTTGCATACACCTTATGACCTAATGTTGTATTCCATTGCATGAACATTGTTAAAGATTCGTAGTAACAACCTTCTAGCGTATAAAGAGAGTATTTGGAGGCCATTGCATGAACATTGTTAAAGATGGAAAATGGTTGTACCATTATTTTAGTTTTAGTTAACCGTTCTTGTAACTTTCCTGCAACATGAATGAAATGGAGTTAAAGTTCACTGTTGTCATTTTAACATTTTTTTTTTCTTTCTGTTATATAGCATCCTAGTAATATGTGCAACCGTGTATTTTTTCCAATATGAGGAGATTGGGTGTTGTGTGATGCACATATTTGATAAAGGAAGAGCCACTTGGGGAACAACATGAAGATGAAGTAAATCAAAGAAGATGTATAACATCTAATAATAGTATGGCGATCAGCATTTTAATGAGTTTTCCCTATATGGAAAGATCGAAGGAAAGCACTTTTGTGAAATAAGGGTCTTAGAAACATCATAGTTGTGCTTATCCCTAATTTTGAGCCAATTCATGTAAACGACAATGATTGATGTGGAAAGTCGTTAATAAGCCCTACATAAATTCAAATAAAAGATAAAAGTTTTCACGTCCCGAAGATAGCTGTGTTATATCTTTTTGGAGGATTGAATTCTCACAAAAAAAAGTGAAGAAAATCAAAGGTCAGACGCAAAAACGTTTACAATAATAGAGCAAAATATGGCCTATATTGGGAGCTCTTCCATAAATCTGTATCTATTTTTAGTGTTTTGATAAGTAGATGCCTGAGCTGGAGGCAAACTTACATGCACATCTACACACACATATACAGACATACGTACACGAAGTCTTTCATAAAAGCCTTTCTATGTTTATGTTCAATTATCAATTTAGTACAAAACAATATGCCTCATTCCAATGAGAAGGATTTTTTATATCTTGTCGATGCCTATCGAGCTTAATTGAACTTTGAACCATTGATCTAGATAATTTTGCATATTTGCAAAAAATATTATAAGTACTTGTTTTATGAATATAGTATAGACATAATTTTTCTTGGGACTAGTCCATTGCATCCAACACAAAAGTGTTTGAAATATGTACAAAGAGACCATAATCTAATAGTATCAAGAAATCAATGACACGCATTGATCATATAGTACTTGCCCCCAAAAAAAGAGATGGAATTATCAAACTAAGAAAACCAAGTATTAATGAAATTGTAATAATACCAGCAATATTATATATCAACATAGAAAACAAAAAAAAACTTGATTTTACTCACCATGGATACTACTATTGCTTGTATATTTCCAAAATTATTGAACTAGTGTTGAAAGTATCCCATATAACCAATAGTTTCAGTATTAATTAATTGCAAAATAAGAAACATATTCTAGATAGTCACACAATTACCATTTCCCTCGTTACCCAAATACACAATAAAGACAAGACTTCACGATTTCATTAAAAATTGCATTGCATTACACCATTAATCATTTGTATACATTAAATTGTATGAGCATGAATTTACATGATTTCATCAAAACCCCCTTGTAGCTTCAAAGTTGATATGTGGGCCCTCTTAGCTTTCTAATGACACTATAAAAGTGCCTATGTACTTTGGAAATGATGTATAAAGAGATTCAATCAAAACAGACTACTTCCAAGTAGAAGAATCAATGAAAACCTTCTTTTTTTTCTCATACATCTGCTGATTGTTATGCTCAGTGCTACCAGTACAGTAGGAGTTAGAAATATTCCTTTAAGAGTTATCTAATTAGCTTCGTGTAATGATTCCAAGTGGAATCACTTGAATTGATGCACTATACACAGAGCAATCAATTTAACAAATGAATCATTACCCCTCATTTTTTAGAACCTCTGTAGAGTTTGACTAGTGAGTGCTTAGATGCGCTTCTCTCCAAATTGGCTGAGTGGATTTTCTTCCAAATTGTTCAGAATGTAGATTGTTGATATATTTAGGTAGTGATGTGTGTGAACACTCTAGGACCGCCGGGGCACTTTTTTCCCTCTTTAGGAGGTTTTTTTCCCCCGGCTTGTATATACGCCTATTGCCCTAATGGGCTACTTATCTTTGTACATTCTCTAGTAATACATTCAGTCTTGTGTGTTGTGCTCCAAGCTTCTTCCTCTTCCTTGTGCTGTTCGCGTGCTTCCGCAGACGTCTAACTCCAACAATTGGTATCAGAGCAGGTCGTTGATTCTTCTAGGGCGCCGTCGACACTCCTCCGTTTGCAGTCTCAGATTCGCACAAAATTTGGTGAGCATACTCAGGGTGTTTTCGAGATCAAAACATCTTCGCTTTGTGGTGCCGAAATCGCGATTTGAGCTCGTTTCGGCCTCCGAACGCACTATCCCAGTGCTTGTGCAGGCTATTTCGTCCTTTTGTGCCAAAGGTATATACCAGTTTTTGTTCGCCAGTTTAAGCGTCTCGAAGTCTGCTACAGGTCTAGCAGAACTCGTCTGGGCAGTTCTGTTCAACTTTTTGAGATACAGTCAATTTTCTGCATCAAGGTATTTTAGTCACCGGCCATGGCTGAAAGCAGTGATGTATTCCGTATGTTGGCTGTTGAGGATAAGTTGGATGGTACCAACTACCCATTATGGGCTTATATGATGCGACATGTACTGGTTGCAAAAGGATTGTGGAACATTGTGCAGGGTGTTGAAAGACGTCCTGTTACACCTGTAACGACAGGTACTACAAATACATGTGTTGGAGCTGATGAAGATGGTGTCGAAGATGATATTCCGAAGATTCCTGTTCGTGCTGCTGTTTCTGTTGCACCTATTGTAGAGCAGATTCGTTGGGATGGCAGAGATGCCCAGGCACATGCATTGATAGCTTTGTCTGTCAAACGTGCCATTATTCCTCACATTCGCTCTTGCAGAACAGCAAAGGATGCTTGGGATACACTTACCACTTTGTACCAGGCTAGGAATGAGGCTCGTGTTGCTTACCTCCGAAAACAGTTGGAGAGTGAGCACATGAATGAAGGTGATTCGATGGACAGTTTTCTTACAAAGATCAAAGACCTGAAGGAACAATTGATTTCTGCTGATGAGGTTATACCAGATAGCTCACTTGTGCAGACCGTTCTGAATGGCCTTCCTGATTCATATCAGAGTTTTGCCTCTACTCTTCGATTGATGATGAAAGGCAATCCGAATGCCTTGTCATTTGAGGAATTAGTCTCTGTTCTGTTGCAGGAAGATCAGTCCAGGCAGAACAGGTCCATTATGCATGTTGCAGATCAAGCTTTCCTGGCTAGTCAGAAGGGCAAAGGAAAATGGAGCTCCTCTACTAGTAAGCAGAAATCTGCAAATGCTGCACAATCGAAGAACCAGGATAAAGATGAGAAGAAATCAGAAAAGCAGAAATTGTTCTGCAAGTACTGTAAAGGAAATGATCATATTATAAAGAACTATCCAAAACTGGCTGCTAAAGAGGCAAAGAAGAAAGAGGCTGGAATGGTTGTTGCAGAGGCCTCTACACCAAAAACAGAGTCTGCAAATCTTGTGCAAGAAGAAGAATGGGCGTTTACTACTGTTTGCAGTTTTGACCCATCTTCTCATGATCAGTGCATGTCTGCAGTAGACTCAGATGTTTGGTACTTTGACAGTGGGGCAACCAAACATATTACCTCGCAGCACAGTTTCTTCTCTTCACTCGAGCCTGCCCCTACAGGGAATACTGTCACATGCGCCAATAACTCCTCTTATCCTGTTATGGGAGTTGGTAAGATCATTCTGACTACTGCTGATGGTAGTTCTTTCACTTTGTCAGATGCTTTATTTGTGCCAGGGATCAAAAAGAACCTGTTATCAGTTTCTGCATTAGCCAAGATTGGCTTGGTTGTGAAATTCCTTGATGACAGGTGTACAGTCCATGATCTCTCAAATGGCGATGTGATTATTGCTTCTGGCATTTTATGTCGTGGGCTGTATAAGCTCATAGACTATGAAAAATCTGTGAATGATTCGGCATGTGCAGTTCATGATTCTCAGGCTATGTCAGATGCAAAGCTTTGGCATGCACGCTTTGGTCATCTGAATTTTGCTAGTTTGTTACGCCTGCAGAAATCTGAAATGGTGTCCTCTTTGCCCAAACTTGAGGCACCTGGAAAACATGTTTGTGAAGGCTGTATTTTGGGCAAAATGCAGCGTTCTTCCTTTCCAAAAGATGGTTCAGTTCGGGCTATGCAGAAATTGCAGCTTGTACATAGTGATGTCTGTGGTCCTATGCATACACCCTCTTTTGGAAATTACCTTTACTTCGTGACTTTCATTGATGATTTTTCCAGGCATGCATGGGTATATCCACTCAAAGCAAAGTCCGAAGTGTTCATGTGCTTCAAACAGTTTTTGGTTTTGGCTGAAAATCTGTCAGCATGTAAAATGGGCACCCTCCGTTCTGATCGAGGGGGGGAATATATGTCTTCAGATTTTAATGCATTTCTGGCTGAACGTGGGATAAAACACCAGTGTACAGTGCCGTATACACCTCAACAGAATGGAGTTGCTGAACGAAAGAACAGGTCACTCATGGAGATGGCGAGGTGCATGGTCAAAAGTCAGGCTTTACCACATAGTTTCTGGCTTGAGGCTGTCATGTGTGCAGCATATGTACTGAACAGGTGTCCCACGAAAGCGTTGCAGTCTATCACTCCATATGAGGCTTGGCATGACCGCAAGCCATCTGTTGCTCATCTGCGTGTTTTTGGTTGTTTGGCATATGCATTAGTGCCTGAACAACATCGCAGAAAATTGGATGATAAGGCAGTAAAATGCATTTTTGTTGGGTACAGTTCTGAAAGTAAAGGCTATCGTCTTTTTACAGGTGGACAGGCTAGCGCTGGTCCTAATGAGGCAACTTCTCAGCCTTTGCAGGTTTCATATGATGATGTAGATCATGCCATTTCTGATGCAGATTTACATGATGCACTTGTTGATGAGAGAGCTGATATTGAACAGGCAAAAACTATGCCAAAATGGCTGGTGCAGACTTTGCGTGACAGCAAATTAGATGCACCTTTGTCATATCGTACTCGTTCAGGCTCTCATAGTACCTCCTTTGCATCAGATTGCTATGCTATGGCTGCATCTAGTCTCTGTGATGAGAATGAGCCTGTTTCTTTTGATGAAGCACAAAATTCAGAAAATTGGATGGCTGCTATGCAATCTGAATATGATGCTATAATGAAGAATGGTACATGGTCTTTATGTGACTTGCCTCCTGGCAAGAAGGCCATTGGCACTAAGTGGGTATACAAGCTGAAGCGTAAACCTGATGGTACAGTTGATAGGTATAAGGCTAGGCTTGTTGCAAAGGGTTATGCGCAGGAAAGAGGCATTGATTTTGATGAGACCTTTGCACCTACATGCCGTATGACTACTGTTCGGAGCATTTGTGCACTTGCAGCCCATCATGGTTGGAATGTACATCAGTTGGACATTAAAACAGCATTTCTGAATGGTGACTTGCATGAAGAAGTGTATGTTTTTCAGCCCCGTGGCTTTGTGCAGAAAGGGCATGAAAACCAGGTGTGCAGGTTAAAGAAGGCGTTATATGGTTTAAAGCAAGCACCACGTGCTTGGTATGAGAAAATACATGCCTATCTGATTGCACATGGTTTTGAGAACAGTCCAACTAAAAGCACCTTATATGTTAAGCGTGCTAATGATGTGCTTTTGATCATTGTTGTCTATGTAGACGACATGCTGCTCACTGGTCCTCTTGAGAAGCATATTGCTGATTTCAAGGCTGATTTGCATGCCTCATTTGAGATGTCTGATTTGGGGCATTTGCATCACTATTTGGGCATTCAGTTTATGCAAGTTGATGGTGGAATGGCTTTGTGCCAGACGAAATATATTGACACATTATTGCAGCGTTTTGGCCTTGAAGACTGTAAGCCTATTGCCACTCCTATGGAGACAGGTTTACGATTGAGTCTTCATGATGCTGGAGATGCATTTGATGCTGTTCTCTATCAGCAGGCTGTTGGATGCTTGATTTACTTATGCATTACTCGGCCAGATATTCAGTTTGCTGTCTCACAGATGAGCAGGTTTATGCATTGCCCAGGAGTCACGCATTGGAAAGCGGTTAAGCGCATCTTTCGCTACTTGAGTGGTACTCGGCTACTTGGGTTGTTTTATCCCAAGGGGGGATCACTACCGCCAGATTTGCATGCTTTTTCTGACTCAGATTGGGCTGGTTGCTATGACACTCGTGTGTCCACCAGTGGTTTTTGCTTCATGCTTGGTAGCTCATGTATATCTTGGTTGAGCAAGAAGCAGCCTACTGTGGCCACTTCCAGTTGTGAGGCTGAGTATAGGGCAGCTTTCACAGCGACTGTTGAGTGTGTGTGGCTCAGACGCCTTATGGCTGATTTGGGTGTTGGCCAGTCTTCTGCCACCACCATCTTCACTGACAGTCAGAGCGCATTGGCAGTTGCGAGGAACCCTGTGTTCCATGCTCGCACTAAGCACATTGAGGTGCATTATCACTATGTCAGGGAGAGGTTCTCTGCTGGGGAGATCAGCTTGGCATATGTGCCCACGTAGGAGAACATTGCAGACCTTTTCATGAAGGCTCTGCCTAGGGAGAAGTTTGAAGCTTTCCGCAAAGCTTTGGGCTTACTTCCTTTTGTGGAGTGATTTCCACATAGCTCGGCACTTCCTTATACATGAGTGCCAGCTCCTTGTTCACCGCATCACTCCCAGGGGGGATTTGTTGATATATTTAGGTAGTGATGTGTGTGAACACTCTAGGACCGCCGGGGCACTTTTTTCCCTCTTTAGGAGGTTTTTTTCCCCCGGCTTGTATATATGCCTATTGCCCTAATGGGCTACTTATCTTTGTACATTCTCTAGTAATACATTCAGTCTTGTGTGTTGTGCTCCAAGCTTCTTCCTCTTCCTTGTGCTGTTCGCGTGCTTCCGCAGACGTCTAACTGCAACATAGATAACTTGGAGCTGATTCTAACAAGCTATAGATCATTGAAATTGGTGGAGAAATAATTGAGATATGAGCAGCACAAGTTGACAGTTATGAATGACTATAACAAAGAAATCATAGATGAACAATGTAGATGTATTGTATTAATGAACAATGTTGTACAAGGTCATAGGCTTGAAAATCATAGCCTAACAATGAATAGAAGTGTAGGATACAATGTATGCATTAGACTCTTACAAAATGGCAATGGATAGCTCGGGAGTTGAGAGTTCTAACCACGACTTTTTCAAGTCACTTTATATAAGTGTTACATTCAAAATTGAATTTGAATTCCACTTTTGGCTCTCTCTAAAAAGTAGTCCTTCAATCTAGGAAATATTCCCTCAATGAAGTAGTTACTTTTCTATCTAACAAGTCCACGAGTTTTTGGTAGGTGATTACAAATATTCTCTCAAGGGAAATAAATGAGTTTTACAAATGTAAAAAGATAAAGTTCTCCTAGCAATGGTTTCCATGGAGCTTCATGTGTTTAAGAACTTCAAGCCAAATGTATGGGCTTGGACTTTGAAACAACATGTACAAAGTAGGATTTGGCAGTACCTACTCATTTCTTGGAGTGTCCATCCATCTTTCCCAACAATGGTATTAGAGCTTAGCTAAGGTAAAATGGGAGATGGTTTTCCTTCTTTCATTGATAAATTGGATAGGAACAACTATCAAGCATGGTCCTTGAGGATGAAGACATACTTGCAAGGAAGACATCTTTATGGATACATCTCAGGAGATGAGGAGATGCCCATATTCAGAAGCAAAGGACAACCTAAAAGAGAGGAGCATGAAAGACTCAACACATGGTGTGCCAAGGATGCATTAGCAAGGTCCTACTTATTTAACTCAATCTCTGATTTTCTTCTTCCACATATTAGAAAGTGTAAGACATCCCAAGATACTTGGGAAACATTGTCTTCCTATTTCTCTTCCAACACAAGGGCTAGGAAGAACCAATGTGGATTGAGTTTACCACTTAAAGAAAGCAACCTAAACAAGGCATCTCAAAGTATATCAAAAAATTCAAAGATGTAGCAGATCAACTGGCAAGCAGAGGAGAAGAAATTGAAGAGGATCAGATTGTAAGACAAGTAATCAATGGTATTAAAGGTAATGAAAAATGGGAGAGCTTCGCAACTGCGATGGACTTGTACATGGGCATGGAGATCCCAGACCTTACCACACTCACAGGGCAACTATTTACCCATGAAGCCAAGCTCAACAAGAATGGAGATTCATCAAGAGATAATAGCTCTTCTGCCTTATACACTGATAAAAGTAAGTCCAAAGATAAAGTGAAGAACAAGAAGGTTGAAGATGAAGGAACTACCTCCCAAGCCAGCTATGCAAGGAGAGGTAGAACCTCAAGACGAAGGGGCAAATGAGGTAAGCAAGGCAGGGGGAGACCTTATAACTCCTCACCATGTAGTATTTGTGGATTGTCAAATCATACTATAGATGAGTGTTATAGGAACTTCAAGAATCAGAGAGGTAGAGGTTATCAAAGAGGTGGATATACACAATCAATAGGAAGATTCAATCACCATCAAGGATACAACAACAACTACAACAATAACTACAATAGCAATTAACAAGGAAGCTACAAATCAAGGAAAGATTACAACAACTATACAGAGGAGCAAGAAGATTCTCTTTTGATTATGAACATGACTTCAAAACCAGGTATAAATGATGACCAGCTCTTCTACATTGATTCTAGGGAGGAGAAATGCCCTTTTGAACACCCAAAGAAAACCTTTCATCCACTTTAAACAACCATATTCCACCGCAATGTCATTCTCTATCATCAGATAATTAGATGATTTACAGGTTATATTTTATTTCTTTAAAAGGAAGTTTGATCTTGAAATCTTACCTTCCTTGCTAGCTTGAAATAGTGGAGATTACAATTTGAAGGGCATAGTACCATGGGACCCTCTGAATCACACACAAGCAAGAGTGGAGTCCTAGCACCTACGAGGAATTAATTCAACTTGAAGACCCATTAAGGGTTTGAGCAGGGGTAGGGATGGCCCTAAGGCCAAACAAGGAGACTAGTTTGAGCTGAAGCCAAACCCTTCATAGAAAACAATTGCCCTTGCCAGTAAAAGAGGAGTCCAACTAAACTGTTTGAAGACCAATGATTCCTCTAAGGGAGTTAGTTCGAACATCTCATCATAGCATCATGAAAATTGTTTTGTGAGTGCAGCCCATACGTTTTATGCCTATGACTCTCCCAAGTCAGGCTACTGATTCACCTGTTTGAGCTATCATTGTTGAAATTTTATCAGGTACTTATAGTTGTAATGACTACACATTTATTATTTCCCTTCAAAACATTGCACTATCCAAAGAATATGAATGATTCAAGTGGGCTCAACATAGTGACTATGTAAATTATTGAGATTAATATGTAACTTTGTTGTGGAGTGAAAGCAAATAGATGGAAAGGGTGTCTTAGAAATACTTGTTTAACAAGATCAATATTGAGAGAGAAGAGATACATATGATTGTAGTTGGAGAGAAGATATGCATACCTCGTCTCATGTAGGAGAAAGATTCTTGGAATTCTATTCTATATGACTAGGTGCAATTAGATGTTAGGACGTTTTAAGGGACAGGGAGATATAAACCTATGTGTTGACAAGTAGCCTCAAAGTTTACTAAAAAGGTTACATATTTAAAAGACTTCCAAGCTTGAACATCTTATGGGTTCTCATTATGTGATTTGTACATCTATTGATTATTTATGTCACAATTAATCCATCTTGTGACACAAAATATCACAACAAAATCAACCATATGAAACTAATTTTGGCATACATGAGAAAACTCTAGAGAGATTGTAATAAAGTGATAGGTAGGAGATGGTTGAACTACACCCTAAGAGAGAGGATTAGGAAGTAATCCTCAACCATGGCTTTTGGGGCAAGTGGTTAGCCCATCACATTCCTAACCAAGAGGTTGTGAGTTCAATTCCTTACATTGGTATCAGAGCCTAGGAAGTAGGCTTGCGCAAGGTGGAATGACCCAATGGCCTCTAAAAAAGACGCTTGGCCATCCTCTATGTGAAAGGGTAGGAATTGTGGAAGGCGCGCGCGTCGGTTTCAAGGATGGACTTTACAATGATTGGGGTGTATGTCTCAATCCGTAGGTCGGATTGAGGCATGTAATATACCATTGGAAAGCTCTCGGAACGAACTTTCCAATGAGCTCGCTTGAAAGTGTGAATTCCTTGGGAATACTTGGGTAGCACTTGATTGAGTGTTCAAGATACCAATCATGGGTGAGAACAAGGTTCAAGACTGAGGTTGAGAACAAGGGCTCGAGACACCAAGGTTGCGAACAAGAAGGTTCAAGACACCAAGGTTGAGAGCAAGGGTTCAAGAGACCAACGTTGCGAACAAGGCTCAAGAAACTATGCGAGGTTGAGGAACATCAATTCAAGGGCACCTAGGGAGTTCAAGAGGTTGATCACCGAGGCTAGAGGGATACAAGAGAAGATCATTGAGGACAATGATTCAGCAAGGGGGGAAGAATGTAATAAAGTGATAGGTAGGAGATGGTTGAACTACACCCTAAGAGAGAGGATTAGGAAGTAATCCTCAACCATGGCTTTTGGGGCAAGTGGTTAGCCCATCACATTCCTAACTAAGAGGTTGTGAGTTCAATTCCTTACAGAGATACACTTAGATTTGTCAAAAAGAACAAACCAAATTATAGAAATTAGTATCGAGGATGATATGATTATGTATGTATGTAGCTTGATAGAGATACAATCCTTAATGTATAAAGGTGGGTTTTCATATATTGGTACCATTAAGAATTTCTTTTAAGAAATGTAGATATATGCTTAAGAATTTACTTATAAGTTTATAAAAATCACATCAGCAATGTATATTTGTATCTTAATAGATAAATCCCTTAATATTCATTTTACATCTTGGATATAGTCCTCATGAGCACAGTTAAGATATGTATATTCCAAAGGTAAAGTAGTGGTGCAACATATGTGGAATGGGTTTCATTGACTTTTAGTACAAAGGAAAGAGGTTTTATTAGAGTAAGGTGAATGGGGTCAACTTAAATGAGAATATACAAACAATTTACATATCTTTCTTTTACCATGTCTAAGTTTAATTTTGCCAACAAATTGATATAGTGAGCTACATTAGGTTACAAATGCAAAGATGTAAGAGAAAAATTCCAATAAAACATGAGTATGTATGTATGGACTACCCTTGAAAGAAAAATTGAAATAAATAAAATGCCATTATTCACAAACCTAAATTGTACAAATATTAATATATTATATTAATAGTTAAGTCAACTCCCATCTATTTATTAAAAGAATCCTTTCAATTGCTATCATTACTTTAAGGCTAGTACATTAACCTTGCCACCATAAATTAGTGAATGATAGCCAAAGATATCAATAACAATAAGCAATCATAAGGTGAAAAATTAACCCTGCATGGGCCTTTTCGATTAAGGAGTGATTAGGGATGGACAAATGAGAAGAGGGTGGCGGATAGAATCGAGTCCCTTAATCACCTCGGCTAGGCACAGACTTCCCTTGTTTTTGAATGGTCAAAGAGGAAGAAACTAGCTAGAACTAGGGGTTTTGGTTGCTAGAATGGTTTTGAAATCCTTGCAAATGAAATATAACTCTCTCTTGGATTGGCCCAAAGATCAAATACATAAGGTTGAATGTAAACATTCAAGGCATTCTCCCATTTAAGACCTTGGGTTCAATGAGTGTTCAATGGTTAATATTGAATCAAGTAGAAAAAAGCACCTTTGATTGTTAGCCATTGGATAAGGGATCTCATCTGATGGCTACTCATCGCTTCTAAAAAAACAAGGCGCCCTGATTGCTAGCCATTAATTTGGTTGACCATCCAAGGGCCAACATTGACTATGCCTATTGATTGAAGCAAGATCCATGCATATTTTCCCCTCCTCCATCCGATCAATGCCAAATTGTTATGGCTCATGGCAGCACACAATAGTACATCAGCCCCAAACATGGGCTAGCAATAGATCTCTCCCCCATCCAAGGGCTTAAAATCATGAAGAATGTGTGCAAAAATTCTTTTAAAAAGACTCGAAACTCCTACGATTTTTTTTCCACTCTCTCTCTAGAGGTTCATCCATTCAATCTTAGCCTTTGAATTTAAACATCGTGAGGCTCTAAAATTTCATATTTGATACTTCAGATACAAAAACTATCAAATAATATTTTATTTAAGAATACCATGAGTGGTTTTTCATGCCCCCTTAATCCATTAGATTAACCATTTTAATCCCTAAAAATTATGAATCCTTACGAATCCCATACAAGGTTCATATTTCCCCTAATGTAAAGTCTAAAAATTATAATACAAATAAAATTAACAACTACAATACACATTTCTTTAAGTGAATAGTTTGTATTATTTTCATTGTATGAATACAACGAGTTCTTTTTCCACCATAACTAATTTTTTATGTGAAAGACTAGAAAAAATTCTTGATCTCAACTTTTAACACTTCATAAATATGTCCAAACTTGGAGGTGCTATCTAGATTGTGCAAAAAAACACTTGAATAGGGTAGGTTGTTATTTTCCACCATCCAAGTCAATGCACATGCTAAAAATATTGTTGATATATTTTGGTAGTGATGTGTGTGAACACTCTTAGGACATAGAGGGAACTTTTTTCCATCTTTAGGAGGTTTTCTTTACCCCCCGATTGTGTATATGTCTATAACCTTAACGGGTTACTTATCTTTGTCATTCACTCGGTAATACATTTTTATTGTGTGTTGTACTTCAATTCTTCTTCTTCCTTGTGTTGTTTGTGTGCTTTCATGGAGCTCAAACTCTAGCAATTGGTATTAGATTAGGCTATTGCTTCATTTAGGGCATCTTCGACACCCCTTAGGTAATAGTCTCAGAATTGAATGAAAATTGGTGAGCATACTTAGAGTGATCAAGAGTTCAAAACATCCTCACTTTTTGGTGCTGAAATTTGGATCTCATCTTGTTTTGACCTCGGAATGCATTATCATAGTGTCGATGTAGGCCATTTTCTCCCTTTGTGCCAGACATATTTAGAGATTTTGGCTTGCTAGTACGAGCGCCTCAAATCTTGCTACATGTTTAGTGGAGCTCGATAGGGTAGTTCTATTCAACTTTTGAGAAACAAAATTAGTTTTGCATCAGGGTATTTTAATCAATGGCCATGGTAGAAAGCAATGATGTATTAAATATGTTGGCTAATGAGGATAAGTTGGATGCACCAATTTCCCATCGTGGGCATATATGATGTGTCATGTTTTGGCTGCAAAGGGACTATGGACGATTGTGTAGGGTGTTGAAAAAAAAACCTTCTACAACTCCAAATATAGTTATTCAAGGTGATGTAGATGGATTTGAAGATCAAGATCTTCGAGTTCATGTTCATGCTTCAATTCCTGCTACATCTACCATAGAGCAACTTTGATGGATGGAAGAGATGCTCAAGCACATGCTTTCATAGCTTTGTCTATAACACATGCCATTTGCCCTCATACTCACTCTTGCAAAATAGAAAAGGATGCTTGGATACACTTACCACCTTATGATAGGAAATAAATGAGGCTCATGCCACTTACCTCCGAAAAACGTTGGAGAGTGAGTATATGAATGGAGATTCTAATGACAGTTTTTTGACAAATATCAAAGATTTGAAGGAACAATTAATTTCTACTAATGAAGTCTTTCTAGACAATTCACTTGTGTAGACTGTTCTAAATGGTCTTCTTGATTGATATGAGAGTTCGTGTCTGCTCTTGAGTTGATGATGAAAGGCAACCCAAACATCTTAGCATTTGAGGACTTAGTCTCTATTTTGTTATAGAAAGACTAGTCAAGGCAGAAAAGGTTCATTATGCATGTAGCAGATCAAGCTTTCTTAGCTAGTCAAAAGGGTAAAGGTAAATAGAGCTCATCTATTAGTAATCATAAATCTACTAATTCTACATAGTAAAAAAGGGAAGGCAAAGACAAGAAGAAAACAAAAAATAATAAACAATTTTGCAAATATTCTAAAGGAAATTATAATGTCATAAAGATTTTTTCCAAAATTGGCTGCAAAAGAGGCAAAGAAGAAAGAGGGTGGAATGATTGATGTAGAGGCCTCTACACCTAGGATAGAGTCTGCTAATCTTATGTAGAATGAAGAATGGGCATTTACTATTATTTGCAACTATGATCCATCTTCTCATGAAAAGTGTATGTCTGTAGTAGACTCACATGTATGATAAATTGACAGTGGGGCAACCAAACATATCACCTCCCAACACAGTTTCTTTAGTTCACTTGAGCTTGCCTCTATACGGAATACTGTCGCAAGTGCCAACAAATCCTCTAATCCAGTCATGGGAGTTGGTAAGATCATTCCGATTACTACTTATCTTAGTTCTTTTACATTTTCAAACGTTTTTTTTTTTGCCAAGAATCAAGAAAAGTCTATTGTTCATTTCAACAGTAGCCAAGAGACTTGGTTGTGAAATTTATTGATGATAGATGTACACTTCATGATCTGTCAAATGGCAATGTTATTATTGCTTTTGGAGTTTTATGTTATGGATTGTATTTGCTCATAGATTATCAAAAATCTATCAATGATTCACCATGTGTAGTTCAATATTCTCAAGACATCTCAAATGCAAATCTTTGGTCATTTGAATTTTGCTAGTTTGCTACACCTATAGAAATTTGAAATGATGTCCTCTTTGTCCAAACTTGAGGCACATGATAAACATTTTTGTGAAGGCTAAATTTGAGAAAAATGCAACATTCATCCTTCCCAAAAGATCGTTTAGTTCGAGCTGCTCAAAAATTGCAACTTGTTCAGAGTGATATTTGTGGTCCTATGTAGACACCTTCTTTTGGGAACTATCTTTACTTTGAATTTTATTGATGATCTTTCCAGGCATGCATGGGTGTATCCATTGACAGAAAAATCTGAAGTGTTTATGTTCTTCTAACAGTCTTTGGTTCTGGCTAAAAATCGATGAGCATGTAAAATGAGCACTCTCCATTTGGATCGAGGCGGGGAATGCATGTCTTCTAATTTTAATGCATTTCTAGGTGATCATGGGATAAAAAATCAGTGTAGAGTGTCGTATATACCTCAAAAAATGGTGTTGCTAAAAGAAAGAATAGGTGTCTCATGGAGATGGCAAGGTCTATGGTCAAAAGTCAAGATTTACCACATAAGCTTCTTAAAGAAGGAGACTTGTTACAATCTAAAGGGTTGGAACTTAATCACCCTGGGTGGCAAGCAAGTTATGCAAGATAATGTTTTCTCGATCTAATGTTAACTATTGCATCATCAATTGTGAATCTCAAATGTGATGATGCCTCACCAAGGTATTCTAGGAGTTCCCTTACATTTGTGAGTTTCCAATTTGCGGTGACAATTATTTTCCTAGATTGAAAATCTAGATGAATTAGTACTTCTAACTCAAATTTTGGACAGCTCTCCTCTGAGTCCAAGGCTATCCAGAGTCCAAGCTTTCCTTTCCACCTTCTGTTGAATGATCAAGAGCATCCCAATGTAATAAAGAGATGCAAGGAGTAGGTAGATGTACAAGATTTCCATAAGAGCTCCTCCTTGATGGCACCTGATAATCTGCAAAATGGACAAATAACTCTATGCTATTGAAAAATTGAACAAATTTGTCTACATACATAAATTCTGCATATTCACTCTAGATGTTCCTGTTAAACATTCAAAAGGTTGCCACTAGAATATTGGAAGAAAAAATATCTGCAATACAAAAACATTTATGTTGTTATACAAAAACAATTGAAATGATAGAAAGGCATTGTAAAACTTCACTTATAGTACAAAGGCAATTGGAGATGATTTTCTAGAACAAGATCCTTAGCGTTGTACACATGTACTCTTGCAAACCAACAACATCTCTACAATTTGAAACTAAGCATCACCTGGGCCGACGCATAGGCGATTGCCTATGCGTAGTGGTTTCTTGTGTCGTTACTTTTAGCATGCTTGCCTTTATGGGAACCTCTACAGCTAGGAAGCATAGTTACTCATTCATTTAACTTCATAGAAAGAGGTTTCCAAAAAGAATCCTCTCTTCTGTTGTAACCTCACATGCGCTTACAGGATTGGAAGGATGACAAGAAGAAGAAGCCATTAGAATCGAGAAGAAGAAGAATGCTCAAAGCTAGAAACCGACATTCACAAACTTTGCCAGTATTTATAGATAAAAAGGCTTTGTACACGTGGAAACTTTTGATTTCATGTAAACACTGTCGCCGAATGACCATGGAATTTCGTGAACCCAAAAATATTTTGTATCTTCAGAACCCATTTCCTTCTTGGAACTTTTAAAATATGCATTGTGTGGTGTGCAAAAATATCTTTTTTTGCATCAAACCAAAAATTTGTACACTGAATACAAGAATCTTCATCACTTTCGTGGTGCTTTTAGAGCATATTGTCTTAAAGAAAGAATTTCTTCATACGGTTAAAGGAGACATCAATGTTATATTCTTGTACATGTGGAAAGAGTCTATTTGTCAATTTCCTTCATCCGTCATTAGCAAACAGCCCCTTTTCGGCCCTTTTTCGCCCTAATGGTGTTTTAGTGGGAAAGGTGTGAAGCACATATGCTACACACATAATTATGGACTATATTCATATTGGCATTTTTTTGTTTAATTTCAAGATTTTGATGAGGTTTCTATTGTGCAATGATTATAAAGGAACTTGCATGAGTAAATTCTAGGTGACTCAAGAATATAAACCAAGAAGTTCTTACATAATATATCTTCCCTTTTAGAACCACTTTCCATACTTCCATTAATTTTCCTTTGCAGGATTGTAACTAAGAATGTGACTCATTACATCACTTCAATTATAGCTTTTTATAGACCATATTCTTATTGGCACTTCTTTTGTTTAATTTCAACATTCTGATGAGGTTTTAATGGGGCAATGACTATACAGGAACTGCATATGAGTAAATTCTAGCCTATGAACAATACTTTTACTTTTCAAAAATTAGTTTCAATTTAACTATTTGAGTCTATCCAAGGTGCACATTAGACAATGGAAAAGCTTGGATGGTATGACAATGGAAAATCTTGGATGACAGGACCGATGCAAGCGATACGGGCCATCTGAAATTCTCCGATTGCCCGTATCGCTTGTATCGGTCGTGTCATAAAAACTTCTCTATCCTCTTCACATTTGACTTTTCAACAAGAATAAAGCAAAAAACACACAGAATATACATTTTGATGATAGGATTCAATTCTTCTTGAACCATGCAATGAAGTCACTTTTGCTTACTTCTCAAGAGGATCAATTCAACATTACATTACTCAAGGCATATAAATATAGTTACAATGACCATCTTCGAGACTCGCATAATTACATACAATTCATACAAAAATAAGCATTCCAACATATGTTGGTTACACATTAGATTACAATCTCACATTCAAAGAATATAATGTTTCACCCTTCTTTTCTGTCCTTTTTGGAGCCCTCACCTTTGTGCTGCTTGTGGCCCTTTTTGGAGCCCTCACCTCTACTCTTATTCTTTGGCCCATGCTTCAATGGGGAGTGAACAGGAAACCCTATCTTATTTTCTTTAGACTTCTTTTTATCTGGTGGTGGAGGTGAGTCTAGATCATAAGGGCATATTGCATGTTTCATAATGGTATTTATTGCTCTCTCCCTGATCAAGATGACCCATGCATCTGGATAGTCTAACAAGTTTAACTCAAGATTGTAAAACCTTCTTTCCAAGAACCTTACTGTATTTGCAATCACTCTCTAGCCACATGAGGTGTTGTCTTTATGTAATGACACATGTATTTGAATGTATCCAAACCTTTTTTATTCATTCAATTGGAAATTTTTGATCAATATGTATTATTTGGAAGGCTTTAAAATAGAACACAACAAAATGTATGGTAAGTCTTACACTCTGCACTTTCCATGTTGTGATCTTAAACCTCATATTCCATGTGAACTTCTCTATCTTACTATTTGCTCAGAATTTCAAGAAACTAATACTACCATTGCATCCGGAATGTGCCAAAACCCTAAGATTGATTGTCTATTTGCATGATTCTCATACCGAGAGGTCTTGATAATCTTATTTATACATGCATCTAGGACACGACCAATGCAAGCGATTAGGCCCATCCAAAAATGTTGGATGGGCCTAATCGCTTGCATCGGTCGTGTCTGGAAATCAGTACAAAACGGATTATCAAGACCTCTAGGTATCAAAATCATGCAAATAGACAGTCAATCTTAGGGCATTGACATTTTCTGGATGCAATGGTAGCATAATTTTCTCCAAATTGGTAACCAATAATAAGATATAAAAGTTCACATGCAATCTAAGGTTCAAGATGACCTCCTTTGGACATGACCAATTCAAGCGATTAGGGCCATACAAGCTTCTTCGATGGGCCTAATCGCTTGGATTGGTCATGTCAAAACAAGTATCATATTCCTAGCTATATGAAGGAATGTGATCAATCCAAGAAATTAGGGGCATCTGAATCTTCTCGATGCCCCCAATCTCTTGGATCACTCGTGTACAAGCTTTTTTGATCCATCATATCTCAAACAGAATGTGGCCTACGGAAAGTTTTGAAAAGCATGTAAAAAACACGAAGGCAATGGCAACTCGAAGCTAGCAAAGAGTTCATAAAAAAATGAAAAAAAGTGAATAGAGGAGCTTAAAAAGGTCTCTAGAATGAGTTGACCATTGGTGACACACGGTAGCTTGTGATTGGTCCATGTCATCTAGCCGTTAGAAATCCCAATGTACACTGCCACATGGCATCATTTTGAGTGGGCCACATCATCTAGCCGTTGCAATTCCCAATGTTCTTTTGCCATGTGGCACTCGCTTATTGGTCCATATCATGTGACCGTTACCCGGTCCTCCTTGACTATAAATACAAGTCCCCTTCACCATTTGACATTTTCAACCTTCATAGTTATTTCGCTTGCATCAATCGTGTTCTCCACTAGGACACATACTTGTGCATCATACTTGATACGACCAATACAAGCGATTACATGCATTTGACCGGCCTTTGACTAGCTTATTTTGCTTGCATCGGTCGTGTTTTCCACTAGGACACACTAGAATAACTAGAGCTAAGATGGAGGAAAAGGATAACTAGAAAGTGCAAAAGGATATCCCCTTTGCCAGAAAAGCTAGATTTATGCCCAGAACATGAAAGGGATTGCTCTTTGCTCCCCTTGAACATTGCCTTCTTAATATGGCTTGATCGCATGTGAAATGAAAAGGAGGAAGAATATGTTCATGGTGAAGAGATAGAGCATTGTTCATGTCCTATGTTCATTTATATACTTGGGTTCTTTGGTTTTCTTCTTATGCAATCTCATCATTCATAGATGTTTACCAAAGAAATGGGAAAATTAGCCTCTACTTCTTTTGATTTTTATTCATGCCCTAGTTTCATTGCATTATTTAAGATATTTTTTTTTCTTCCTATGCAAGATCCTTGCTCTCTTAGACAAAAAAGAAATCATCTTAAACCGCATATTCCATGTGATCTTATCTATCTTACTATTTTCTTAGAATTTCAAGAAACTAATACTACCATTGCATCCGGAATGTGCCAAAACCCTAAGATTGACTATCTATTTGCATGATTCTGATATCGAGAGGTCTTGATAAGCTTATTTATACATGAATCTAGGACATGACCGATGCAAGTGATTAGGCCCATCCAACAATGTTGGATGGGCCTAATCGCTTGCATCCGTCATGTCTGGAAATCAGTACAAAAAGGCTTATCAAGACCTCTGGGTATCAAAATCATGCAAATAGACCGTCAATCTTAGGGTTTTGGCACGTTTCGGACGCAATGGTAGCATAATTTTCTCCAAATTCTTAACCAATAATAAGATATAAATGTTCACATGCAATCTAAGGTTCAAGATGACCTCCTTTGGACACGACCAATTCAAGCGATAAGGGCCATCCAAGCTTCTTTGATGGGCCTAATCGCTTGGATTGGTCATGTCCAAACAAGTATCATATTCCTAGCTATATGAATGAATGCGACCGATCCAAACAATTAGGGGCATCTGAATCTTCCCGATGCCCCCAATCGCTTGGATCAATCATGTACAAGCTTTTGTGATCCATCATATCTCAAACAAAATGTGGCCTATGGAAAATTTTGAAAATCATGTAAAAAACGCAAAGGCAATGGCAACTTGGCGCTAGCAAGGAGTTCATAAAAAATGAAAAAAAGTGAATAGAGGAGCTTAAATAGGTCTCTGGAATGAGTTGACCGTTGGTGACACGTGGCAGCTTGTGATTGGTCCATGTCATCTAGCCGTTAGAAATCCCAACGTACACTACCACATGGCATCATTTGAGTGGGCCACGTCATCTAGCCATTGCAATTCCCAACGTTCTTTTGCCACATGGCACTCACTTATTGGTCCACATCATGTGACCGTTACCTGGTCCTCCTTGACTATAAATACAAGTCCCCTTCATCATTTGAAATTTTCAACCTTCATAGTTATTTCACTTGCATCAGTCGTGTTCTCCACTAGGACACATACTTGTGCTTCATACTTGATACGACCAATACAAGCGATTACATACATTTGACCGGCCTTTGACTAGCTTATTTCGCTTGCATCAGCCGTGTTCTCCACTAGGACACACTAGAATAACTAGAGCTAAGAAAGTGAAAAAGGATAACTAGAAAGTGCAAAAGGATAACTAGAAAGTGCAAAAAGATATCCCCTTTGCCAGAAAAGCTAGATTTATGCCTAGAGGATGAAAGGGATTGCTCTTTGCTCCCCTTGAACATTGCCTTCTTAATATGGCTTGATCACATGTGAAATGAAAAGGAGGAAGAATATGTTCATTGTGAAGAGATAGAGCATTGGTCATGTCCTATATTCATTTATATACTTGGTTTTTTTGGTTTTCTTCTTATGCAATCTCATCATTCATAGATATTTACCAAAGAAATGGGAAAATTAGCCTCTATTTCTCTTGATTTTCAGTCATGCCCTAGTTTCATTGCATTATTTAAGATATTTTTTTTTCTCCCTATGCAAGATCCTTGATGTCTTAGACAAAAAGGAAATCATTTTAAACCTCATATTCCATGTGAACTTCTCTATCTTACTATTTGCTCAGAATTTCAAGAAACTAATACTACCATTGCATCCGAAATGTGCCAAAACCCTAAGATTGACTGTCTATTTGCATGATTTTGATATCGAGAGGTCTTGATAAGCTTATTTATACATGAATCTAGGACACGACCGATGCAAGCAATTGGCCCATCCAACAATGTTGGATGGGCCTAATCGCTTGCATCGGTCGTGTTTGGAAATCAGTACAAAAAGGCTTATTAAAACCTTTGGGTATCTAAATCATGCAAATAGACAGTCAATCTTAGGGTTTTGGCATGTTCCGGACGCAATGGTAGCATAATTTTCTCCAAATTCTTAACCATAAATAAGATATAAAAGTTCACATGCAATCTAAGGTTCAAGATGACCTCCTTTGGACACGACCAATTCAAGCGATTAGGGCCATCCATGCTTCTTTGATGGGCCCAATCTCTTGGATTGGTCGTGTCTAAACAAGTATCATATTCCTAGCTATATTAATGAATGCTCCATATATAACAACTTAATGTGTGTATAAATGTTATTTTCAACATTAATTATATGTTTCTATAAAGTTTAGGATGAGAAATCAAACATGTCCGATGCAAGCGATTAGGCCCATCCGACATTCTCTGATGACCCTAATCGCTTGAATCGGTCATGTCTCATGCTTTGTTTCTGCTTGTGTTTTCACTTATTTCTATGACTTTAAAAGTTTCCTTGGACTTTTCTAACTTAGGTTTTTTTATTTTTTCCAGAGTTATCTATATTGGATGAAGGCAACTATGTTGGCAGGGGAAAGGGAACAAGGAAAACCATAGAGGAGAAAGGAAAGACAAAGGTGGATATTCATTCAGTGATCAATTATCTTCGAAAATTGAATCCAGAATTATTGTGTGTTATTCATAAGCACTATAGTGAAGAACCAGGTTTTGCACTATTCTCCTTGATGACTCTTTCAAGATACGTGGGTTTTACTTCAATACCCTTTAATACATACAGACTTTTGCTACTTGAAAGAACAACTACATTTAGAATTTTTAAATATGCCCCAAGATTCAATGCTTCAAGGGCAGGCTACTTCCTTTGTTACTCAAGCTATGGAATGGCTGCAAGGGTGTCATATTGTTGGCTACATGAGAAAAGAGTACCTCAGATATAGAGGAGATTTGCCAGATCCAAGCTCAATTAAAAGACTCAAGAAGGATTAAATATATTTCTTTTCAAAGCTTATTACTCATGAAATGTACATAGATACACATATTTATTGCCCAAAGGGATATAAGACATTGCAAATATGAAGGATGTAATCTTTTTTTTGTGTAATTGATCCATGTCCTAATATTAATCCTTATTGATCCATGATCTATTTTTCTCTAGTGAAAGTCCTATTTATTTGATGATAATATTTTTCATGAGCTCTTTTGTAGTTTTCCTCTCAAGAATCAACCAAAAATCTCTTAGAAGGCAGATTTGCCAAATTCAAGCTCATTCAGAAGACTCAAAAAAGATGTACATACATAGACATATTTCTTTTCAAAGCTTATTACATCATGAAATGTACATACATAAACATCTTTATTTCTCAAAGAAATAAAAGAAATTGCAAATATTAAGGCTCCCTTTGGAATGTAATCTCTTTCATTTTGTGATATTGATCCATGATGTTTTTGTCTGGTGATAGTCCTATTCTTTTGATGACAATATTTGGCATGAGCTCCTTTGTAATTGTCTTCTAAAGAACCAATCAAAAAGCTCTTTGGAGGCATTACTTTTTGTTACTCCTCCTCCTTTCCTTGTGCACCTAAAGAAGCTTGGCCTTGCTTGATAATGAGATTTGTCCATGCCTTGGGTGTTCCATTTGGCAAGTCTTTCCTTTTCTGCAAAGAATGCACCATGCACAAGAAGAATATTGTAGAATAACAGAAGAGTTTCATCAAATGTTTATTTCAATTAAAGAAAAATAAATTGAATAAATTATCTTTGAAACTCACCAAGTAGTTTGTTATGTCTTTGGCACTCCATGCATGTATGATGGTTTCTATAAGCTCTGTGGTCACCTTTTTGAAATCTACCACATAGCTATTTGATGTTACCTGTTGCCTGATGATCTTTTAAAACTTATCTAGTTTGACCCACACCTCCATTCTCTTTTTTGCTATTTCTCATTTGCTTATTACATTAGTCGTGAACTCACAAAATGTTTTCCAGCAATTCCACATGGCATTTAATTGTTTGTCATCATTTGTTGAAGAATCTCCTTGCTTTTCCACCCCCCATTGAGACATCCTATAGTACATTCCCTATATTTTGTGAAAGATTTGGATCTTCTCTTAGATGAACATCGCCACCATGAAATCCCATTTCTCAAAGTAGAGATTCGCATTTTCTTATGTATTGTACATAATTTCTTGAAATCTCTCAGAGCCTTGAATCATAGCCTCATAAACCATCCTCACCATCTCCTACAAATCTAATTAGATCATGAAGATTATGAAAAAGGGGATACCTTCTAGTTTGTGGATCAATTGGATTAATAGATCCATCTACCCATATGTCGATATGTTTTTTGCATTCTTTCCGCAATCCATCCACTTCAGAAGCTTGCAGAGCCATTCGAAATACCGTTCTTATCATTGCATACTCATGACTAACCGCAATGATTTTGGCTACTTGAAAGTTGAGTGATAGTGTTTGGGTTGAGGTTCTCCATGGTTTGCTTTGAAGAGTGACACGAAAGTGTCTAAAATGACATAAAAGAGAGAAACATGCCTGCAATGCAAAGTAGAGTAAAAAAGTGCTAAACCTCATAAGCACATTATATACGTCCTTTAGAATACCTTTCTTGTTGTTGCATACTCATGACTAACTGCAATGTTGATATGGAACTTATCACAATGATTTCGGCTGGTTGAAGGCTCACTGATAGTGTTTGGGTTGAGGTTCTCCATGGTCTGCTATGAAGAGTGACGCGAAAGTGTCTAAAATGGCATGAAAGAGAGAAGCATGCATGCAATGGAAAGTAGAGTAAAAAAGTGCAAAACGTCATAAGCACACATTATATAGGTCCGTGAACAAGAGGAAAATTCAAATTTTCATGAACGCCCGATGAGCACAAACTTCAAGGCGTAAGATATCACACATACTTTTCATGATTATCACACGAGTTTCTCTCTCTTCAAAATTTGCATAAGATACGTTTTAAATGCGCTTACACGGAATTTTTTAAAATGATTTGAGAACTTTAATCCAAATTAAGCACAACTAATTGAAATCCTTACACGGCCCTTTTTTGGCCGTTTTTTGCCCTAATGCTATAGTCTATCGCTCCATTTGACGCTTTGCATGGTCATACGCCATTTGTTTCTCATCTGTGCATCTTTGGTTGTTTGGCATATGCATTAGTGTCTATACAACAACGCAAAAAACTCGATGATAAAGTAGTGAAACATATTTTTATTGGGTACATTCTAAAAGCAAAGTCTATAGTCTGTATCATCTATAGATTAAACGCATTTTGGGTATCCATGATGTGGTTTTTTTTGGAACATGCAATTTAGCCATTACTCTCAGATACTAAGGATACATTCCGATGTAGATTTACATGATGCACTTGGTGATGCATCTCTACCATATTGTACTCGTTTAGGCTCCCCTACTGGTTCTTTTGTATCAGATTCCTATGCAATGGCTTCCTCTAGTCTTTGTGATGAGAACCTTCCTTTCTTTTGATGAAGTTGAAAAGTCAAAAAATTGGATGGATGTTATGCTATCAGAATATGATGCTATTATGAGGAATGGTAATTTGTTTATTTTGTGATTTGCATCTAGACAAGAAGGCCATTGGAACTAAATAGGTATACAAGCTAAAGCATAATCCTAATGGAACAATTGGCAAGTATAATGCTAGGATTTTTTCAGACCATTATGCTCGAGAAAGAGGCATTGATTTTCATGAGACCTTTGCAACCACATGTCCAATGGCTTTTTTTCATAGCACCTGTGCACTTGCTGTCCATTATGGTTGAAATGTAGATGACTTGGACATTAAAAAAACATTTTTAAATGGTGAATTACATGAAGAAGTGTATGTTTTTCAGCCCCATCATTTTGTGTAAAAAGGGCACTAAAACAAAGTGTGTAGGTTGAAAATGACATTATATGGTTTGAAGCAAGCACCACCTACTTGGTACAAAGAGATACATGCCTACTTGCTTGCACATAGTTTTGAGAACATTTGAGTTGAGAGCACTTTATATGTTAAGTGTCCAAATGATGTGATTTAAATCATTGTTGTCTATGTTGATGACATGTTGCTCGGTAGTCCTAATGAGAAGCATTTTTCTTACTTTAAGGTTGATTTGCATGCCTCATTTGAGATCTCAGATTTGGTGCATTTGCATCATTCTCTCGGCATTCATTTTATGCAAGTTGATGGTGAAAAAGTTATGTGTCAAACCAAATATATTGACACATTATTGCACTCTTTTGGCCTTGAATATTCCAAACCTATCACCAATCCTATGGAAACAGGTTTATGGTTGTTTCTTCATGATGTTGGGGATGCATTTGATGCTTTCCTCTTTCGGTAGGTTGTTGGATGCTCATATTTAGTTTGCTATCTAAAAGATGTGCAGGTTTATGCACTGCCCAAGTTTCAAGAATTGGCAGGCAGTTAAGCACATCTTTTGCTACTTGAGCAATACTGACTACTTGGATCATTTTATCCCAAGAGGGGATCACTACCACCAAATTTACATGCTTTTTTGGACTCTAATTGGGCTGGTTTGTATGACACTCATGTGTCCACTAGTTCTTTTTTGCTTGATTCTTTGTAGCTCATGCATATCTTGGTTCAGAAAGAAGTAGCCTACTATGACCACTTCTAGTTGTGAGGTTGATTATAGGGTAGATTTTAGAGAAACTGTTGAGTGTGTGCGGCTCATGTGCCTTTTGGCTGATTTGGGTGTGGGTCAATCTTCTGCCACCACCATCTTCACTAACAGTGAGAGCAGATTGTTAGCTATGAGGAACCATGTGTTCCATGCCCACACAAAGCACATTGAGGTGCATTATCATTATGTCAAGGAGAGGTTCTCTACTATAGAGATCAATTCGACATATGTTCCCACACAGTATAAGAATGACATGAACAAAACTTATGTGTGATACATTCAAACATACATACATATGAAACTAATATATGTTATATAGATCAATGGTATAAAATCTTCATATCATTCATTAAAACGTGATTTAAAATGTTTAGATTTCTATAAAATAATTAAATACTAAGGTATACATAAAATTAAAAATAGTATAAAAAGAGATCCATCCATAACATAAATGACGTTTTTGGTTGGCATCAAAAACAATTTTGATATGTCAAGAATTAATTGCACAATGTATATGAAAAATATTCTACCTGTACACTATTATTCATGAACACAATTTGCATGATATCTAAGTTGACTTAAGGTAAATACCTAATGATAATATTCTTATACCTTAGCATATTTATTATCACATTGCACATATGGATAAATAACAACAAGAAACATTTTAATCATCAATATACCATTTTTATACATATGTTGTTTGTAGTTGTTGGAGTTCGAGGTTTGAAAATGCACACAAACAACACAAAGAAGAAGAAGAAGAAGCTTTGAGCACAACATAGCATGGAATGTATTACCAAGTGAATGTACAAAGATAAGGGGCCCCTAGGGTCATAGGCATCTATACAAGCCGAGGGTTGGGGAACCTCCTAAATAGGGAAAAAAGTGTGACATCAGTCTCAAGCATGCTCATACACATCACTACCAAGAATATTAAAAAATGCCCACTCAAACTGATGTACTGAACAAGGACCTAACACTCATGTAAAAGGAAGTGCAAGCCTATATGGAATGGGATCAATCCACAAAAAGAAGTAAGCCCAAAGCTTTGCAAAAAGCTTCATAGTTCTCGCTAGGTAGAGCCTTTGTGAAAAGGTC
The DNA here is from genome assembly GCA_020310875.1 of Ceratopteris richardii. Lineage (NCBI taxonomy): Eukaryota > Viridiplantae > Streptophyta > Polypodiopsida > Polypodiales > Pteridaceae > Ceratopteris > Ceratopteris richardii. Next base: position 63,091,678 of record CM035415.1, read on the forward strand.
TGCAATGTTGGTGCAAATACCAAGCCTACACACTTGGCTAGACATAAAGACCTTATGTGCCAATGTTTGAAGACCCATGAGAAACATTTCTATGGATTCTTTACATTTTTACCAATTGTAAAAGTCTATTTGACTTAGAGGAATATTTGTAGCTACCTCTAAACTCATGGAGTCTGTTAGATTGAAAAGCTATGAATATATTTGGAGAGAATATCTCCTAGATTAGAGGATCACTTTTCTAGAGATAGTCAATGAAGAATTCAAATTCAAAATTCAAAAGAATCATCTATAAAAGATGATTGAAAAACTCGCGGGATAGATCAGTTCATATCCGAGTCCTTGTTGATCTCATTGTGGGAGAGTGTGGCTTACTTCATAGGCTACATCTCTTAGCATCATTTAGCATTGCTTATCAAGCCAATTATCATGTACAACATTGTTTCATAATACAATAGATCATTCATTATATCTGTTGGTCTCTCTATCATTGTCACAACAATCATTTTGTATTCCACCATTTTCAATGTACTATAGCTTGTTGGAATCAGCTCTCAATTCTCTACATATTGAAAAATTTTGAAGACATTCTATTCATTAGATTTGGAGAAAAATGCCTCATGGTGGTCACTAGTCAAACTCCACAGAGGTCCTTAAAAATCAGGGGTAAAGATTTTATTGCTAAATTGATTGCTCTTTTTATTGTTCATCATTTCAAGTGATTACACTTGGAATCATTAGCTTATTAAGCTAATTTAATACCTCCAAAAGGAAATTTTTTAATTCCTACTGTACTAGAAGCACTGAATCAATCATTTCTCACATCATTTCCAAAGTACATAGGCACTTGTTTAGTGTCATTGGAAAGCTAAAGGGCCTACAACTCAACTCTGAAGCATAGGAGGTTTGGTACAAGGCAGGGATTGGCAGTACCTACTCATTTCTTGAAGTTTCCATCCATCTTTCCCAATAGTGGTATCAGAGCAAAGCTAAGGTAAAATAAGAGAGGTGTTTCCTTCTTTCATTGATAAATTGGACAGGAACAACTACCAAGCATGGTCCTTGAGGATGAAGAAATACTTGCAAGGAAGGAGTCTCTATGGATACATCTTAGGAGATGAGGAGATGCCCATGTTCAAAAGCAAAGGACAACCTACAAGAGAGGAGCATGAAAGACTCAATCAGTGGTGTGCCAAGGATGCATTAGCAAAATCATACTTACTTAACTCAATCTCTCATTTTCTTCTTCCACATATTAGGAACTGGAAGACATCCCAAGAGACTTGGGAAACATTTTCTTCTTATTTCTCTTCCAACACAAGGGCTTGGAAGAATCAATTGTGGATTGAGTTTACCACTCAAAGAAAGCAACTCAAACAAGGCATCTCAGAGTATGTGACCAAAGTCAAGGATGTAGCTGATCAATTGGCAAGCCTAGGAGAAGAGATTGAAGAGGAGCAGATTGTAAGACAAGTAATCAATGGTATTAAAGCAGATGACAAATGGGAGAGCTTCACAATTTCCATGGACTTGTACATGGACATGCAGATTCCAGACCTTACCACTCTCATGGGGCAACTCTTCACCCATGAAGCCAAGCTCAACAAGAATGGAGACTCATCGAGAGGTAATCGCTCTTCTGCCCTATACACAGATAAAAGTAAGTCTAAAGAGAAAGGAAAAAGCAAGAAGATTGAGGATGAGGGAGCTACCTCCCAAGCCAATTATGCAAAGAGAGGTATAAACTCAAGAGGAAGGGGCAGAGGAGGCAAGCAAGGTAGGGGGAGACATTATAACTCCTCACCGTGTAATGTTTGTGGATTGTCAAATCATACTACAGATGAGTGTTACAGGAACGTGAAGAATCAGAGAGGTAGAGGATTTCAAGGAGGTGGATATACACACTTAAAAGGAAAGATTCAATCACCATCAAGGCTACAATAAAAACTACAACAATAAATATAATAAAAACTACCAAGAAGGCTACAAATCAAGGAAAGATTACAACAAATATACAGAGGAGCAAGAGGATTCTCTTCTCATTATGAATATGACTTCAAAACCAGGTATAAATGATGACCATCTCTTCTACATTGACTCAAGATGTTGAAACCATGTAGTAGGCAATGTATCTCTTCTCTCTGACCTTGAGGAGCCAAAGGGTACGCATCAGGTACAAATAGGCGATGACACCAAGCACTCAGTGATCAAGGTAGGACATGTTCAAACATTTGATGGAAATAAGAATCTGTTGAGCAGGGTTCTATATGTACCTACAATTACCAAGAATTTGATGAGTGTTGGACAGATTGTGGAAAAGGGTTTGCAGGTCAGGTTCAGCAAATATGGAGCATTTGTGGAGGATCCCCAACAAGGATTCAAGAGAATTGCCAAAGGAGATTTTTGACATCAAGATATATTAAGATGTAGATTTGGTAGGTTGCAAAGATGATAGAAGGAGTACCTGAGGATACCTATCTTTTGCAGGGAACAAACCTATATCATGGTCTTCAAAGAAGCTACCTACTATTGCTTTATCTTCTACAGAGGCAGAGTATAGAGGATTGACCAATGCTACTCAAGAGGCCATATGTATCATATTGTTATATACGGATTTGGGTTTGCATACTACATCTCTGATGATTTTTGGAGATAATACAAGCTCATTACATCTTGCACCAAATCCTATTTATCATGCTAGGACCAAGCATATAGAAGTCCACTATCATTATGTGGGAGAAAAGCTATTGAGCAAGGAAATTACGTTGGCATATGTATCAACTAATATGCAATTTGTAGACTTATTGACTAAAGCATTAGATGGTAGAAAACTTTGCAGGTTTAAGTCTATGATTGGATTGTAGGACATTGAAGAGGAGTGCATGAGAAGACCAAGACAAGATGTTTGGCTTGAGGGGGAGCTATTGGTGCAAATACCAAGCCTACACACTTGTTTAGACATAAAGACCTTATGTGCAAATGTTTGAAGACCCATGAGAACCATTGCTATGGATTCTTTACTTTTTTACCAATTGTAAAAATCTATTTGACTTAGAGGAATATTTGTAGCTACCTCTAAACTCGTGGAAAAGCTACGACTTTATTTGGAGAGAATATCTCCTAGATTAGAGGATCAACTTTCTAGAGAAAGCCAATGAGAAATTCAAATTCAAAATTCAAAAGAGTCATCTATAAAAGATGATTGAAAAACTCACGGGATAGATTAGTTCATATCCGATTCCTTGTTGATCTCATTGTAGGAGAGTGTAGCTTACTTCATAGCCTACATCTCTTAGCATCATCGAGCATTGCTTATCAAGCCAATTATCATGTAAAACATTGTTTCATAATACAATAGATTATTAATTATATCTACTGTTCTCTCTGTCATTGTCACTTACAACAGTCATTTTGTATTGCTCATATCTCACTCATTTCTCCACCATTTTCAATGTACTATATCTTGTTGGAATCAGCCCTAAGTCCTCTAGATGTTCAAAAATTTTCAAAACATTCTATTTAGTACATTTGGAGAAAATTGCATCGAGGTGGTCATTGGTCAAACTCTCTAGCGGTCCTAAAAAATCGGGGTAAAGATTTGATTGCTAAATTGATTGCTCTATGTATTGCGCATCATTTCAAGTGATTCCACTTGAAATCATTAGCTCATTAAGTTAATTTAATATCTCCAAAATGAATTTTTCTAATTCCTACTGTAGTGGAAGTACTAAGCTTAACAAGCAGCAGGTGTCTGAACAAAAATACAAGGTTTTTATTGATTCTTGAACTTGGAAATAGTCTATTTTGAATCAATCATTTGTCACATCATCCAAAGTACATAGGCACTTTTTTAGTTTCATTGGAAAGCTAAGAGGGCCTATAAGTCAACTTTGAAGCATAAGAGGGATGGTACAAGGTAGGGGTTAGCAGTACCTACTCATTTCTTGGAGTGTCCATCCATCTTTCCCAACACACAACATTATCCTATGTGGGTGCATAATCCAAACTGATATCTCTATTAGAGAACCTCTCTCTCAGAATATGATAGTGCACCTCAATGTGCTTTGTGCAAGCATGGAACAATTTCATAGGGTTTATAGTGATTTTCAATGTGCTCTAGCTATGAATGAAGATGGTGGTGGCACAAGAAGGAGCAACACCAACTCACCAAGAGGCATGTGAGCCACACACACTCAACAATCATTGTTAGATCTTCCTTATATTGAACCTCAAAACTAGAAGTGGCCACATTAGGGTGCTTCTTTCTTAAGCAAGATATGCATGGGCTATGAAGTATGAAGCAAAAAGCACCAATGGACACACAACTTTCACATAAATTAGCCTATTATGAGTAAAAAAAAGAATGTAAATCAAGTGCTAATCACTACAACATATGAGGCGCATACTAACGCTGGCTATACCGATGATCACTCCCGACATCGGTATAAATGTTGGAAAAGTCCACTTAAAGATACCGACCGTCAAGTGAGTGTTGGTATGAGCGTTTAAAATGGATCGTTGGGGAGTCTCAGACGGCCGGTATAAGCATCGATATGGGTGTCGATATGGGCGTCGATATACGCGTCGATATATGCGTCGATAATTTACTGGAAGTTATTGACACCCATACCGATGCCCATACCAATGCTTATATCAAGGCCATCTTTTAAGCATACCGGGAACCCGAGAGCAAAACTGAACATTTTTGCACATGTTTGAGTACTATTTGTCTTCTATCTAACTTGCGTGCACGAACCAAACTGCAACCTGCATTGTCTTGGGCACACACACACATAGATCTCTCTCTCTACACACACACACACACACTCTCTGTTTAGATCCCACATCTTGGTAAGTGATGCACGTACTCTTAGCCTTTGTCTTTCTCTATGCTTTAGGCCTTATAATTTCTCTTCTCTTTGATTTTGCAGATGTTCTTTGGCATCGATTCTTTGGATTTCGATGATAGACGACATACATTACGCTTTGACGATAACGATTACACATGCATACATACACACATACATGTACACACATGCATGCTTACATACACACACATATACACACATGCATGCTTACATACACACACATATACACACATGCATGCATACACACACATACAAATATACACACATGCATACATACACACACACATGCATACACACATACATACACACACATATATACACATATGCATACATACACATACACACACACATGCATACACACATACATACACACACATATATACACACATACATACACACATATACACACATGCATGCATACATACACACACATATACACACATGCATGCATACACACATATACACATATACACACATGCATACATACACACACATGCATACACACACATGCATACACACATACATACACACACACATATACACATATGCATACACACATACATACACACATATACACACATATACACACATGCATGCATACATACACACACATACACATATACACACACACATGCATACATACACACACATACACATATACACACATGCATACATACACACACATGTACACACATTCATACATACACATATGTACACACATGCATACATACACACACCTATACACACATGCATGCATACACTCACATGCACACATGCATACATACACACATGCATGCACACACACACATGAATGCATACACACACATGCATACATACACACACATACACATATACTCACACATGCATACATAGACACACATATGCATATACACACATGCATACATTCACACACACATACATACACACATGCACACATATACACACACATAAGCTAGTGTTCTAAATAAATATATATAATTAAATATATAAAATTTCAATTTTAAAGATTTTTTACATCAAATATATAAACATAAGATTAGGGTTTTTAGGCTATTTACACATACATACATCTACTTATACACATATATATACACATACACATATATATACACATGCATACACATACACACATGTTTTATGTCTAGGGCTTTCTGATTAGGCTTTTAGGGTTTTTACACATGCATAACATATATGCACACATACACATACACATATAATACATATATACATGTATATACACATGCACACAGAAGTATACATATTTTAGGTCTAGATCTTTAAGATTAGGGTTTTAGGGTTTAGGCATACATATAATTCAATTACATTTATATTAGTAGAAAATATAGAAAAAATTAGAAAAAAATATGAATATATAAATATATATATATATATAAAATAGGATATTTATATCGATAAATAAATATGAAAACAACTAGTGTTTTGAATAAATAAATTAAAACTATATAGCTAAATATATAAGAATAGGTTTAATTTTAAGGATTTTAATCAAAGTAAATATATATACACATACACATACACACATATGCTTATACACATATCTATATACACATATATATACACATACACATATATATACACATGCATACATATATATACATGTTTTAGGTCTAGGTCTTACTAATTAGGGTTTTAGGGTTTTAACACCTACATAACATATATAGACACATACACATACACATATAATATATATATATACATGTATACACACATGCATACAGAAATATACACATTTTAGGTCTAGATCTTTAAGATTAGGGTTTTAGGTTTTAGGACATATAACCCAATTAAATTTATATAAAGAGAAGATATAGACAAAAATTAAGGAAAAAATCTGAATATATAAATAATATATATATATATATATATATATATATATATATATATATATATATATATATATATATATATATATATATATATATATATATATATATATATATATATATATAGAGAGAGAGAGAGAGAGAGAGAGAGAGAGAGAATAGGATAATTATATCGATAAATAAATATAGAAAGAACTAGTGTTTTAAATAATTTAATTATATGTATATAATTAAATATATATAATTAAATATATAAAAATAGGATTAATTAAGAAAAATCTTGAATATATAAATAAATAAATATATATAAAATAGGATAATTATATAGATATATAAATATGAAAACAACTAGTGTTTTGAATAAATAGATTAAATATATATGATTAAATATATATGATTAAATATATAAAAATAGGTTTAATTTTAAGGATTTTAATCAAAGTAGATATATATACACATACACATATAGACATATACTTAAACACATATCTATATACACATATATATACACATACACATATATATACACATACATACACATATATACATGTTTTAGGTCTAGGTCTTTCTGATTAGGGTTTTAGGGTTTTAACACCTACATAACATATATACACACATACACACACACACATATAATACATATGTGTATATGTGTATATATGTATATACACATGCATATAGAAATATACATATTTTAGGTCTAGATCTTTAAGATTAGGGTTTTAGTGTTTAGGCATACATATAACTCAATTAAATTATATAAAGAGAAAATATAGAAAAAAATTAAGGAAATAATTTGAATATATAAATAAATATATATAAAAAATAGGATAATTATATAGATAAATAAATATAAAAAGAACTAGTGTTTTAAATAATTTAATTAAATATATATAATTAAATATATATAATTAAATATATATAATTAAATATATCTAATTAAATATATAAAAATAGGATAAATTAAGAAAAAAATTTGAATATAGAAATATATATATATAAGATAGGATAATTATATAGATAAATAAATATAAAAAGAACTAGTGTTTTAAATAATTTAATTAAATATATATAATGAAATATATAAAAATAGAATTAATTAATAAAAAAATCTGAACATATAAATAAATAATATATATAAATTAGGATAATTATATAGATAAATAAATATGAAAAGAACCAGTTTTTTAAATAAATTAATTAATTATATAGAATTAAATATATAAAAATAGGATTTTAATTATATAAGCAATAGACATATATATAATACATATATATAATACATATATATAATACATATATATAATACATATATATAATACATATAACACAACACATATATAGGTCTTTAGTATTAGGGTTTTAGGATTAGGGTTCTAGGTTTTTTAGGTGTTTAAGCATTTAGGTTTTAGTATTTCAGGTTTAAGTCTTTAAGGGTATGATTTTTAGGCTTAATAAAAGAATCAAATGTTCTACAATTTCCATATTGTATCAGATGGCTAGTTTGGATCCGGAGGAGAGAATGGCATGTCCTTGCACTTAGTGCAAGTATCAAATTTATTGGAAACGAGAGATTTGTACTGCACATGTTAGAGAGTATGGATCCTTTGATAAAACTCAACTAGAAAACCTATGCTACCATTCGCACGGTCCCCCAGGTGAGCAGATGGACCCAAATGACATTGCATCGGTAACCTCTCGTAGACAAAAGAGAACAAAAAAGGAGTTAGACGTACAAGCAAGTACTAATAGCATTACACAGAACGAACATATGGAAGAGATGCTCGAAGCATTTAATGAGATGGACGAAGATCATGATGGTGGAGAAGATGTCGATAGTTTCATGGACAAAACATAATTTCCACGATTAGAAGTCAATTAAGAATATGAAAACATGCAAAGACTAGCATGATTACCACTTTATAATGGAGCAAAGATATCTGTACTACGTGCGTCGCTCGCAATGCTCAATCTACAATCCATTTATGGATGGTCAGATAGTACTAAGATTCATGCTTGTTCGAATGATTGCATCCTCTTTCGGAATGAGTATGAGCATCTCCACGTATGTCCAAAGTGTGGAGCAAAGTAGTCACCTCTGGAAGAAACGCAACAGTGAGGCGAGATAAAAGCGGTTCGCTTCAAGTCCACTCCACAAAATTATGGATGGATGAAAGAGATACATTTATAGTTCCCGAACACTATGAGCAAGTTGTTTTTATACCATATTTAAAAGAACCAGAGTGACTATTTGTTTTACAAGTCACCCCACGTAGTAGAAAAAATTGTGAGAACATAGATGTAGAAGAAAGTCCATCTATAGTGGACTCAGAGATTCATTCGATAGGCCAGGAGGAAGAGATCATTGTACGAGAAGAAGAGGTCACTGAAGAAGACGAAATACAAGACGAAGCAATAGATGATGATCAAGAAGAAACTAGCATAGCAAGCAATTTAGAAGTCATCAATATGGAGATAGATATTCTCGATGCATCAGATCTCCAAGAGGATGCTAGACTAGAGGATTTTTGAATAAAACACTTGTACATACTAAGTTTTGTTTTTTTTTCTTTTGCTAGGTTTTTTTGTACACTACCATTTCTCTATATTAACTTTATTATCACATGCTAATTATTTGAGTTCTTTTGTTACAGAGCATGATGGGAGACAGTCCTCCAGTCACTCCACATTCCATGACAGAGGAGCAGTTCTTAGAGTTCTTCTCTCAGGTACCTCCCCTGTATATGGCCGCTGCATCACAATATTAGATCGCTTGTGGTAGCACTCCTGGCGGCCTCACTCCTGTCGGCCTCACTCGTGCCGGTGTCACTCCTGCCGATGTCACTCTTGCGGGTGGAGCTACTCCCGTTGGAGGTATGTCTCCTAACTTTATGACTCCACCATGACCATCTTTTCAACCATCCCCTAATGGCTCTAGTAGTAGATATGTGCATTCGACACCTCATCACGATACAAGTTCTGGTCCGTCTCATAGATTGAGGTCACGCTCTAGAGCAGGAGGTTCTAGGAGTGGATCTACAGGTAGGTGTGGAGGAGGCGGCTGTTGTGGAGGCAGTGCGACGGACATTGTCTCACCCCCTTCTACTGCTAGGACAAGAACCTCAGATGTAGGTATGCCATGCAGTACACCACGTGGAACAACACCTAGACCTTGGGGTGCTCATGACCATGATGACTCCAAGGTGTATAGTATCCAAGATGGATCTCTGGTGATGGATACGGCTGGCAACGCAATGCATGCATGTATATGGGAGCTTTGATCCATATAGTTTAGACACTCTATCATGTTGAAATGGAGTGAACAAGATAAAGATTGGAAGAATTATATCACATAGATGATGTATCAGGAGTTTCGACCAGCCGATGGACAGCCTCTTCTCAGTTTAGAGTGGATTATGCACACCGCATGTGAAGTTATGTCCCATCGACGATCCAAGGCTCATGATGCTTTCAGAGCAGTCTTACCAAAGCCTGTATGGTTAGATGTTGAGGAGTGGGATATGATTCGCGACGAGCAGCAGCAGACTCCTGACCGATATCGCTAGCAGCGAGATGCCGCAGCCACATGTTTAGATATGGTTGGACTGTCACATTTGGGCAGTGGTGGATATGACACGATGCCTCACGAGTTTGTAAGTACCATTTGATCTATTAAATTTGTTTGTGTTAAGCTTCTCATGTATGTTACTCTAATGTTTTGTATATTTGTTGCAAGAGCTAGCAATGGGCCATCCTCCAACACGAATGGAGGAGGCTTATGGATATCGTCATGGAGTGACTGCACTATTGGAGGACTTGGAGGGATGTGGTGCGGTCGTTTCATGGGAGCGTTTGCGATGAGGTCATGAATTTATAAACTTGGTTTTTACTTGTTGTTTGTAAATTTCATGTGAATTTATCTCATTTCATTAATGTTCTTTGTTGCAGGACTATTGATATGGAACGTTCTTTGAATGTGTATGGAGATGGCACACCAAAATTTTGTATTTGATTTTTATATTGCAATGCAATGCTTTGCCACATTTTGTAAAAGCATCATATATGACAGTGGTTTGCCACACTCTTGTACATGCTTCATTTATGAAATATATAACTCTTTTTGTACATGGTTCATGGTTCATGGTTCATTCTGATTATCTCTTTTGTAACCAATAATATTTTGTTTTATGAAATCATATTTCGGTTGACATTAGAGTACACATCATATGTACTCAGTTTTTTTGGGCAGAGTTTTGTCTTTTGCTAAGCAACATCATGGTAATGTTGTTGTACCAAAATACAACACACTTTGCCCAAAAGAAAATTTTGCATATATGGTCGTCGGTGTAAAAGACGGTACTCACAGTAATGCCATCGGAATAAGCATTGGTACACTGAGCGGGCGCCAATATATGCGACGGTACACCCAGTAGAGGCGTGAGTATGGGCGTCGATATGGGCGTCGATAATACCGATGTTTATACCGATGCATATACCGATGCTTATACAGATGCCCATATCGACGCCTATACCAGTGCATATATGGTCGTCGGTGTAAAAGACGGTACTCACAGTAATGCAATCGGAATAAGCATTGGTACACCGAACGGGCGCCAATATATGCGACGGTACACCCAGTAGAGGCGTGAGTATGGGCGTCGATATGGGCATCGATAATACCGATGTTTATACCGATGCATATACCGATGCTTATACAGATGCCCATATCGACGCCTATACCAGTGCTTTAATACCAATGCGCATACCGACACCTACACCGACGTTGGGGCAAAAATACGCGCGTTCATTTCCCTTGGTAAAACCCTCGGTATACGGCCGATCTGTTGTAGTGAATGATCCTCCTTTGTGATAGAACAATCCAAGTAACTGAGTACCACTCAAATAGTGAAAGATGCACTTAATCGCTTGTACTGAAACCTTCACAATGCATAAATGTGCTCACTTGAGAGAAAGAAAACTAAATATTAGGTCAAGCTATGCTTAACTAAATCGAGCATCCAACAACCTTCTAATAGAGAACACCAACAAATGCATCTCCAACATCATGAGAAATTAATAGTTAGCCTATTTCCATGGAATTTGCAATAGGCTTGCCATATTCAAGGGCCAGAACACTGAAATAATGTGTTTAGATATTTTGTTTGCACAATGTTATTCCTCCATAAACTTGCATAAAATGAATGCCTAAATAATGATGCAAATGCACCAAATATGACATCTAAAAAGATGCATGCAATTCAGCCTTGAATGAGCAATATGATTCTTAAGAATAATAAAAAAGATATCATCATTATATACAACATTGATCAGAAGTACATTACTTGCATTCTTAACATATACGGTGCTCTTAGTTGGACTTTTCTCAAAACCATGTGCTTGAAAATAGGCATGCATCTTCTCATACAAAGCACATGCTTCTTAATCACATTAACCATCTTAGTTTGTTGCCCATGCGCTTATGGAGAGATCTGTGAGATTGGTTAAGTTATTAGGAAAAGTTTGGAGTCTCTGAGGGCCTACTCTATTTTCCACAAAATTAAGAAAACTTATTAATAATTCCCCCAATAGGCTTTTGACACATCGACAAAAATTATAGGTTGGTAATCTAGTGTAAAACTATGGTCAAATTGCAAAGAATAGGGCTTCAAATTCTATTTAGAGCTGCTAGCATTTTGGAAGTTACATGCATCAAAAGCTTGTGAGTCCTTTTTAAATTCATTTTCCAACACATTTTGTATAATATTTATTAGAGTACCTTCAAATCTTCAACCTCTTGTGAAGTACTTTTTAGTTCACTATTTCCTTGGGAAACATGCCTATGAGTTTTTCCTTCTTCCTCTTCTCAAGTCTTGTATTTGATTTTCTCTCCACTTTTGAGAGTTCTCTCTTACCTGTTCTCCTATGTAGCTACATTTTTTTAATGTTTCAAGCTTTGAGCTATTTGGCATGTAGTCTAGATCTATATTAAGTTATATTTTAAGCTAGATTTTAGATATATATATCTATGTTGGTATTTGGTTTGGAACTTACAAGTTAGAGCATACAACTACATATTTTGTTTATGTTTCTTTGTTTTGACTCTTGCTTTCCTATGTTTTTAGTTAAAATTTACTTTCCAAGATTTTTCTTACATTTCCCTATAGCCCCACATAATTGATGGTTTCCATCGTAATTGTAAGTTTAGGAGGATGTCTTCATCACAATAGAAAAATCAATCATGAGGATTAAGTCTTCAACTAAGCAGACTTGCAAGAGGATGGAAGTTGGAAAACCCAAGTGTTCAAGAAATAAGTTTGGATTACTATGAGAATAAACACTAGAGGGGTTGAAGAAGTTCCAAAGAAGCATATGAATGAACAAATGGCACTAGTGAGAATGCATTGTTGATCTAAAAGAAAGCATAGAAGGAAAAACAATTAACAATCAACATGTCTACAAGGCATCATTATTGTAGCTCAATGAAAGTGCAATGGTAATCTATAAATCTAAGTTGTTGGAAGAGATGGATGGATACCTCAAGAGATTGAAGTGGTACTGCTAAAGCCTGCTCTGTACCTACCCTATTTCCCTTCACAGTTTGATAGTAGGCCCTTTTAAATTCTAAATGGCACAAATAAAGTACCTATGTACTTTGGATTAGATGCTTGAGACAATTGAGCCAAAATAGAATACTTTGTAAATAGCTTAAGTCACAAAACTTGCTATTTTGGTGCACACACCTGCTAGTTCTTTTGCTCAGAGCTCACAGTCAATAACAATTAATCAAATTCATTTTGATAGAGTCCAATTAGCTTAGATAGCTAACGGGTGCAAGTGGAATCATCTAAAATAACAAAGTATGCATTGAGAAATCAATTTAGCAATCCAAGGCTTACCCCCCATTTTTTTAGGGACAGAGCAGTAGATGACTAGTGAGCAATTCGATGGAAATTTCTCCCAATTGGTGGAAGAAAATTCTTTGACATTTTGATAGAATAATGTATACTTCAAGCGGGTTTCAATAATCTATAGATCATGCAAAATGGTTCCAAAAGCATTGAGATATGATTACCAAAGTTCACTGTTCTAAGAAGTCATAGCAGAGAATTGAACAGAAAAAATCGATGAAGTATATCTATTATAGCACATGATTTTACAAGATCATTCGCATTATGATGATGCTGAGTGATGGTGAGATGAGTAGGCTATGGTGTAAGCTATTTAACCTCTACACATGTTAATTAAATGAACTCCAAGAAGAGGCCACAAGGTAGTGAGTTTTCAAAGTCCTTTTATAACAAACTTCTTTCAAGTTTGAATTTGAATTCAAGTTTGGCTCCCACTTAGAAGTGATTCCTTTTATCTAGGAGATATTCTCTCATGAAAAATTCATAGCTAATATGCTTCCTACCTCCATGAGATACAAGGCTCTTAAAAGGTTCTCAATGCTATAACGTTTTACAAATGGTAAATGACTAATTGTTACAAGCTATAGTTCATATGGATCCTCACATGCCTCCACACATAGTCCTCCAAGCTAAGCCAAATGTGAAGGTTTGGATATTTGCACCAATAGCTCCCCCTAAAGCCAAACATCTTGGCTTGTATAGCTTCATCAATCCTCTTGAATATCATACAATCCAATCATACTTTTAAACCTGCAAAGTTTAGTACCATCAAGTGCTTTGGTCAACAAATCTGCACATTGCATATTTGTAGATACATATGCAAATTGAATCTTCATGCTCAATAGCTTCTCTCTAACATAATGATAATGTACTTCTATATGCTTGGTTCTTGCATGATAAATAGGATTGGATGCAAGATGCAAAGAACTTGTATTGTCACTAATGATTATAGGTGAATGAGAGTGAAGTTCCAAATCTGAATATAGGAATCTAATCCAAATGGATTCGTGTGTAGCATTTGCTAATCCCCTGTAATCAACCTCTATTGAAGATAGAGCAACAATAGGTTGCTTCTTGGAAGACCATGAGATGGGCTTATCACCTGCAAAAGATAGATATCTAGAAGTGCTTCTTCTGTCATCCTTAGAACCTGTCGAATCTGCATCTGAGTATAGCTTAATGTCCAAATCTGATGTGTATGGGAAGTAAAGTCCTTGATTTTGAGTACCTTTGAGATACTTCAAAATCCTTTTAGCAGGTTCCAAGTGAGGTGCTCTAGGTTTATGCATGAATTGACTTAAAACACTTACTCCATAGCATATATCAATCCTAGTTAATGTTGCATAGTTAAGACTTCCAACTCTGCTTTGGTATCCTGCAACGTCTTCAAGCAAATCACCTTCATGAGCACTCAGTTTATGATTTACCTCCATAGGGGCACTAGCTACCTTTACATTCTCCAAGTGGAACTTCTTCAACATCTCTTGCACATTTTTTCTTTGAGTGATGTAAATTCCCGTATTTGTGTAGACTAACTCAAGTCCAAGAATATACTCTAAAAACCCTAGGTTACTGATTTTGAACTCCTGCATCATTTGGTTCTTGATTTTTTTGATGCCATTGGAATCACTACCTATCAGAATGATGTCGTCAACATATACACATAAGTATATCATTTCTGAGTTACTTATCTTGACAACTAGAGAAGAATCGGCCTTGCTCATCATGAATCCTTGATCCTGAAGGTAGGTTGTTAACCTATGGTTCCATGCCCTAGGTGCTGCTTCAAACCATAAAGAGCTTTGTTCATTTGCACACATGATTTACCTTGCTTGGGTCTTCATAGCCAAGAGCTTGAGCCATATAAACCTCCATTGAAATCCAGCCATTGAGAAAATTATTTTTTACATCTAGTTGATACATATTCCAACTCCTAGATCCAACCACACTTACCAATACTCTAATGGTTAGCATTTTTGCCATAGGTGAAAAAGTCTCTTCATAATCTACTCCTTGGGTTTGTCTAAAGCCCTTAGCCACAAGTCTAGCTTTATACCTTTTTATGGATCCATCTGAGTTCCTCTTGATTTTGTAAATCCATCTAGAACCAATTACCTTCATAGATGCTTCCTTGGGTACTAGCTCCCAAGTGTCATTCTCTTGGAGTGCTTCTATTTCTTCATCCATAGCTTCCTTCCATTCTACTTTGGTACTTGCTTCTTCATATGAAGAATGTTCTTCAAGTGATGAGTCCTTGGAAAGATAAATGGAATTTTTAGTAACTAATGAATTATTGTACCCATATGTGATTGGCTTCTTAATCTCTCTTTGCGATCTTCTTACAACTTGGTTGGATGACTCAGGTATGTCCTCCAACCTCTTCATCTTGGCCTTTTCTTTTGATTTCCATGCTTTAACTATTCCAAGTTGATAGTGTCCTCATCATCTGATTTGATATCTTCCATTGTGCTTGGCTCCTCCTTGGTGAGGCTTGGAAATTCATCTTCCAAGTCATATGGCAATTTGACCTTCCTACATTTACTTTCAAACCAAGAATCATTCTCATCAAACACAACATCTCTACTGACCATAAATCCTTTTGTTGGATGGATTATAAAACTTGTATCCTTTCTAATTTAAATCATACCCTATCAAGATGCATTTCTCTACCTTATGGTCTAACTTACCTTTGATTTGAGATGGAACATGCACATAAGTAACAGATCCAAGTATTCTGCAATGATCAAGTGATGGTCTTCTACCATGCCATACTTCATATGGGGTCATCCCATCAAGTGACTTAGAGGGTAACCTGTTAATAAGATAAGTGGCAATAGAAACACTCTCTCACCACAAATAATTAGGCAATATCTTTTCATTAAGCATTGATCTAGGTGCTTCCACAATCAACCTATTTCTCCTCTCTACAACCCCATTTTGCTCAAGGATATACCTGGTAGAAGTCTCCCTTTTGATACCTCTGTCCTACGAAAATGCATCAAATTTGTTGGAGAAGTACTCATCTCCTTCATCTGACCTTATCCTCTTTAGACTTTTTCCTGTTTGATTTTCCACAAGTACAAGATACTTCTTGAAACAACTGAATACTTCATCTTTATGTTTCATGAAATAGAAGATAGTCCACCTACTGAAATCATCAATGAATGACACCTAGTACCTTGAGCCTAAAATTGAAGGGTCCTTCCTTGGTCTCGACACATATGTGTGGACAAGTTCCAAATAATCCTCATGCATATAGCCTTTCTTTGTAAAGGGTAACCTTTGTGATTTACCAAATTAACAAGCACCACATTTATAGATCATGTGTTGCTTGGATACATTAGGTATCTCAAGTACGCATTGATCTCTACATATTTGCTTCAAGGTTCTCTCACCAATGTGCGATAATCTTTTATGCCAAATCTCTAACTCAGACAAAGTTTGAACCTTGTAATTATAAAGTGCAATGTTTCTAGTGTCCTCAAGCTCAAATGTAAATAATCTACATGTTTTTCTCCCTTGGCAATTCTCTTGAATCCATGTTGGGGGTCCTCCACAAAAGCTCCATATTTGTTGAACCTAACCTACAAACCCTTTTCCACTATTTATCCAACACTCATCAAATTCTTTGTGATAGTAGGTACATAAAACACTACAAAACACTACAAATAGTAGTTCTTCTTGAATGCTATCCAACCATGATGTGACAATTTGATCTCAAAAAAACACAATTTTCGTGTATCAATAGTACACAGAATAGCTTGAAATTCCGAATCTAGAATATATGAGTGTTGCCAAACACGAGGTGAGTTACAGTTTTGCAAATTGGTGCGGTTTTTCTATGGGCCCCACCTTGCAGGCTCAAAATAGAGGTCGAGATGGCTCTGAAACTCTGGTCTGACAAAATCAAGTGACCCTAAAGGGATAGCTCCCAAAACTATTTTTGAGGCCTTCTACCTTCACGCCAATTTTCCTAGCAATCTAAGGTCGTTTGTGAATCGTGCTTTCTCCATGCCTTCTAGTGTACTCTTCACCATCGGCCTTCTCCATAAGCTCTCTACAACCACATTGGTTCTCATACCATGTCACGAGGAAGGAGATAAGGAAGGTAGCTCACACATACACACACTCACACTCAAAGAGGAGCACACACACAAATTGAGGCAAGGAAGAATGATCTTCTTCTTCTTCTATTACATAAAAGGAATGTACAAGAATGACATAAAAACAAGAATACATCAATTGCAATATATAAAGAACAGTACATAAGGAAAACCCTAATGTCCGCGGATGAGTGAGTTGGAAAGAAACAAATGTGCCATCACTCTTAGTAGATAAATGTAATAAAGCTCAATGAAGTGTCCCTGACATATACCAATGTGACCACTATACATGTTTGAGAAATGAAAAATGATACATGTCATCCTGTATCATCACATGTTGAGCTTGATATCTCAACAGTAAAGGCCATTGTTGGGGATTACGTCTAAATCCTCCCTCTCAAGTATGGTCCATCCACCTTTTGCACATCAAGGAAGTGGACACACAAGAAGAAGGAGCATATAGGGAGCTCCAAGAAGCACATGTCAAATTATGGAAGTTGACATACAAGAAGAAGGAGCATATAGGGAGCTCCAAGAAGCATATGTCAAATTTTCAGAAGAAATCCCTATAAGAATAGTGATTTTCATCACTTAAAACCATTGTAAATACCATTTTCCATTTTTGCAACTCCATTTTGTTCAAGCTGAGGAGTCCTCGATCTTGAGAAGTATTCAAAGCACAATTCTCATAATTTTTAGACTTCGTTTGAGCCCTCAAATAAGCCCTAGAACCTTATTTTTAACTAACTAGGTCTGGACAATGCCAAAACCACTCAAAAAACTATAAAAAGAGCTAGAGAGCTTATTTTTGAGGTTAGCTTGTTGTAGATTTGAGCTTTGTAAGAGAGTTCTTTTGTAATGGAAGATCTTCCATTGTTCCACTCTATGCTCTTACCTTGTGCACATGTGTATGTATGTGTGTGCATGCTTGTGTGCTTTCACTCACGCACTTGTGCCATCACTTGCTCACGGTCTTCATACCTATCCTCACGTCTTCACGGATTGACATTTATGAGGTGAATCTCCTCACATTGGTACTTACCATTGTGCTAGAGTGACACAAAATTTGGCACCGTTGTTGGGGAGAGAGCTTGGAGGACAAGCGTGTGACGGTAAGACGTAGAGTAGTGATGTTGGAAGGTAAAAAAATCACTATTTTCAGTTTACTTTCTAAGTTTTTCTCCACCTTCATCTTCATCGTCATCACCATCTTCTCCCACCTTCATTTTTTGAGATTTTTCCATTTGTTAGCATAAGTTTATCTCGTTTTTTCAATTGTGGCTGCGAGCAAGAAGCTTAGAGGGGTGCATAACTGAAACACTGAAGCAATACTCTTGAAATACACCTCGATATCCCCAAAAGCTAACTGAAGTATCAGGCGGCATGACAACACCTCTGTCAAGTATCACGAGTGCAATATCGCAGGTTTGGAGGGAGATTTTGCACCTACAGACACATAAGAGCAAAAGGAGGACATAAGGTACACATATTTGCAAAAAGTTTTGAATTTGGACTCCAACAAATCGAAGTGTTGTGACCTCCCAAGGTTGAGTGTTGTGACATCCAAGTGTCATGACCTGTCAAGGTCGAGTGTCACGACATCCAAGTGTCATGACCTCCCAAGGTTGAGTGTCACTACATCCAAGTGTCGTGACTTCAGAAGGTCGAGTGTCATGACATCCCAGTATCGTGTGACATTGGGCCAAGTGTTGCAATATCTAAGGATCGCGATATCCAAGTGTCGCGATATGCAAATGTCGTGATACTCACGTGTCATGTTTCATAACAACTAGGTGTCATGTGAAAAGTTTCACGACATCCAAGTGTCGCTGAGGGTCAAGTGTCACGATATCCTAGTGTCGCAATATCCAAGTGTCATGATACTCAGGTGTCGTGTGTTGTGACCAACCAGGTGTCGTGTGTTAAGTGTCGCGATATTCAAGCGTCACGACACCTAAGTGTTGTGCTGAGAGCCAAGTGTATATCTAGGTGTCGCTCAAGCTCATGTGTCACGTAACCCAAGTGTCGCGATACTTCCCAAGTATCATGTATTGTTTACTTCAGATATCGTGTATCGTGGCAATGCAAGTATCGTGTATCTTTTTCTCCCAAGTATTGCCAATACTTCCTAAATATCGTGTATCGCCATTCTGAAGCAATCCCAAAGAGGTCCCTTTTCCCTGTTTTAGCCTCTAGAACCCTAAACTGGCATAAATTTCTCATACGAAATCTGTTTGTTGTGATTTTGGGCTCGTTGGAAAGCTTGCTATTAGATATAGTATTTTGAAGTTGACCCTTAGGTGGGACTAGAAAGCAAGGGTTTCCAAAGGATTTTGAGCAATACAAAGGAAAATTTTGGACTTGTAGACAAGGCTTATGAACCTAAGATCTCGCAGACACTTAGGCAAGGATAGAAAAAGCATTAGATCATTGAGGCTAGTGTCAAACATACAGCTAAGTCTTGGGCACAACAAACAAGTGGTTCTCCCTACGTGCTAAGTTCTGACACAAGAGATTCAAAAATGTCCTTTAGCATGGAGAGACCCACACCTACCTCAGGTACCGCTTATTTAAAGACACCGAAAGGCCCATATAAGACCCAATTGGAGTATATCAGGACCAACCAATTAGGTGCTCGCATCTATGAGGATGGCCTAAGGCGATCACTGGTCCGGTTGGAAGAGGGTTCATACATTGATAAGGAGGGAACCATGTATGTGGTTACCAACTTACCAGATAGGATGAATGAGTTTGGAAATGTTATTCTCAAGAATGTGGTAGGAGACCTAGAGAAAGGATACCTGGGACGAGAACCCAAGACTCCTAGAGGTAAGTTAGTCTTGACTAGGGTGATCACTCCAAATTAGATCCCTCAAGATAACAAAAGCATGGAGATATTCTTGAATAGGGAAATGGAGGAAGATTTTTCGACATTCAAGCAAGACCAACCTAGCCCAATAGTCACCCTCTATGAGTTCAAAGATCTGGAGATGCCAGGAAAAGTTGTTTATCTAGATAACACATCTCAAAAAACGTTCTTGGTAATAGAGCATGATAGGCATGCATCACTTGGCAAGGAGAGTTAGTTTTTTTCCAACATGATCTAACATTTCTCATGGCCACCAAGGTGTAGGTTCATCCC
This sequence comes from Ceratopteris richardii, assembly GCA_020310875.1. Lineage (NCBI taxonomy): Eukaryota > Viridiplantae > Streptophyta > Polypodiopsida > Polypodiales > Pteridaceae > Ceratopteris > Ceratopteris richardii. The sequence continues at coordinate 63,112,540 of CM035415.1, forward strand.
AGGCTCATGAGGCACAATGAGAACAAACAAGAGAGAGACCAGAGGTAAGTTTTGCACACACTCTGGGCAGAGAGAGATCTGGACTCGAAGGTGGAAGACCTGAACGAGAGAGACATCAAGTACAGTGTGTGCGGATATGTATTGACATAGAAGACAATGTGGCTGAGGAGTTAGGACCATCCAAACTCTACAAGGACTCTGACAGTTCTACTCGTCATATCTCTAGAACCCCCACTGAGATAGATGAGATAGGTGAGCAAGTTTCCAAGAAGCTAGGAGTCGAAAATAGACAAACACCAAGAGTCACCTCATTGAACCGATGTTATACTTGCGGAGGGGACCACATGGCTAACCTATGCCCAATGCAAAACCCTAACATAAGAGAAAGGAATGCTCCATATTTCACCATTGAGAGAAAATACATGAACCACACAGCTCAAGATTGTCCATACAATAGGTAGGCTGTCAGACAAAATTTTCAGCAACCTTACCAGTAGGGTAGGTATCAGAATCAATACCAACAGCCATATTATAGGCCACAACAGCAATATCAAGCACCATATAGGCCACAACGAGTCCTAGGAAACCAACGACCAGCTCCTGCCAATGTGATTCCAGTTAAGTATGTAGTGGCAGAGGAGAACCTTAATAGAGCATTAGTGCCACTAACCCCTTTGATCTCAGAAAATGACTCTCATGCTCATATTTTAGACTACTCCCATGAAGAAAGTCCACGAGCTTATTACACAGAGTCACCAGAGCATAGTGAGGCTTATTCCTATCAATACAAGACACCACTCATGGAACAAAATTTGGAGCTAGGATACTCCAATGTCATGTATACGAATCCCAAACCCAAGCCCCAATTGAGACAAGTAAGATCACAAGCCCCTAGAGGACCATGTTTTAGGTGTCACGGCAACCATTTCATTCGTGCATGTCCCCACCCATCAACTCTGGGACAAGGACAAACCATCACAATACAAGGCTTTTGTACTGAGTGTGGCAAAGAACACCTCCCAAGAGAATGTCCTAGGAATCCCTCTAGTGTGCCCAAGGTTATACCAATTAACATGGCAGGCTTAGTGGCGGATTCAAGTTCAAGTAGTAGTAATGTGGCTCCTATACAGGCAGTTACCAGGGCACAAGCATTAAAACATGATAAATGGGCTGACCAATCAGAGTTAAGTGAATCACGAGAGCCTAGTAAGAGGAAAACAAGAACATGGAAGGATACCAGGGAGAGAACCAATCGCAAGTGGAATAAAAAGATATCTGAAGTAGAAGAAAGCCTAAAAGATGCAAAAACAAGAATAGAAGATATTGCATCTCAAAACCCCTGAAAGCCTAAAAGATGCAAAAACAAGAATAGAAGATATTGCATCTCAAAACCCCTCACATGCCAAAGCTCCATCCACACCACCTCATCCCACCTCAGCACTCACTGTAAATAAACCACAACCAGGGTCTGTTCCTGCAGATCCAACCCTAGAAGACTTGGACATGATGTTCAAGGCCTACCAGGCTCGACTTCAAGAAGGGCCAAAGTTCCAAGCAACACTGACATTGTAAACAACACTAAGGTTCAGTGTCATCTCATCGTAGAAGAGCTGCTCAAAGTAAAACCTGAGCTATGGAAACATGTGAATGATCAGGTTCTAGAACTTGATTCCAAAATGCCAAAAGAAGTCTCTAAGCAAAAAGTTCTAGAGATACCTCTCAATAAAATAGGGGACATGAACGAAGGTGAAGAAGGTAATAATTATCTTTCGATCACCTAGCAGGGTTACACAACCAAAGCCATCGTAGATTCAAGTGTCGGTGTTGCTATTGCGACCACCTCCTTGTGGAAGCAATGGGGCAAACCCACATTACGACCAACTAGAATGAAGCTTCAAATGGTAGATGGCCATGTTGAAAGACCTCTAGGATTGCTAGACGGGATAACTCTAACCATGTGTGGGGGTAGAGTTTGAGCACACCCTTGCTATATGTGACTTTGAGAAAAATAATTTCTATGAGATGATCCTAAGAAAGCCCTTCCTACGACAATTGCAAATAGTACAGGATTGGGGAACCAATGCCTTGTACTTACATCGCTTAGGGGTCACCACCAAGGTCAATATAAAGGATTATACCTTCAAAGATGTACCACCCCTACAATGGAATGCTATCCAGAAAGCAAAAGAAGATTCTATCTCTGTGCATTCTAGAAGTTCACCTGATCCATCTTGGATGCATGAAGATACTCATTTGTGGATGTGCAAGGTCGCAGAGGAAGAGGAAAGATGCCTAAAAGTGCGAGAAGAAGGAACTTTGCAAGGAGATAGACTAGTTAAAGACCCAGCCCATACACTGATGATCTTTCTAGATGAGGAATTTGAGCCTCATGGCTGGGTAGAAATCTTAGCTACCGTGGACATTGCAGTCAATGAAGAACAATGTAAACCTCATTGTGATGAGGAGGGTTATGATATTTCAGTGTTCATGTGCCAGCCCTTGCTAGAAGAATGTGACCCTAGTGACTTCATTGAGGAAGAAGAGAATGACGATGATCTAGAGTCCATTGTGATGGATAGTTTCTTTAACTCAGAGGAGCACTATCTAGAAGACATAGGAGTATTTACCCAAAAAGAAGAAGAACCTCTCACAAGCATTAAAACTATAGATTCAAAGGAAGGAAGTGAAGCAGGTCAAAAGAAAAAGAAACGAAAAGGAGTGAAACAAGAAGAGGATGAATCATTGTTCGAAGTACCAAAAAATTTCAAGAAAATACGAAGTGGAAGACCGAAAAAAAATTTGGTATGAATGCCTAAGAGAGAGGCCATTATAGGAGAAGCATATGACAATAAAGAAAAGACCAAAAAGATTGTAGTGATCAGTGAAGAGAACGAAGAGAGATGTACGTACATAGGAGTTGACCTAAGTACAAAAGAAGAAGCAGAGCGTGTAGCTCTATTAAGGGAATATAGGGATGTGTTTGCATGGAACTATAGAGATTTGAAGGGAGTAGATCCAAAAATTTGGTCTCATACTATCCCCATGACCATTGATGCCAAGCCCACCAAACAAAAGCCCTACACATATAATGACACGTATGCAGCTAAAATCAAAGAAGAAATTGATAGGCTGATTGAAGTGGGATTTATCTATGAGATTGAGCATGCTGAATGGGTGTCCACCATCGTAGTGGTGCCTAAGAAGAATGGAAAGTTGGGACTGTGTATTAACCATAAAAAACTTAATGTTGCTACAGTTAGAGATAGCTATCCGCTTCCAATCACAGAACATTTATTGGAGCATGTTGCAGGCATGGAAGTTTATAGCTTCCTTGATGGATTTTGAGGTTACAACCAAGTAGCCATTGCCCCAGAAGATCAACACAAAATGGCTTTCACCATAGAGTGGGGAATCTTTGAATTTTGTGTGATGCCATTTGGGCTCACAAATGCACTTGCAACTGTCCAAAGGCTCATGTGTCATGTCTTCAAGGAGTTCTTATGAAAGAGCTTAGAAGTTTATTTGCTCATTCCCAAGAAAGAAGATACCACATCCTTGAGCTCAGACAAATCTTCAACAAGCGTATAGAATATCGAGTGTGTCTGAACCCAAAAAAATGTGTGTTCATGGTACGTCAAGGTAAAATCTTAGGTCATATTCTTTCTAAGAACGGAATATCCATAGATGAGGATAAAGTAAGAGCCATAGCAGACTTGTCGAGGCGAAGGAATGTTAAAGAGGTAAAAGCCTTTATGGGCCATTGTGGATATTATCGCAGATTTATCCACATGTATGCTATCATAGCTAAACCTCTTTATGCCTTGTTGACAATTTTTTAGTGGAACGATGAATGCGAGAATTCCTTCAATTAGCTGAAGAGACATTTGTGCACAACACCAATACAGACGAGTCCTGATTGGAATAATCCATTCCATGTCCACGTGGATGCATCCAATCATGCAATAGGATGTGTGCTAGCACAACCCACAGGTGAAGGAAATCTAGATTTGCCTATAGCATATGCTAGCAGACAACTGAATACAGCTGAACAAAACTATACAACAACTGAAAGAGAAGGCCTAGGCATGGTATATGTTGTAAAGAAGTTTAGACACTATTTGTTGGCCAACAAGTTCAAGTTTTTCACTGATCATCAAGCCTTATTATATTTGGTGAATAAACCTTGCAATACAAGATGCTTAATAAGATGGTTTCTCTTACTCATGGAATATGACTTTGAAGTGGTTGTTCAGAAAGGCAGAACCCACCTCAAGACATACCATCTTTTTCATATCACTTCAGGCGAGTGACTGCAAGGAGTGTCTCATGAATTTCCTGATGCTTATGTGTTCAATTTAGAAGTTGTTCCTAAGTGGGCAAATACATTGGTACCACTCTTGACCTTCGGACCCGCAAATAAGAATGTAAAAACAAACAAAGAAGAAATTGTAAAGTCACAAAAACACCAAATATTGGCAGCAAGCATGTACAAACAAGGTATAGAGGGTGTATTAGCTCTTTGTGTTGAGGACAATGAACATAGTAGTTGGTTGCAACAAGCCCATGAAGGATTGCTAGGAAATCACTATTCTAAACAGTGAACATTGTAGAATCTAAAACGTTTAGGAGTGTATTGGCCTAGCATGGACAAATAAATACATGAGTGGATTAAGAATTTTCTAGTGTGCTAGGAGAGACCCCCAATGCATCATGCGACTCTTTATCACGTATCCTTAATTCCAGAATGCAGCACTCCATTCGTAGAATTCATGAGATCGGGAACATTACCCAATGAGGCTAGTCTAGAAAGAAAACGGAGTATGGAGCAGGAGGCTCACGACTACTCCTTAGTAGGAGACAACCTATATCAGAGAGGCAAAGATGGATACTTAAGATTGTGTGTTCACGAATCAGACTACTTGAAAGTCTTAGAAACTGCACATAGCTATCTTGAAAGTGGAAACTTTGGGCCTGACCAAGTAATTAAGACCATTCTATTTTCGCGACTTTGGTAGCCCACTCTTCATATGGATGCACATACTTATGTGAAGGAATGTGACACATGCCAACGTGCACAATATCCAATTAGAAAAGATGAGATTCCTTTGAGGCCAATGTCGGGAGGACGTGCATTTTCAAAATGGGGTATAGACTTTGTAGGTCCCATTAACCCCCCAGCAAGAAACTCCCATGTAGAGTACATTATTGTAGCCACAGATTACCTCACAAAGTGGGAGGAAGTAAAAGCCACAACAAAGAATGATGCTCAAACGATGGCTAGGTTTTTATTCGACAACGTGTTCACCAGATATGGAGTACCAATAGAGTTAGTTAGTGATAGAGCTACACACTTCTTGAACGAAGCATTGAAAATCTCCTTCAAGAATTCATGGTGATACAAGAAGTCTACCCCCTATCATCCACAAGCTAACGGATAAACAGAGAGCATGAATAAGATCCTATGTAGCGTATTGAAAAAACTCATAAATAATAAACACTCTGATTAGGACAAACAGCTTCATCATGCTATTTGGGCTTACCAGGTTGCTTACAAAACAATACTCAATGCTACCCCATTTTAGATGGTCTTCGGACAGAATGCTATGCTACCATTGGACTTCTTAATCCTAGCATTAAAAGTAGCACAATAGCATGAGTGGAATGGACATGAATTGTCCTCTAGGATCTTGGATCTAGAACACTTAGCTGAGACGAGGCTACGAGCCGCAACAGGCATCTATGCTGCAAAGAAAAGACAAAAGACATACTTTGATGCACACATCAAGGATAAAGGATTGAAAGAAGGGGATCTAGTGTTGGTTTATACCCTAAGGCAGCATGCTTGCAAATTGGAGAAACAAGGATATGGACCCATGATCATTAATAGAATTTCCACTAGCGGTCCGGTTCAATTGGCCACTCTAGAAGTTGACATCTTGCCAAACTATATTAGTGGAAGACGAGTCAAGTTGTATCAAGAATCTCTTACAGAGGATATGTTAATGAGACTCAACACTGCTAAGAAGCGAAAAGAAGAAGAGTTGAGGGTTAGAGAAGAAGCATAGGCAGAGGCTAGAGAGCACATTAAGCGAAGTAAGTTAAGGCGACTAGGTCTAGATGTTAACCCGAAAGCCACAAAATATCACATGGACATGTGCCAAAAATCGGGCATAATTACTTCTCCCATAATCGACTGATGCCCCTTTGTGACCGTGGAGGTAGGACAAGGAAAGAGTGATGTCACACATTCTCTTAGTTCTTCTAGGACTAATCTTAGCAAAAAAGATGTTGTATGTGTCAAAAGCTCTATGTTCCAGAAGAACTCAATCATGGAAGAACAGGCTCAAAGACAAGCGGACTCCTCCTCTTGTGCAAGGACTAATGCCGCCACCACAACTCAATCAAAAGGGAAAGCAAAACAATACATGACAACCACTATATCAAATAGACAAAGAGATTTCAAGAAGAAAGTAGTTTCGGGCATGAAGCAGATCTAGGTACGAAAAGGAGAGCAACCACCAGCCTTGCCAACACAATTCCCACTCACGCAAGCCAACCATGAGAAGACAAGAAACAAGCAACAAGCAGCAAGGACCGCCTCAACCAAAAGATCTCTGACGAGTTTGGGTGCCTAAGAAATTAGTTGCAGCTCAACATGGGCAATTAGACATGTGGGTTCCCAAAGAACTTCTACATGCACGAAGGCCTATGCTCTCCACCATGCAAAAGGTCTCAACAAATAAGCCAAGGAGAGAAAAGGGTAAGAACCGAGCATAGAGACCAAAAGAAGATAAATTCACCTCTTTGAAAAAAATAAGGAGGCAATCATCAAGGATATGGGTTTGGAAGCCAAAACTACCAGCATCACCCACTGAACCAAAGAACCAACCACGTCGGAGGCAAAATTTAAACAATCAACCAGAGATAAAGAAGTCACAAAGGACTTGTACACAACCCAACACAATTCTAAAATGGATCCCTAAAATCAGTTGTCCTTTGAAATACAATGGATACCTCCAACGAGGGCTGCATCAACATCTACCAAGAACATTGAAAGCCTCGACGCACGACAACCATGTGCCTTTGGCATAACCTTGTCTTTCGTACCATTCAAGTATTGCATTGCCAAAGTATGCACTAATATAGGGCCACACTACATGGCCGTGCATAGACACAATTGAGAACCCTAGGCACATGAGTCACATTTGACATATGTAAAATATTTTACTGATACTAACCACCCTCTTCTTGTTTTGTGACATTGTTCCAAAAAAAGGCGGAAGCAAAAAAGACAAAGAGAGGAGACATGACCATGTGCTGGAGGAATCTCATCAGTGAACCATCAACAAGGACTTCCATCACCAAGAAAGACAAGCTAATGGTCAATCACCGTGATGGGCGTGCAACATGAAGAATGAAGATTGATGGACCTTTCACCATGGTAAGGATCACCTACTTCGACAACATCATAACCATGATAGATTAGGAAACCTCTTCTTCACCATACTCTTGAGCACTTAGCTCAAGACCCCATTTCTTGCACCATACTTCTTCCAATGCATTTCTCAAGTATGCATGCATAGGGGCACATTACAAGGCCATGCACAAGGCACATATTTTGTTCAACCCATGCACTAATGCACTTACCCATCAGCCATTATGGGTTACAAGTACTTGGCATGAAAACTATGAAAGCCATCTTTGGAAGAACCAGAGGACATCAAGATGACAACAACAAGAGCAAGGAAGCAATCCACCATCCAGAGTTGCTCATAATCAACATTGGCCACCTCTTTTGAGTAGCTAGCAATTTTGGAAAGTTCACAAATGCACCATCAAGTTGGAATACAAGGAATAAGTACATCCAAAGGGACTAAAAATCGTCTTTTAATTCTTTTCTAATATCAAAATCAAGAGGATAAAATAGAAACTGAATTCCATAAATGTTTATGAATCAAGGGATCAACCACTTTGTTTTCTTTTCTTGCTAAGTATTTAATATCAAAATCATATTCACTTAGCAATTCAATCCATTGTTTTTGTCTATTGTTAAGCAAAGGTTGAGTAAAGATATATTTAAGGCTATCCTCATTTGTTCTTTTTTCAAACTTTACTCCAAGCAATAAGTGCATCCAATGTTTTAGCGTATTAACAACCTTAAGCATTTCCAATTCATGTGTTGTATAATGTAATTCATATTTCCTTAGTTTTCTTGACTCATAAGCCACTACCCTTCCTTCTTGTGAAAGTACACAATCGATTTGACTTCTATTAGCATCACATGCAACAATAAATGGCTTCCATAACTGAGCTATTTTTAGCACACTATTTTCAATAATTTTGAGGTTTAATTCTTCAAGTGCATTTTCACACTCATCATTCCATGTGAAGTCTCTATTTTTCTTTGTCAATTCTTTGAGAGGATTTGCAATTGGAGAAAACTCCCTAATGTGTGCCCTCTCATATTATGCCAAACGAAGGAGCTTCTCACATCTCTCACACATTTGGGTGTAGGCCAGTCAACTATGCTTTTCACTGTCTTAGGATCTATGTGAATACCTTCCTTAGAAACAACTCTCCACAAATAATTCACTTCTCCCTTTGCAAAAAAACAGTTAGTCATCTTACCATATAGTTTATGCTCTCTGAGTTACTGTAAAGTCTTCATGAGATGCATGCATGTTCATCATCATCCTTAGAATATAGAAAAATATCATCAAGAAAGACTAAAATAAATTCATCTAGATATTCATGAAACACATTATTCATGAAACACATTATTCATGAAACACATAAACATGGCAAGAACATTTTTCAATCCAAAAGGCAAAACTGGGAACTCATGATGATCAGATCGTGTTCTAAAAGTGGTTTGGGGTATGTCCTCATACTTTACTCTCATTTGATGATACGTTTATCTTAAGTCAATTTTATTGAATACTGTGGTACCAATCAATTCACTCCAAAATTCATTTGTATGTGGAAGTGGATGCTTGTTCTTAATGGTTTTCTTGATATGAGCCACCTTTCTCTTTTTGAAATAAAACAAGTTCTCCCCAAGGTGAAACACTAGGTCTTATCAACCCCTTCTTCAATAGATCATCTAGTTGAAGCTTCAACTCTTTCAATTCATTATTATTGAAAATATATGGTGCTCTAGAATAAGGCTCACTTCCTGGATAGAGGTCTATAGCATGGTCAATTTTCCTAGGAGGAGGCATGCCCAATACATCACCAAGAAATACATCTACGTACTCATCTAAAAGTTTTTTGATATATTCATATATTTCTTCTTGTTTCTTCTTCCCATGAAGATCATTCACAAAGAAAACAAGTCTCACAACCCTTTGGAATACCTCTATCAACTTTATGACAAAAAAGAATAAAAACGTGAATTACACTTACATACAAGGTGATGTTCCTTGCCCTCTATTTTCAAAGTAAGTATCCCAATTTTGCAATCAATCACGACAATACTATGATCTAACCAGTTCATGCCAATAATTACCTCACATTCTCTCATTTCAATTACATGGAAAGTACCTAAGAATTTATGTTCACCTAATATAAAATCAATTCTCAATAGAGCCATGAGTATAGTGTATCCTACCATTAGGCATCTGTACCAGTCATTTGGTCTGCATCTCAATATGCAATCCTAAAGCCTCTACCAATTTAAGTGAAAGGAAATAATTTGTACTACCCAAATCAATCAAGAAACTAACCTTAGGTGAGGATATGTCCCCCATAATCCTAATCACTGATGCCCTTGAACGAGAAGAAGTTGCTATGCATTGAAGTGTAGGGTTAGAACACTTACCTTGATCATGCGCTTCCTCAATTGTTCTGTTTTCCTCTTGTGGATGAGCTATGTTTGCCTGCATAGAAAGGTTGATGGCCTTGTTTGGACATTCAAAAGTGTAATGCCCCTATTCTCCACATCAAAAGCTAAGTCCAAATCTTTAAGCCTGCTCCAAGAAATCAAAATCACGTTTCCAATGCACAAGTTCTTGCTTCTTACGTGTATCAATCTACTCCGGCTTAGTTTGTCCTTCTTGGCCATTAATAGAGTTAATCGATCTCTGTCCATTTTGATTTTTTGAAATAGTTCTCAAGGGTGGATGTCCTATTGAGATAAACCTTGATTTGGATGCCTTCTTCATAGTAAGCTTCTCCATCTTCTCAAAGTTTTTTGCTTTTGCAACCACAACAAGAAAATCTACACATCCAAACCGCTTTACTTGATAGCAAAGCTCTTTTCGCAAACCCTTAATAAATTTTCTCTTCAAGGCATCTCGAGAAGCTTCTAGTGCATACTTATATAAACGCATAAATTTCTCCTTATATTCTTCAACAGGCAAGTTATGTCTATCATCCTCCTGTTGCTTGAAGGAGTAGAGTTCCATTTTCTTTTCCATCTGATAATGTGGAAAACAATAAGGATTCTCTACTTTCTCTGAAAACTCTTTCTAGAGAATCGGCCCTTCACGTGCTCTTGTCTGCATGTTTGACTTCCACCATAGTTTGGTGACTCCTCGCAAATGCAAAATTGCCATTTTTTCCTTTGATTCTTGACTAAACACGCACAAATCAAAGAAATCTTCGAGCTCCTCAATCCATGCTTCAAGATCCTCTCGAGTTTTCCTTGCACCATCAAATTCATTTAATTTTACTCTTATAAACAATTGCTTAAGTGCACTCTCACCTCCATCATCATCATCTTTAGGTTCACATTGTCATCTAGCTCTACATGCATTTAATGTGCCCCCACCATTACCACCTTCATCATTGAGGTCCATAAAAGCATTTGCACTAAGCTTTTTTTGTTTGTTGGATCTTTCTTTATGTAGATTTGCATTCAGTCTAGGTATAAGCTCCTCTTGTTCTTCTATCTTCTTCTTCAAAGTGTGCATCTTGTCTCGAAATCCAACTCCAATCTGATACCACTTGTAACAAGTCTCCTAATCTTCAATCACAATCCCACATAGAATAATAGAATTCTGCACAATTGATCTACATTACAAAATCTATGAAGTAGCTTCAATCTGAAGCCTCATCCATCTGACCACTTGTAATAAAGTAAGTCCATGATCAAAGGGACTTGCAGGTTTAGATGGTGTGAAATTGGACAACATTTGGTCGCTTGTATGTATGACCAAAGATCTCAAGTCTAGACTTACTAGAAGGTCATTTACTCTTGTAACCAAGTGGTCCACTTAGCCTAGTGGTTAAGACTCAAGGATGTGAAGGAGGAGGTTTTGGGTTCAACCCCCATGGCATACATGGAGAGAGTGTTTTCCCAAACAGCTCTAGATCCTTTTAGAAGCATCCACTTGAGTTAACTCTGGTTAACTGGGACACTTGGAGCACATATAGTTACATGGTTGACACTTGGATGTCCCCTGGAAAGAGCTATATATAGAGGCATAAGGTTGGGAGGAGAGTCATCTCTCTAGCATGTGGTGGTCGTAATCCTTGTTCTCTTGCATTGGTATCAAAGCTCAAGGTTGAGCTTCCATAGAGACCTTCAAGGGACTTCATCATCTTCCTCAAGTGTTCATGAGAGTTGATGCTTTGTCTCTTTCTCAAGATTTTTGGATGGAAGTTCTTTTTTTGTGTTCATTTGTGAGTTTTTCTAATTGCAAATGATCATGAATCGACCACGGTGCCTTTATTCATCTTTCCTCTCAAAAAGGAGATGGACATCTTTGTCATAGGATTTCCCATTGGGATGCGATCTCATAATGTGTAGCTATGGAGTTTCTCCTCGTAACCAATGGTAACAACGCTATGTTCATTATTATATAATCTAGTATTATATTGAATCATATATCCAAGATTCAAACTATAAATGGGATTCGAGTTCAAAACATCAAGCAAAAAAGCTAATCCTCGTAACCAGCAGATGACAGCGTTGTGTAGTAAAAGGCGACAGATTATGAATCTTATATGCAGGATTTGAACTATAATGTTGTGGGTGTTTCATGAATAAATTATCCATGAACTCCCACTTATTGCTTAGTTTTGATTTCGACGAGATCTTTACATAATGGATGATAAGCGTAGCAAAACAAGGTCCAATGTAAAGGAATCTACTTTGGTATTCAAGGTGCCATCTTGGATTGTCCCTGTGGAGATTTACAATGTCAGCTCCTTCACACGAGATAGGTGCAAAAATTATATCCTTAGTGGGCATTGAGCCGGATACTAGGAGGGATAAGTCCTGCCTGTCCAAGTCCTCTATATTTTAGAGCTTCAAATTTGTAAACAATGTTTTTAGTGCCACTGCACAAGCTTGGAATCTACCGTTATGTATATATGGTAGGATAGTCCTCTGTATGTGCATAATTCTAGAACCCCATAAGCACAAAAATGAAGATGTTCGGTGAGCAGTTCAACAATCAAACGCACGAATCCGGGATATAAGGACGTTGGAACAACCACGATGCCATGCGTGGTGGTTACAATTTCGATTTTTGTAATCCAAATTGCATAAGGATAATTCTATGTAGAAACTCCATCCTAGTACTCTTCTGGCCCAAGCACGCTTTATGCGGAATTCTGATGGGATCCGATGTATTAGTGCTGGCATGATCGCACCACCCGATTCTTAGAAACCCACCCAAGCTACAAGTTTACGCGAGCAAAGAGAAACAAAATTTTTATTGCTGACCTAATGTTGCGGCTGTGAAGTTTCGAGCTTTTAATCTCTGCATGAGGGATATATATATATCTTAACATATTGGGATAGCATTTTCAGTTGCGCTAGCTCAGCTCTGCAAAAATTTAAAGAGTTTCAAGTGGGAATTGAACTTGAATTGCCCATATTTAGTCAGCTATTTCCCAGCCACTACACTATAGTCATCCACAGTGGCAATCATTTTTTGATTTTAAACATTTACATGAAACCTGCATCCTTAGTTTGAGAAAGGGTCCAGGTTCCCCAAGCATTGAGAAAGGATCAAAATTGTTCAAGAATAGGCTGAGGTTTCAATAGTAAGCATCTCCTATCCATTCTACATTGAGCAACCCGACAACCTACTTTTTCTAAGTATTTTAAAGGATGGGCTACGACAAGCATAATCCAAGGAAGGTTTCATTTCTTCAAGGAAGAGGAAGCAATGGTCTTCAAGGAGGAATATATAATTTTTCTCGTGAACCAAAGGAGAGAGAATGGATCTTCTTGAGGATCAATGGAAGGACATAGCTTAAGTGGAAGATAAGTACTTTACAAGTTGATGTTTTCATTTCAATATTTGATTTTTCTCTATGCTTCCATATAGAATGCATTACTATTAACATTGAAGTAGAGAAGGAATCGTCAATTTTGAAAGCATTATATGTAATATGATGAAAGCAAAATAGGAGACCATCAAAGTATGGAAACACTTATCAAGCATAGGCATGCATCTACGAAAGAATATTGCTGCATTTCTCCTTTTGAAAGAATGTTTTCAAGCACAAACACATTTTCTTCTTGCTTGAAAAGGATAATTGATGCTCAAGTTTATGCACATGAATGATTACATCTTTTTTAAAAAGCTAGTAAGTAGAATGTTTGTGCATGGATGATTGGGAACATCCATTTTCAAGCTCAAGAAATCTTTAATTTAAGTTTGGTGCATTAAAGGAGAATGCCAACACGTGCATGCACTCACATGAATTTGTATACAACAACAGGCATTTCATACACATGATTGTTACATAGTTGAATCATTATACTTTCGTTATCTCCTTTTTCTAATTCGACTTAGATAGCTAGCAAAAATAGCAAATTAGGTAGTTGCAAGGCTCGTAGGCATCGTGCAAACTCAAGTAGCTAGTTTGTTTCTCCCAAACGTGATACTTAGGTATCACAAATTAGGAGTCTTGATTAGGAAAACTAGGCCCTTCAAAATTCAAGTGTTCAATCTTCTTGCTCATTGGAATGGCAAGAAGAATAGGATTGCTTGAAAATTTCCATGATGACTCTAAGTTTAGGAGAAAACTTAGAGAATCCTAACGACAAGCCTTCATTAGCTTGGATTAAAGAAATCACATATCCAAGTAGGTTGAAAACGTTTGATTTGGAATCAGATTCTATCCTTAGATGTGATAAGAATCAAATAAAATGAGTTGGAGCTTAAATCAATTGAACTTTCAAGCTCAAAGGATAGTTGGTATGTTTCAAATTTGAAAAAAACATGGAACTATTGAGGTTTTTTCTTTGATATCATCATGAAGAGTAATGAACTCAAAAAGGTGAATGAACTTTAGCATCACTTGAACTTTAGTGTTCAATAGTTGGATGCTAGGTTCCATGACTACATCTCTAGTCAAGATAGAGGTTTTCAAAAAGCATGGAAACTTTGTTAAGCACTTTTATAAGGACAAGGAAAGTATGCTTGGTTTTTTTTAAGCTAATTAGGCCTTAATGAAGAAACCCAAGTGAAATTAATATATGGGAATCAAGGTATTTCCTAAAAGATACATCAAAGTAATCTTTGGGAATTAAGCTACTTCCTAAAGATAAGCCAATAAAGGAAATAGTCTGGTTAACTATTTTATTGGTTAAAAGGGAATATATTTTGGACACGACCAAGACTTAAAGCTTAATTGTTTGTCCAAAATATTATTCCAATAAAAATATTATTTCTTTTAAAAATATAATTCCAATAAAGCAAAAGATTCCAAGATGAATTATTGTCTTAGTATTACTTGATTCCTTGGAAGGAGTCTCAAATTCTGGAAAGAAAAATCTCCCTAGATGTGAGACTAGAATCTTTCAAGTAAGTTTAATAGCAAGTAATTCCTACTGACTAGAATCTTTCAAGTGCAAATATTGATATAACCTAAAGGTATATCAAAGATTCTTAGATTTCGAATCCGAGAAGCTTCATTTTATGCTCCGAATTAAGTTGAGAGAAAGATCCCTAAAATCCCAAAGCAAAGAAGCTTTTAAAAGATCACGAGATCTTAAAGATAAAGACTAAGCCTTTATTCTAGTCACAAGGTCAACCACACTTGATCAAGCTTGACCATAATTGTCCAAGAATGCCTAACTGGAACTACTCAAAAGATTGCGCAAGTATTGGTAATAAATTTCCCTTTGGGAGTTATTCACTCTAGTTCCATTTATCCAGTGGAAAATTGTGAAAAGAGTAAGCTCTTCCAAGTCTTAATAGAGTGAAAAAAATTCTAAGAATGTAGTATGAAATAGTGAAGACAATACTTAAGTCTACGGAAGGTAAAACATAAAGTTTGCCTATCCTTAAAGGGATTTTGTTACAAATCCAAAAAGCATTAGCGGATGCTTAGACTTAATCAATAGAGAGATTCCTATAAACTCCCGGTCGGTGTAGGTACCTAAAGCATCAGTATGGAAGGAAACTAAAGACAAGTAGTCAAAAGCTCTTGTCACTACGAATTGGTCAAGAATAAACCAATTGAACTTGAATCTAAAGAAATTCAAGTACTTCGAATTCTAACTAGTTTTCATTTGAAAAGCTAAGAGTAATAGATATCCTATCAAGAGGTTTTTAAGTTTCCAAAGCAAAGCACGTGAATCTATGAGGATCATGTGAAGGAATCAAAACCTAGAATATCAAGTTAAAGGTAACGCCTAAAACTTAAAAATTCTTTAAAAGAGTTCAAGTCAAAAGGTACTCTCTGAAGATATATTAAGACTTTAGGATAAGTATCACCCACACATTAATGTGAATATAAAATAGGGTGGTATGGGACACCAGATTTTATACTACGATTGATGTAGGAAAGATGGTATAGGACATCAGATTGTGGGATGATAATATTTTGAGCCTAGATTCGACCTTGAAGTTAAATTTGATCGTCAAGAAAATACAAACTTCAAAAAGAATTTTAAATTCAAGGAAGATAAAATCATGATCTCAAGATACTTCAAGATAAATTTAAGAAGATATGAAGTAAGTAACTTCCAAGATCTTCTTTTTCGAAAAGGACAAAAGACTTGTTCTTATTTTAGAACACTTAAAGCTTAAGTGTTGTCGGTCAGAAATATTTGATAAATTTTTGAATGAGTGAGACCTTGACTTCCAGCTAATCCTTTCGACTAACGATGGATTGACTAAGTTAAGCACCAAGTTCCTAGTGTAACTGGAAAATTCAATCCTTTGACTCAAAGAAATGCACAACAATTTCATTCCGAGTAAGGAATCAAGAAGATTGAATAAGACCTGAACTTAGTCTCAAGTGAAGCATTATTTGAGAAAAAAACTCATCGATAGAATGTCAGTGGATCGACACACTCATGTTGTATACCACATGAGTATCTTGTGGTTAGATGAAGTTTAGCTTTACTGTAGGAATCTTTTTGAGAATCCAATTTGTTTCTCTTAAAGATAGGAAAAATCCTTCAATACCCTATTGAAACAAATCTTTGAGAAGTTAAAGTCTTGAGTCATCCAAATCAATTCAAGTGAATCAAGTCTTGCAAGGGATAATAATTCTACCTTCATTACTTAGTCCATGCACTAGTCATGCCCAGAAATGGACTAGTAATTTGAATCCACCTAGTTCACATGTTTGTGCCCAGATCGCACCTAGTAGAGACTATGAATTGGCTACGGATGTTTTTAGATCCACCCTTATTATTCATTCAGTACTTTGTACTTTCACTAGTTTATCAAAGTGCAAAGTGAGAAAGTGTTTTGAATCATTTGGGCACACATGCCACCATAGAGATGAGACATGTTCTTCCAGTTCTAGAACATGACCATCTTCTTCCACTGTAAGAACATGAGGCTCTAGGGTTGCCTACAGTATGTATATAGCTCTATTTTTGAGGACAAAAATATTTTCTAAGTGGGGAAGAACATAATAAAGTAAGTCTATGATCTAAGGGTCGGGTCGGTTTAGACGGATCTGAAATTGGACACCGTTTGTTCAATCATATGTATGACCAAAGATCTCGAGTCTAGATTTACTAGAAGGTCATTTACTCTTGTAACCAAGTGATCCACTTAGCCTAGTGGTTATGTGAAGGAGGAGGTCTTCGATTCAATCCTCATGGGATACATGGGGAGAATGTTTTGACCAAAGAGCTCTAGAGCCTTTTAGAAGCATACACTTGAGTTACCTCTGGTTAAGTGGGACACTTGGCACACATGTAGTTACATAGCTGACACTTGGATGATTAGTATCCACCTGAAGGCGGTCCCTTGGAGAGAGCTATATATAGAGGCATTTGGTTGGGAGGAGAGTGATCTCTCTAGCATGTGGTGATTGTAGTCTTTGTTCTCTTGCACCAACCCTGAGCTTATCTCAATCCCAATCCTAATCACAATCGCAATCTCAAACCCAATCCCAATCCCGATCTCAACCATAGAAGCCCAAAAAAAGATCGTGATCAATGTAGGACCATTATCCCTCCCTAGCTCTTAGTCTTCATCTTTTGGATCTCCACCTTCCACTAGTGCATGACCAATCATTCATTCCTAGACATGTGCTCCTAGAATCTGCATGCTCCAAGATAACATCTTTTTGCATGTCTCATGCAAGACTTCGAGACCACCCACACGTCTAGTTTTCATGTCTACCTCAAGAACTGTACCTATAAAAATAGAGGCAATCCCTAAAAGTGGCACTTTTCCAAGCTTTGTAACTCAAAAATGGTGAGGAATTAGCTTAAGCTTGTGAGGCATAAAAAATATTCAGTTCTTCGATCTATACAATAGTGTTAGAGATGCCTTAAGTCCAAGTCCACTTCCAAATATCTTTTTTGATGAGAGAACAACATGAGAAATCTCTTCATTAACCTATCATCATGCAACCAAATGTGACATAAAATATAAAAACTGTAAAATTTTCAATTAGGTAAAATTATTCTACTGAGAGTACTCTACCTTTCTCTCGTGCAATACATTTTCTAATTCTTTCATCTTCATGCTCAAATTTAACACACAAATTGCATGCGATAACTTTCTAGAGAGAGAATGTAAAAAATTATCGCTACAAATTTTGCAGCCATGATCAATAAATCTCAAACATAAAATCTCATTATTACCTACACATTTTTTTTTCTTATTTCAAAAATCAATGTGATATCTTACAATATATTTGCAAGGGTCTTTGCATGTTTAATATGGATGTGCGCAAGGGTATGAGTACACTATTGCCTTTATACATGGATTTGAGGAAGGAACATCATCGTAAATTAGAAGAGGAGTGCAATAATTGATTTAGTTTTTGTATTAATTTTTTCTTAAAAATATTAAGTATACCATGGTTGGAAAAAGTTCAAACATTGCTTGTATAGTGAACATTATTATAAAACTTGTTTTGTATTTGAGAGAAGAAACATTCATACATGATCAATAAAATAATGAGGCATTTAAGCTCTACACAAGACAATGGTCGACATCCTACCAAAAGATGTGTAGAAAACAATGGCTATACAAACTATGATTATCTTCAATGTATAGATAATAAGAAGCATATATCTAGTTTTATTTATTACTTTATGCGATGTATTATCTCTTGGGGGTGTGAAATTCAAGAATACGTTTTGGTTTCTATGTATAATCCATACATATAGCATTTTGTTGAAGAAGCTTTGCAGCTCGCTTCATGTTTTTAAAGACGTTTTGTAGCTCTCTTCATTTTTTTAAGTGTTGAATGATCGTTATTCTCCAATCACATTTGTAAAGAGTTTAGTCTTTCATGCAAAGGTTGTGCACACTCGAGTGGATTGTCATTTCCTCAATGATTTTTTCCAACAAAAACTTAAAACTTGAGAAGTCCTACGTATCCATCGATGCATCAATTAGATGTTTCATAACATAACAATTTTCAGTATTCCATGATGAACTATTGGGTTGATTATTGTTGTACTTCTTGGTCTTAATCTTATGTATATTGTTTTATGAGATGTATAATTCTTTTGATCTATCACCGTTGTATGAAAGATAAGACCATATCGGCCTAATTTGGTGATATATTCTAAGCAATGTGTGAAGGGCAATATATTTGGATAAACGTACATACATTATTATCATATATAAGATAAAAATAGCAAATGACATGTAATTGATATCGTAACATATTTTTAAACCGCCACCACATTTCTACACATGGTTATATTCATAAGTGTGTCTTTGTTATTATCTAGAACTCTCTCTACTCTCCATATTAGTACTTTCAATTTTACCCTTGTTCCCTTGTTTATCCCTTGTATGTGTTTACACCACATTGTCCTTAGTGTGCCTGGCTGCTATCTAGCACTCTCTACTCTATCCAAATATTGGAGAAATTATGTGAATGGAAATATTTTCATGTTTTCCAATGTGGGTAATTATTTTTATATTGCTAGATTTCAATCTGTGTAGCAACATTTGGAAGATTTGATCTTACAATGGGAGTTGAAAAACACGTGGAAGGCCTATAAAAAGCCAATCACGATCCATAATGGTTGCAAAATGATAGACATGGGATAGATAGTGGTGGAGTTATAGCGATGTGGAAGATAAGTTATGGTAGATAGAGGAAGATTAGATGGCAAAAGAGATTTGAATGGGTAGATGGAAAAGACATATGGATGGAGGAGATTATCTAGCTACTAGTGTGAGATTTATCATGATTTATGGTTCCTTATAAGTACCATCACTATAGTAGGTTCCGTAAATATGAGAGCTAGAAAGATTATGTGCCAATAGATAAGAGAAAGGAGCTCAGATTGGTCCCTCACATTGAATGCTACAGAGATTTTGTGACAAATCTTATATAATTTCTTGATAGAATATATATAATTCTTAGCTTTCGAATCTGAGAGGCATCATTGTATGCTTGGCCTGAAGTTGAGAGGAAGATACCTAAAATCCCAAAGCAAATATACTTTTAAAAGATCATCAAATCTTTAAAGACTAAGCCTTTATTGTAGTCACAAGGTCAACGAGACTTGATCAAGCTTGACCATAATTGTCCAAGAATGGTTGATTGGAACTACTCAAAAGATTGCCCAAGTATTGATAATAAAATTCCCTTTGGGAGTTATTCACTCTGGTTCCATTTATCCAGTGGAAAATTGTGAAAAGAGTAAGCTCTTCCAAGTCTAAATAGAGTGAAAAAAATTCTAAGAAGGTAGTCTGAAACGGTGAAGATAGTACTTATAGCTATGGAAGGTAAATCATAAAGTTTGCCTATCCTTAAAGGGATTTTATTACAAATCCAAAAAGCATGAGGGGATGCTTAGACTTAAGCAATAGAGAGATTCGTGTAAACTCCCGGCCGGGGTAAGTACCTAAAGCATCAGTATGAAAGGAATTTAAAGGCAAGAAGTCAAAAGCTCTTATCACTACAAATTGGTCAAGAACAAACCAATTGAACTTGAATCTATGAAAATTCATGTACTTGGAATTCTAACTAGTTTTCATTTGAAAAGCTAAGAGCAATAGATATTGTATCAAGAGGTTTTTACGTTTCCAAAGCAAAGCACGTGAATCTATGACGATCATGTGAAGGAATCAAAACCTAGAATATCAAATTAAAGATAACGCCTAAAACTTCAAAATTCTTTTAATAAGTTGAAGTGAAAAGGTACTCTATGAAGATATGTTTAGACTTTAGGATAAGTATCACCCACACATTAATGTGAATATAAAATAGGGTGGTATGGGACACCAGATTTTATACTGAGATTGATGTAGGAAAGATGGTATAGGACATCAGACTGTGGGATGATAATCTTTTAGTCCTAAATTGAAACTTGAAGTTAAATTTGATCCTCAAGAAAATGCAAACTTCAAAAAAGAAGTTTAAATTCAAGGAAGATTAAAGCATGATCTCAAGATACTTCAAGACAAATTTAAGAAGATATGAAGTAAGTAACTTCCAAGATCTTCTTTTTCAAAAAGGACAAAAGACTTGTTCTTATTTTGGAATACTTAAAGGTTAAGTGTTGTCGGTCAGAAATATTTGATAAATTTTTGAATGAGTGAGACCTTGACTTCGAGCTAATCCTTTCAACTAAGGATAGATTGACTAAGTTAAGCACCAAGTTCCTAGTGTAACTCGAAAATTCAATCCTTTGACTCAAAGCAATGCAAAAAAATTTCATTCCCAGTAAGGAGTCAAGAAGATTGAATAAGACCTGAACTTAGTCTCAAGTGAAGCATTATTTGAGAAAAAAAGTCATCGATAGAATGTCAGTGGATCGACACACTCATGTTGTATACCACATGAGTTTCTCGTGGTTAGATGAAGTTTAGCTTTGCTCTAGGAATCTTTTTGAGAGTCCAATTTATTTCTCTTAAAGATAGGAAAAATTCTTCAATACCCTTTTGAAACAAATCTTTGAGATGTTTAAGTCCTGAGTCATCTAGACTTTGAATCATAGCAAGTTTACATATCTTTGAATTTTGAATTGGTTAAATAGAGTTTTAGTCCATTCTTTTTGCTTTTCGAATCTTTTGGATTTGACTCAGATATGGTATCTACTTCTTTTCACAAAAGTCAAGGTTTAGCTGGTTAGAACAAGGTAACTAAATTAAACATCCTAGGTAGATGTTCTAAACAAAGAACCTTTTAATTCTTCAAAAGATGTTAAGTTCAAGATTGACTTATTCATTTGAGTTTGGTTCAAGTTATTTAGCATAAATCTAAATGAATTTCTAGAGTCTAGTATACTCTAGAGAAGAGAAGTTAGGAATTGCTCATCAGCTTGTCAATTTCGAAGGACTTTTGGCTCAAGCCTTTGAGAAAAGGATCCTAAGTTGGACAATTTTCATTTGGGCTTTGAATTGGTCAAGTTATAGTACAATTGCCTATAATTTAGATAGGATTTTTAAACTCAATTGGATAAATTAGTCCTCTAGTCAAGTGAAAAAATCAAGTAACTATTGGATAGGAGTAAACGCTTGTACAAACATTCAAGTTAGATATTTGGGACAACCAAACTTCAAGTTTTCCAAATCATTTCAAGTGAATCAAGAGTTCTCAAAGTCTTGCAAGGGATAAGAATTCTTCCTTCATTACTTAGTCCTTGCACTAGTCATTCCCAGAAATGGACTAGTAATTTGAATCCACCTAGTTCACATGTTTATGCCCATATCGCACCTAGTAGAAACTATGAATTGGCTAGGGATGTTTTTAGATCCACCCTTATTATTCATTTAGTACTTTGTACTTTGACTAGTTTATCAAAGTGCAAAGTGAGAAAGTGTTTTGAATCATTTGGGTAGGGATGCCACCATAGAGATGAGATATGTTCTTCTAGTTCTAGAACATGACCATGTTCTTCCAGTTTAAGAACATGAGGCTCTAGAGTTTCCTATAGTATGTATATAGTTCTATTTTTGAGGACGAAAATATTTTCTAAGGGGGGAAGAATGTAATAAAGTAAGTCTATGATCTAAGGGTCCGGTCGGTTCAGACAGATCTGAAATCAGACACCGTTTGCTCACTCATATGTATGACCAAAGATCTCAGGTCTAGATTTACTAGAAGGTCATTTACTCTTGTAACCAAGTGATCTACTTAGCTTAGTGGTTATGTGAAGGAGAAGTTCTTCGGTTCAACCCTCATGGGATACATGGGGAGAGTGTTTTGACCAAAGAGCTCTAGAGCCTTTTAGAAGCATCCACTTGAGTTAACTCTAGTTAAGTGGGACACTTGGCACACATGTAGTTACATAGCTGACACTTGGATGATTAGTATCCACTTGAAGGCAGTCCCCTAAAGAGAGCTATATATAGAGGCATTTGGTTGGGAGGACGGTCATCTCTCTAGCATGTGGTGGTCATAGTCCTTGTTCTCTTGCACCAACCCTGAGCTTATCTCAATCCCAATCCTAATCACAATCACAATCTCAATCCCAATCCCAATCCTGATCTCAACCATAGAAGCCGAAAAAAAGATCGTGGTCAATGTAGGACCATAATCCCTCCCTAGCTCTTAGTCTTCATCTTTTGTATCTCCACCTTCCACTAGTGCATGACCAATCATGCATTCCTAGACATGTGCTCCTAGAATCTACATGCTCCAAGATAATGTCTTTTTGCATGTCTCATGCAAAACTTCCAGACCACCCACTCGTCTACTTTTCATGGCTACCTCAAGAATTGTACCTATAAAAATAGAGGAAATCCCTAAAAGTGGCACTTTTCCAAGCTTTGTAACTCAAAAATGATGAAGAATTAGCTTAAGCTTGTGAGCATAAAAATATTCAGTTCTTCGATCTATACAATAGTGTTAGAGATGCCTTAAGTCCAAGTCAACTTCCAAATATCATTTTTGATGAGAGTGAGCTAAAAAAAACATGAGAAATCTCTTCATTAACCTATCATCATGCAACCAAATGTGACATAAAATATAAAAACTATAAAAATTTCAATTAGGTAAAGTTATTCTACTGAGAGTACTCTACCTTTCTCTCGTGCAATACATTTTCTAATTCTTTCATCTTCATGCTCAAATTTAACACACAAATTGTATGCGATAACTTTGTAGAGAGAGAATGTAAAAAATTATTGCTACAAAGTTTGTAGCCATGTCAGAATATCTTAAACATAAAATCTCATTATTACCGATACATTTTTTTTTTCTTGTTTCAAAAATCAATGTGATATCTTACAATATATTTGCAAGGGTCTTTGCATGTTTAATATGGATGTGCGTAAGGGTATGAGTACACTATTGCCTTTATACATGGATTTGAGGAAGGAACAACATCGTAAATTAGAAGAGGAGTGCAATACGTGATTTACTTTTTGTATTAATTTTTTCTTAAAAATATTAAGTATACCATGGTTGGAAAAAGTTCAAACATTGCTTGTATAGTGAACATTATTATAAAACTTGTTTTGTAGTTGAGAGAAGAAACATTCATACATGATCAATAAACTAATGAGGCATTTAAGCTCTACACAAGACAATGGTCGACTTTCTGCCAGAAGACGTGTAGAAAACATTGGCTATACAAACTTTGATTATCTTCAATGTATAGATAATAAGAAGCATATATCTAGTTTTATTTTTTGCTTTATGCGATGTATTATCTCATGGGGGTCTAAATCCAAGAATACGTTTTGGTTTCTATGTATAATCCATACATATAGCAATTACAAAAGCTTTTGAAGAAGCTTTGCAGCTCTCTTCATGTTTTTAAAGAAGTTTCGTAGCTCTCTTCATTTTTTTAAGTGTTGAATGATCGTTATTCTCCAATCACATTTGTAAAGAATTTAGTCTTTCATGCAAAGGTTGTGCACACTCGAGTGGATTGTCATTTCCTCAGGGATTTTTTCCAACAAAAACTTAAAACTTGAGAAGTCCTACGTATCCATCGATGCATCAATTAGATGTTTTCATAACATAACAGTATTCCATGATGGGCTATCGGGTTGATTATTGTTGTACTTCTTGGTCTTAATCTTATGTATATTGTTTTATGAGATGTATAATTCTTTTAATCTATCACCGTTGTATGAAAGATAAGACCATATCGGCTTAATTTGGTGATATATTCTAAGCAACGTGTGACGGGGAATATATTTGGTCAAACGTACATACATTATTATCGTATATAAGATAACAATAGCAAATGACATGTAATTGATATCGTAACATGTTTTTAAACCGCCACCACATTTCTACACAATGATTATATTCATTAGTGTGTCTTTGTTTTTATCTAGAACTCTCTCTACTCTCAATTTTACCTTCGTTCCCTTGTTTATGCCTTGTATGTGTATACACCACATTGTCCTTAGTGTGCCTGGCTGCTATCTAGCACTCTCTACTCTATCCAAATATTGGAGAAATTATGTCAATGGAAGTGTTTTCATGTTTTCCAATGTGGGTAATTATTTTTATATTGCTCGATGATCTCAATCTGTGTATCAACATTTTGGAAGATTCGATCTTACAATGGGAGTTGAAAAACACGTGGAAGGCCTATAAAAAGCCAATCACGACCCAAAATGGTTGCAAAACGATACGCATGGGATAGATAGTGGTGGACTTTCAACGATGTGGAAGAAAAGTTATGGTAGATAGTGGAAGCTCAGATGGCAAAAGAGATTTGCATGGGTGATTTTGTGGTTGCTTATAAGTACTGTCAGTATCGTAGGTTCCGTACATATGAGAGCTAGAAAGATTATGTGCCAACAGATAAGAGAGTCGAGCTCACATTGGTCCCTCACGTTGAATGCTATAGAGATTTTGTGACAAACTCTTATATAATTTCTGAATAATTTTGGAGCAAGGATTTGCTTCATTCCATGCATATTCTATCAATCTACATCGTGACGAGAATTTTAATCTTAGACAAGGGATTAAAAAAAATAATGTGGAGACTATGAAAAAAGCTGATCATCTCCAAAAGTGGTAGCAGAATAGGTAGAGCTATGAGAAGTTCAGAAGGGTAAAAGAGAAGGGGTGAGAGAGATAGTGATTCCTTATGATAGAAGAACTTTGGATGGATAGATTTGGGGTCGGTATTCTACTACTAAATGTTCTTGCTATAAGTTTTCCATAACGTCTCATAAAGTTGTGTGAGTCCAACGAGTACCTCGTTCACTCGTATTTAAAAAAAGAAAAGCTAATCATATGGAAGGCGAATGAGATTCCAAGTGAAAGGCTCACGTATAAGAAGCCGGCTCAAGCTCAAAAGAGAGAGACTTAAATAGAAAGCCGGCTCAAACTTAAAACCAAAACCGAGAAAAGCCAAACATGGGAAGCTGGATATGAAAAGCTAGTCTAAAAGCTGCCGTCGTTAGCTCATGTCGCTGAATGTATCCACGAACCTCATGCATCCGTAAGGCTTCCTCATGAGCATCCAAGCTATGGAGCTCAATGCACAACATCGATAAGCAGAAACTCCTCGGAAAATTCAACGAATGAAATTTCGGTAGAAGCGTACGGTAGCCTTGCATCTCTGCTTCCTCAAATTCCCAATATAGACTTGTGGACAACAACCACTGCCTCACCTCTTCCTCCGCGGCGCACCTTGTTCTCTCTCAAGACAGCGTACAGTTCTTGTTGTTACGTGTGTACCATTGTCAGCGATGGCGCTGTCGCATCTGCTCGGCTGAGAGATTGGAATCTTTATCTCAGTCAGCAGATATGGTTGCCGTTGTAAACCCAAGAAAGGCCATATTATGTTGGATGAAAGGCCCTTAGGACGAAGCCAATAGCCGTTTCTTTGAAATGACAAATCAATACAGAGATGGCTTCACTCGAGGGAAACTGGAGCTGACCTAACGTTGCATACACCTTATGACCTAATGTTGTATTCCATCTCCGATTCGTAGTAACAACCTTCTGGCGTATACAGAGAGTATTTGGAGGCCATTGAATGAACATTGTTAAAGATGGAAAATGGTTGTACCATTATTTTAGTTTTAGTTAACCGTTCTTGTAACTTTCCTGCAACATGAATGAAATGGAGTTAAAGTTCACTGTTATTTTAACATTTTGTTTTCTTTCTATTATATAGCATCCTAGGAATATGTGCAACCGTATATTTTTTCCAATATGAGGAGATTGGGTATTGTGTGATGCACATATTTGATGCACAACATGAAGATGAAGTAAATCAAAGAAGATGTATAACATCTAATAATAGTATAGCGATCAGCATTTTAATGAGTTTTCCCTATATGGAAAGATCCAAGGAAAGCACTTTTGTGAAATAATGGTCTTAGAAACATCATAGTTGTGCTTATCCCTAATTTTGAGCTAATTCATGTAAACGACAATGATTGATGTGGAAAGTCGTTAATAAGCCCTACATAAATTCAAATTAAAGATAAAAGTTTTCACATCCCGAAGATAGCTGTGTTATAGCTTTTTGGAGGATTGAAGTCTCACCAAAAGAGTGAAGAAAATCAAAGGTCAGACGTGAAAACGTTTACAATAATAGAGGCAAAAAATGGCCTATATTGGGAGCTCTTCCATAAATCTGTATCTATTTTTTGTGTTTCGATAAGTAGATGCCTGAGCTGGAAGCAAACTTACATGCACATCTACACACACATATACAGACATACGTACACGAAGTCTTTCATAAAAGCCTTTCTATGTTTATGTTGAATTCTCAATTTAGTACAAAACAATATGCCTGATTCCAATGAGAAGGATTTTTTAAATTTTGTTGATGCCTATCGAGCTTAATTGAACTTTGAACCATTGATCTAGATAATTTTGCATATTTGCAAAAAATAATATAAGTACTTGTTTTATGAATATAGTATAGACATAATTTTTCTTCGGACTAGTCCATTGCATCCACCACAAAAGTGTTTGAAATATGTACAAAGAGACCATAATCAAATAGTATCAACAAATCAATGACACGCATTGATCATATAGTACTTGCCCCCAAAAAAAGAGATGCAATTCTCAAACTAAGAAAACCAAGTATTATTGAAACTGTAATAATGCCAGCAATATTATATATCAACATAGAAAACAAAAAAAAAAACTTGATTTTACTCACCACGGATACTACTATTGCTTGTATATTTCCAAAATTATTGAACTAGTCTTGAAAGTATCCCATATCAACAAGACTTTCAGTATTAATTAATTGCAAAATAAGAAACATATTCTAGATAGTCACACAAGTACCTTTTCCCTCGTTACCCAAATACACAATAAAGACAAGACTTCACGATTTCATTAAAAATTGCATTGCATTACACCATTAATCATTTGTATACATTAAATTGTATGAGCACGATTTTACATGATTTCATCAAAATGTTCACAAGTTGGTAATCATTGTGATACAAAGAAAACAAAAAATTTTTATCAATCAAATATTCTAAATTCAATTTTTTCTTGATGCTCCACATTCTCTTAACACGATTCGAATAAAGAAGTTGATTCATGGAACAAACATACATGCTTCATTGTGTGTGTGTTTATATATATATATATATATATATATATATATATATATATATATATATATATATATATATATATATATATATATATATATATATATATATATATATATATATATATATATATATATATATATATATATATATACACACACACATCTCTCTCTCTCTCTCTCTCTCTCTCTCTCTCTCTCTCTATATATATATATATATATATATATATATATATATATATATATATATATATATATATATATATATATATATATATATATATATATATATATATATATATATATATATATATATATATATATATATATATATATATATATATACATACATACATACATACATACATACATACATATATGTATGTATGTATGTATGTATGTATGTACATATATATATACATATATACATACATACATACATACATGCATGCATGCATGCATGCATACATACATACATACATACATACATACATACACACACACACATAAATATATATATATATATGTCTGTGTGTGTGCGTGTGTGTAAAAATATCTCAAATGAAATTTCAAAAATCATTTTAAAAAATTCTTTCTATCGGTAGCCATAACTTGAGTGTCTTGCTTTATGAGTACCTCCATATATCTGTTGATACCTAAATCAGAATCCTTTTCCATGTCATATGTTGGGAATTGAACTCAGTGTTGGTGTAAATCACAAGCCTACACATTTGGCTTGGAAGATATCATGAAGACTCTACATACATAAAGAACCATAGGAACATATGCTAGTGATTACTTACCACTTTACCTCATTTGTAAAAGTCAAAATGACTTGGAATCTTTTGTAATCACCTAACAAAGTGAGTCGTGGAAAAAATAGCTTATTTGATTGAGAGAATATCTCCAAGCTTTTAGGACCTTGATCATAGGAAGCCAAAATTTGAATTTGAATTCAAATTTTTGCACACATCCTATAAAAATGTACTTGGAAAAGTCGCAGGCAGATCACTTCACTCCCGAGCTTCATTATTCTGTAATTGAGTGTGTGTGAGGACTACTCCATAGCCTACACCTCTCTACACCATTAGGCAATGCTAGTCATGCCAATGGAGTTGTATACAAGTGTTAATTGATAGATACATTTATATTTTTCATCTCTGTATTCTCTGCTAGTCTACTCCAAAGTTTTTCAACTTGTCAAGGGCATATCTCAGTCAATACTCAACCAAATTCAGTGATTCAAAGCTTTTTGGATTCAGCTTAAAGTCATCTATATGCTCACAAAGTTTGAAGTGATTTCATTCATCCAATTGAGAGAAATCGCCGTCGAGGTGCTCACTAGTCTATTTCTGCTACAGTCCTAAAAAGTCGGGGGTATAGCTAAGTTTGCTAAATTAATTTCTCTGAGTATAGTTTGTCATTTTACATCATTCCACTTGCAAATGGTAGCTTACTAAGCTAATTGAATACGCATAGCAGGAATTTTATCAATTGCTACTGTGCTGGTCACACTGAGCAAAACATTGAGCAAGTGTCAAGACCAAAATAGAAAGTTTTCTTGACTTTGTGACTTCCAAAGTTATCTGTTTTGATTCAATCATTACACACTTCATTTCCAAAGGACATAGGCCATTTATTGGTGTCATTGGAAAGCTAAGGGAGTCTACTAATCAAGTCTGAAGCTAAAGAGGGCTGG
Organism: Ceratopteris richardii; assembly: GCA_020310875.1. NCBI lineage: Eukaryota > Viridiplantae > Streptophyta > Polypodiopsida > Polypodiales > Pteridaceae > Ceratopteris > Ceratopteris richardii. The sequence continues at coordinate 63,142,092 of CM035415.1, forward strand.
TACAAAGCAGGTTTTAGCAGTACCTACTCAATCTCTTGGATCATCCATCCATCTTCCCAACAGTGGTATCAGAGCAAATAAGGTAGAATGGGAGATGGTTTTCCTTCATTTATTGACAAATTGGACAGGAACAATTATCAAGCTTGGTCTCTAAGGATGAAGACCTACTTACAAGGAAGGAGTCTCTATGGATACATCTCAGGAGATGAGGAATTGCCCTCATTCAAAGCAAGAGGTTTGCCAACCAAGGAGGAGCAAGAAAAACTCAACACATGGTGTGCAAGGGATGCATTGGCAAGGTCTTATTTACTCAACTCCATATCTGACTTTCTTTTACCTCATATCAGAGATTGTAAGACTTCCCAAGAGACTTGGGAAACCTTGTCATCATACTTTTCCTCCAATACAAGGGCTAGGAAAAATCAGTTGTGGATTGAATTCACAACACTAAGGAAGCAACCTAAGCAAGCTGTTATAGAATTTGTGACCAAGATCAAAGATGTTGCAGATCAGTAAGAAAGCATAGGGGAAGAGATTGAAGAAGAACAAATTGTAAGGCAGGTAATCAATGGAATCAAGGCTGATGACAAGTGGGAAAGCTTCACCATTGCAATGGATCTCTACATGGACATGCACACTCCAGACCCTACAACTCTCATGGGACAACTATTTACACATGAAGCAAAGCTTACCAAGAGTGGAGATACATCCAAAGGTAACAACTCTTCTGCCCTATACAGTGATAAGAAATCCAAGGATAAAGGCAAGAGTAAAAAGGTGGAAGATGAAGGGTCTACCTCCCAAGCCAACTATGCAGGGAGAGGTAGATCTTCAAGAGGAAGGGGCAGAGGAGGTAAGCAAGGTAGGGGGAGACCCTATAACTCATCACCATGTAACATTTGTGGTTTGTCAAACCACACCACAGATGAGTGTTACAGGAATTACAAAAATCACAGAGGAAGAGGCTACCAAAGAGGTGGATACTCTCAGTCTAGAGGAAAGTTCAACCATCACCAAGGCCACAACAACAATTATAACAACAAATACAACAACAATTACAATGGCAACTACCAAGGAGGATTCAGAAACAGAAAGGACTACAACAACTACACAGAGGAGTAGGATGACTCTCTCTTGATCATGAACATGACTTCAAAGTCAGGTACAAATGATGATCACTTATTTTATATTGATTCAGGGTGTTCAAATCATGTGGTTGGTAATGTTGCACTACTCTCTGATCTTGAGGAACCAAAAAGTAAACACCAAGTCCAAATAGGTGATGATACAAAGCATTCTGTAGTTAAAGTTGGAAATGAGTGTTGGTCAGATTGTCGAGAAAGGGTTGCAGGTCAGATTCAATCAATATGGAGCATTTGTGGAGGACCCAAGACATGGATTCAAAAGGATAGCTAAAGGAGAAAAATCAGGTAGACTTTTCACTTTTGAGTTGGAAGATACAAAGAAAATTGCATTATACAGTTATAAGGATCAGACACTTTCAGAGCTTGAGATTTGGCACAAGAGATTAGGGCATATAGGAGAAAGGACCTTGAAGCAAATGTGCAGGGACCAATGTGTGCTTGGGATACCTAATGTATCCAAGAAACATATGATTTACAAGTGTGGTGCTTGTCAATTTGGTAAGTCTCACAGGTTACCCTTCTCCAAGAAAGGATATATGCATGAAGACTATCTAGAGCTTGTACACACAGATGTATGGGGACCTAGCAAAGACCCCTCAGTTTCAGGTTCAAGGTACTATGTGTCTTTTATTGATGATTATAGCAGATGGACTGTATTATACTTTATGAAGCACAAGGATGAGGTATTTATTTGTTTTAAGAAATATCTTGCATTAGTTGAAAATCAAACATGAAGGAATTTGAAGAGGCTAAGGTCAGATGGAGGAGGTGAGTACTTCTCCAATGAATTTGAGGACTTCTTGCAGGACAAAGGCATCAAAAGGGAAATAACCACAAGGTACTCTCCTGAACAGAATGGGGTAGCTGAAAGAAGAAATAGGTTAATTGTTGAGACAGCAAGATCTATGCTTAATGAGAAGAAATTACCTAACTATCTATGGGCAGAGAGTGTCTCTACTGCCACCTATCTCATAAATAGGTTACCATCAAAGTCACTTGATGGTATGACACCATATGAAGCTTGGCATGGTAAGAGACCATCATTAGATCATTGCAAAATTTTTGGATGTGTAGCATATGTACACATTCCTTCACAGGTAAGAGGAAAGCTAGATCCCAAGGCTGAAAAATGTATTTTCATTGGATATGATTTAAATAAAAAAGGTTACAGGTTTTATAACCCTACTAATAAGGGATTTATGGTAAGCAGAGATGTGATCTTTGATGAGAATGATTCTTGGTATGAGAATGAATGCAGGAAGGTCAAACTACCCTATGATTTGGAAGAAGAATTTCCAAAACTTTCAAAGGAAGAACCTACTCAGGATGGAGAGTCAAGTTCAGATGATGAAGATACAATCAACCTTGAAGAGTTCAAGGCATGGAAGTCCAAAGGCAAAATGAAGATGAAGAAGCTTGAGGACATACCAGAATCTTCAACTCAATCAATCAGAAGGTCTCAAAGAGAAAGCAAAAAACCTATCAGATATGGGTATGATACATCTCTTGTTACTAAACATTCAATTTATCTTGCAAATGATTTGCTAAATAAAGAACCAGGATCATATGAAGAAGCAATCACAAAATCAGAATCAAAGGAAGCTATGGATGAGGAGATTGAAGCACTCAAGGAGAGTGATACATGGAAATTAGTACCCAAGGACTCCATGAAGGTAATAGGATCCAGATGGATCTATAAATTGAAAAGAAATTCTGATGGCACAATTAACAGGTACAAGGCCAGATTAGTAGCCAAGGGTTTTGCACAAACCCAAGGCATTGACTATGAAGAGACATTTTCTCCTGTGGCCAAGATGCCAACAATCAGAGTGTTGGTTAGTGTGGCTGCATCAAAGAATTGGAACATGTACCAATTGGATGTCAAGAATGCTTTCTTGAATGGATGGATTTCAGAAGAGGTTTATATGTCACAACCTCCTGGCTATGAAGACCCTAAGAAGGTAACTTATGTTTGCAAATTAAAGAAGGCTTTATATGGATTGAAGCAGGCACCTAGGGCATGGAATTACAGGCTAACTACATATCTCCAAGACCAAGGTTTTGTCATGAGTAAGGCTGACACTTCTCTGTTCATTAAGAGAAGTAATTCAGAGATAATCTATCTCTGTGTCTATGTTGATGACATCATCATTACAGGTAATGATGTCAATGGAATCAGAAGCATCAAAAGCCAAATGATGAAGGAGTTCAAGATCAATGATCTTGGGCTATTGAAGTATTTTTTGGGACTTGAATTAGTTTACACTAATTCAGGAATATACATTACTCAAAAGAAGTATGTGCAGGACATGTTGAAGAAATTTCACTTGCAGGATGCTAAAGCAGCAACCACTCCAATGGAGGTGAACCTAAAGCTAAGTGCCCATGAAGGTGATGAAGTCCAAGACATTACAGGTTATCAAAGTATGGTAGGTAGCTTGAACTATGCTACTCTTACAAGAATTGATATTGCATATGGAGTTAGTGTGCTAAGTCAATTTATGCACAAGCCAAGGATACCTCACTTAGAGGCTGCCAAAAGAATCTTGAAGTATCTCAAGGGTACACAGAACCATGGTTTGTACTTTCCTTATACTTCAGATATTGATATAAAAGTCTATTCAGATGCAGATTGGGCAGGATGCAAGGATGATAGGAGAAGCACTTCAGGATACATTTCTTTTGCAGGAGACAAACCAATTTCATGGTCTGCAAAGAAGCAACCAACTGTTGCATTGTCTTCTACAGAAGCAAAATATAGAGGGCTAGCTAATGCCACTCAAGAAGCAATTTGGATTAAGCTTTTGTACACAGAATTGGGCTTATATACTAGGCCTCCAATTATCTTTGGAGATAATACAAGTTCTCTTCACCTTGCAGCTAATCCTATCTATCATGCGAGGACCAAACACATAGAAGTTCATTATCATTATGTAAGGGAGAAGTTGCTAAGCAAGGACATTCAGCTGACTTATGTGTCAACCAACATGCAATGTGCAGATTTGCTGACTAAAGCTTTGGATGGGACCAAACTTTGTAGGTTCAAATCTATGATTGGATTGCACGATATACTTGAAGAATGAGGATGAAGACTTAAGCCAAAAAATCACAAGCCTACACATTTGGCTTGGAAGATATCATGAAGACTCTACATACATAAAGAACCATAGGAACATATGCTAGTGATTACTTACCACTTTACCTCATTTGTAAAAGTCAAAATGACTTGGAATCTTTTGTAATCACCTACCAAAGTGAGTCGTGGAAAAAGTAGCTTATTTGATTGAAAGAATATCTCCAAGCTTTTAGGACCTTGATCATAGGAAGCCAAAATTTGAATTTGAATTCACATTTTTGCACACATCCTATAAAAAATGTACTTGGAAAAGTCGCGGGCAGATCACTTCACTCCCGAGCTTCATTATTCTGTAATTGAGTGTGTGTGAGGACTACTCCATATCCTACACCTCTCTACACCATTAGGCAATGCTAGTCATGCCAATGGATTTGTATACAAGTGTTAGTTGATAGATACATTTATATTTTTCATCTCTATATTCTCTGCTAGTCTACTCCAAAGTTTGTCAACTTGTCAAGGGCATCTCTCAGTCAATACTCAACCAAATTCAGTGATTCAAAGCTTGTTGGATTCAGCTCAAAGTCATCTACATGCTAAGAAAGTTTGAAGGGATTTCATTTAGCCAATTCAGAGAAATCGTCATCGAGGTGCTCACTGGTCTATTTCTGCTACAGTCCTAAAAAGTCGGGGGTATAGCTAAGTTTGCTAAATTAATTTCTCTGAGTATAGTTTGTCATTTTACATCATTCCACTTGCAAATGGTAGCTTACTAAGCTAATTGAATAACCCATAGAAGGAATTTTATCAATTTCTACTGTGCTGGTCACACTGAGCAAAACATTGAGCAGGTGTCAAGACCAAAATAGAAAGTTTTCTTGACTTTGTGACTTCCAAAGTTATCTGTTTTGATTCAATCATTACACACTTCATTTCCAAAGGACATAGGCCATTTATTGGTGTCATTGGAAAGCTAAGGGAGTCTACTAATCAAGTGTGAAGCTAAAGAGGGCTGGTACAAAGGAAGTTTTAGCAGTACCTACTCAATCTCTTGGATCATCCATCCATCTTTCCCAACACTCACAACCTCCGGGTTAGAAGTGCGATGGGCTAACTGCTTGCCCCAAAAGCCGTGGTTGAGGATTACTTCCAAATCCTCTCTCTTAAGGCATGGTTCAAGCATTTCCTACTAGGATTATGTGACATTCCTTTCCCTTTAGAATGAGCATTGCCGTCAATGCTCACTTGTGGACCCTTCTAGCTCTCTTGGACACACTTTCCATGCATAAGCGCTTCCATGAAGCTCAAACTCCAGCACATGGACCAAATTTGGACCTATCCCACCCTCTTTGGGTGCCCCAATGTGCATGTGCCTTCATTTAAGGCCAATTTCACATGCACCACATATAAGCTCTTTTTCCAAGTGTCCACGAATGAGGTGTGAACCTCCATCTTGCCCAGTTTCTCAACTAGGCTCTGATACCATTGTGTGGAATTGAACTCACAACCTCCTCCTTAGGAGTGTGATGGGCTAACCAATGGCCCCAAAAGCCATGCTTGAGGATTAGTTCCTAATCCTCTCTCTTCAGGCATGGTTCAACCATCTCCTACTAGGATTATGTGACATCATACTTTGTTGGAGCCCATTTTATTTTCTATTTCCACGAAAATTCTTAACAAATTACAATATCTTGTATCATATAACTCACATAGAAAGAGAAAAACAACAAATACTTGATTTACTCGCTTATAAAAAGCACTTCAACTTATGATTTTCATCACTATGTATCTTTCTTTGATTCCCTCTGATGTCTCCTTGCTTATTTTTCATGAGATATAATGACTATCATAGAGGAGGGTTGTGTGTATGTATGTATGTATGTATGTATGTATGTATGTATGTGTCATGGATAAGGAAACAATCTGAAATCTTAGATTCCATGTTACTTTCCATATCTCATGATTGGTTAAGATTTTGGAGAAACTAATGCTTCCATTGCATCCGCAATGTGCCAAAACCACAAGATCGACTGTCTATTTGCTGAATTCTGATACTAGGAGGTCTTGTTTCAAGTCGATGATATCATGATGACATCACCAGTTCCTAACTGCCATATAGCACCGCCTTTGAACACCTATAAAAGGAGGGGTTGGCCACATTCATTCTCAGTCTGGTGGATACCGGTCTTGGGAGCTCAAGGAGTCATGACCGCCAAGTAAGTACTCTCCAAGTGCTAGTTCATGTTCTTGTCTTGTTCCTTGTTCCAATCCTCTCTAGTCTAGTATCCTGGACATCTTATCTTGTCCTCTTGTAATCTCGTAGTACGAGATCTTGTCGAGTTCTTTCTTGTATCTAGTTCATCTCCCGGAAGGGAGTTCTTGTAATCTAGAGAACTTATTTCAGACTTACAATCCCGGGTTGTGGGATCTCCTATGTCATCTCTAGTCGAGTTTTCCATACCTATCGGTCCCGGGTTGTGGGATATCTTGTATCGATCACATTCTTGTATCATTTTACCTACGTGGGTGTTCTTGTAATCAGAAGTGTATTTCCAAAATCTTGTCTACTCTAGTCAGAGAGCACAATCTAGTTCTCCCCTGACATTTTGGCAAGACTACCTTCATCAGGACAATGAGCCATGGAGATTATTCGAGAAGAATTGTTTTGTGCACTTAAAGTCATTCAACAACAAGTCCAAGAGATACGAGAAAACCAACAAAGGATTCAACAACAGAATATTCAAGATGTAATCACAGAACTTCAAAGGCAAATTCAGAAGTTGTAGATCATTGTAAATCAATCTGCTTCATGTACCCCGATGACAATCAATATGAAGAAAAGTCCAAAAGTGAGCATGCCTGACAAATTCGATGGGACAAGATCTAAGTTTCGAGGATTTCTACAATAAGTGAAGCTCTTCATAAGAATGCAACCTGAGAGGTACCTAGATGATGCTTCTCAAGTGGGACTCATGGGAACTCTATTGTGTGGTCCTGCTCTTTCATGGTTTGCACATATCCTAGAGAAGAACATGGATATTTTGTATGATTTCAAGGCTTTGTTCAAGGGTTCACATCTTCTGTTGGAGATACCAATTGTTCACGTGTTGCGGAGACAAAGTTAAGGAAGCTACATCAAGGAAATAGGCCTCCATCTACCTATGCATTGGAATTCAGACAAATCATTTGTGACCTCACATGGCATGAGGATTATTTTATCAACCAGTTTTGATGGGGCTTACATGATGATGTTAAGGACCTCATGCTAACCATGCCCAAGGTGAATAGTTTGAATGAATTCATGAATCAAGCAATTGAATGTGATAATAGGTCGTTCGAGAGAAAGCAAGAGAAGAAGACTTCTATTAGAGATCGAGAATACAACTTTATTTCTATGCCACAACAACATATGCTCAAGGAAACTCAACCAAAACCCATGCAATTGGATCACATCATGGTAAGATGACTTACAACAAAGGAAAGACAATATCGGAAGGATAATGGATTATGCTTTTATTGTGGAGATCATGATCATATAGTATTCAAATGCCATAAGAAGAAGAAACAAGTTGGGATTAGAACTTCCACAATCACCATCCCACATCAGAAGGACCATCATTAGAGTCAAAAGAAGAATACAATTCATCATGAGAATCATACCCTTGATTCTCCACCTCGATATACTACAAAAGCTTTCTAGTTTCATCATGGATATCCATCATCATCTTGTTCTAGTACCACATATCAAGAACTCTACAAAGACCAAGAGTTATAAAGATTCAAGTCCTAGAAGATCTCAAAGTCACATGACCGCTCCTCGTGGAGCTCATCGCTTGAGGAGGAGATGATGTCATGGATAAGGAAACCATCTAAAACCTTAGATTCCATGATACTTTCCATATCTCATGATTGGTTAAGAGTTTGGAGAAACTAATGCTTCCATTGCATTAGGAACATTGTGCCAAAACCCCAAGATCGACTGTCTATTTGCTGAATTCTGACACTGGGAGGTCTTGTTTCAAGTCGATGATATCATGATGACATCATCAAGTGGTAACCGCCATATAGCACCGCCTTTGAACACCTATAAAAGGAGGGGTTGGCCACATTCATTCTTAGTCTGGTGGATACTAGTCTTGGGAGCTCAAGGAGTCGTGACCGCCAAGTAAGTACTCTCCAAGTTCTAATTCATGTTCTTGTCTTGTTCCTTGTTCCATTCCTATCTAGTCTTGTATCCTAGACATCTTGTCTTGTGACTCCTCTTGTAAACTCGTAGCACAAGATCTTGTCGAGTTCTTTCTTGTATCTAGTTCATCTCCCGGAAGGGAGTTCTTGTAATCTAGAGATCATGTTCATACTTACGATCCCGGGTTGTGGGATCTCCTATCTCATCTCTAGTCTAGTTTTCCATACCTATCGGTCCCGGGTTGTGGGATATCTTGTATCGATCACATATTCTTGTATCATTTTTACCTACGTGGGTGTTCTTGTAATCAAAAGTGTAGCTCCAAAATCTTGTCTACTGTAGTTAGAGAGCACAATCTAGTACTCTCGTGACTATATATATATATATATATATATATATATATATATATATATATATATATATATATATATATATATATATATATATATATATATATATATATATATATATATATATATATATATATATATATATATAATTTCCAAATTTACCTTCATGTACATGCATTCCCATATATCTAGAAAGGATGAGAAAGGATTTTGTTTAACCTAATATGGATCATTACTAAATGGAGCCAAAGCCTCTTGATTATATCTACATGGACTATTTTAAAAGCATTGTAGTTGTGGTCATAGAACCTTCTACTAATTAATTATTTTGGTCAATGGTTTATTGTATTATGAACAAAAGTTATAATACCTTACTTACCCTACCTAATCAATACCTGTAAGTAGTTAAAAAATACTTGCTTTTTTTATTGGTTAATGTATTGATTCTTACCAAGATGAGTATTAAATTATCTCTAAATTAATTCATAGATAAGAATTAAAATATACATCCACGAGTATTCTTTTGAAGGTGCATGGAGAATGTATTGCAAGCTAAATATGCATAAATATAAAATAACGAATGTACATACCCTTCCTCACAATGACATACCTATGTATGTAACATAGAATGGGCTTTGCTATCTACTTGTGTTTCTATAGGAAAATCCTCCCATGTAATTTCGAATGGCGAATGTGTACTTTATTCTCAGTAAGAATGTGCACATTTTTTCCTATTATCATATTCAAGGCCTAAAATACATGACTAACCTCTTGGTTAGGAGTGTGATGGGATAACCACTTTCCCCAAAAGCCATTCTTGGGGATTACTTCCTAATCCGTTGTCTTTAGGTGTGGTTTATGCATCTCCTCCTAGAATTATGTGACATTCCTTCCCCCTTAGATTGAGAATAATAATCAATGCTACTTTTGGACCCTCTATCTAGCTTGGTAGGAACCTTTCCATGGTTGAGCACCTCTACTAACCTCAAAATATACCACATGAACCTATTTTGACATATCCAACCCTCCTTTGGTGCCCAAATACCCATGTGCCTTTCTTCTTGACCAATTTCACACTCATCTGTAGTCAACTGCTTCCCAAGTGCCCACGTTTGAGTTTCTTTAGCTCCATGTTTCCCAATTTCTTCAACTAGACTTTGATACAAACTATGGGAACTGAACTCACAACCTCTCATGAAGGAGTGTGATGGGCTAACCACTTGCCCCTAAAGCCATGGTTGATGATTACTTCCTAATCCTCTCTCTTATGGGATGGTTCCTCCACCCTCTACTAGGATTATGTGACACTAGAACTTTATTTAGTAAAGAGCTTTAGTGCAATCCATGTAATGTTTTCACATGTGATATTGTCTTTAAGAATTTATATAAAGATTGCTTATAATTTAAAACTGTATGAGAGTAAGATTAAGCAAATACATACATAATCTATTGAAAATTTCTTTGATCATTTTTTGCTGATCAAGAGCATAACGATTTTATAGAAGCATCAAATTTACTGATAGAGTATAATGCAACGATATTACATATGTATATGTGGTCTCATAGAAGTAGTAGAGCAACCATGTGTTACCATTTTAATCAAATGGTAACAAGGTAGTATTTTTTGTGCCAATTAACAAAGATAAAATGATCATAGAAGAGAATGTAATGTTATGCATATTACTATAGTTACTCCTGAACAAGAGATCCTAAAAAACTTACAGCTTAAAAAATGATTCCAAGTGAAATCACTTAAAACGATGCACTATACACAGAACAATCAACTTAGCAATTGAATCATTACCCCCGATTTTTTAGGACCTCCACAGAGTTTGCCCTGTGAGTGCTTCAATGCGCTTTTCTCCGAATTGGCTAAATAGATTGTCTTCAAGCTTTGTGAGCATGTACGGAACTTGGAGCTGATTCAAACAAGCTATAGATCATTGAAAATGATAAAGGAGTGACTGAGATATGAGCCATACAAGTTGAGTGTTATGAATGATTATAATAGAGAGACCATAGATGAGTAATGTAGATCTATTGTATTAAAGAACAATGTTATACAAGATCATAGGCTTTATAATCAATGCCTAATGATGGTGATTAGTCTAGGCTACAATGTGAGCCTCACTCTCTTACAAATCCAATCAGTAATAATTTGGAATTGAGGTGTTTTAGCCATTTGAATTTGAATTTAAATCCTCCATTGGCTCTCACTTAAAAGTAGTCCTCCAATCTAGGACATATTCCTTCAATTGAAGTCGTGACTTTCCAACTAATAAACTCCACGAGTTTAGTGGTGGTTACAATGATTCTTCCAAGTCAAGCGACTTTTACAAATGGTAAAGATAAAAGATCTTCCTAGCATTGGTTTCCATGGAGCTTCAATTATTGATGAACTTCTAGCCAAATGTGTAGGCTTGAACTTTGCACCAACAGCTCCCCCTCAAGCCAAACATTTTGGCTTCTTCTTCTTCTTCTTCAATCTTCATGAATGTCTTGCAATCCAATCATTGACTTAAACCTGCAAAGTTTTGTACCATCTAATGCTTTAGTCAATAAATCTGCACATTCCATATTAGTTGATACATAAGCCATTGAATTTCCTTGCTCAATAGCTTCTCTCTCACATAATGATAGTGGAGCTCTATATGCTTGGTCCTAGCATGATAAAATAGGATTTGCTACAAGATGTAGTGTGCTTGTATTATCTCCAAACATCATTGGAGATGTAGTATGCAAGCTCAAATCTGTATACAACAATCTAATCCAGATGGCCTCTTGAGTAGCATTGGCCAATCTTCTATACTCTGCCTCTATAGAAGATAAAGCAATAGTAGGTTGCTTCTTTGAAGAACATGAGGTACTTCTTCTATCATCTTTCCAACCTGCCCAATCTGCATCTGAATATATCTTGATGTCCAAGTTTGATGTATAAGGAAAATATAACCCTCGATTTCGAGTGCCCTTAAGGTACTTCAAAATCCTTTTGCAAGCTTCCAAATGAGGTGCCCTATGTTTGTGCATAAACTCACTTAAAACACTTACTCCATAAGCAATATCAATCCTTGTTAATGTAGCATAGTTCAAGATTCCCACTATGCTTTGGTAACCTGTAATGTTCTCAAGCACATCACCTTCATGGGCACTTAATTTTAGGTTTACCTCCATTGGAGTACTTTCCAGTTAATATGTTAAATTCTTTGATTTCCCTAGTCTTCTTCACATAGCATCAGCCTACACTAATCACCATCGTTAGGCATTGATTATCAAGCCTATGATCTTGTACAACATTGTTCTTTAATACAATAGATCTACATTGCTCATCTATGGTCTCTCTCTTATAGTCATTCATAACAGTCAACTTGTACTGCTCAATTTAAGTCATTCCTTTATTATTTTCAATGATCTATAGCTTGTTGGAATCAACTCCACGTTCTCTACATACTCAGAAATTTTGAAGACAATCTATTCAGCCAATTTGGAGAAAAGCACGTCGAAGCACTCATTGGTCAAACTCTACAAAGGTCCTAAAAAATCGGGGGTAATGATTCAATTGCTAAGTTGATTGCTCTATGTATAGTGCATCATTTTAAGTGATTCTACTTGGAATCATTAGCTTACTAAGCTAATTATATACCTCTAAAAGGAATGTTTCTAATTCCTACTATACTGGAAGCACTGAGCATAACAAGCAGCAGGTGTGTGAACAAAACTAGAAGGTTTTCTTTAATCCTTCAACTTGGAAGTACTCTGTTTTGGTTCAAACATTTCTTGCATCATTTACAAAGTACATAGGCACTTATTTGATGTCACTGGAAAGCTAAAAGAGCCTACAACGCAACTCTAAAGCATCAAGGGGCCAGTACTATTGGGAAGGATGGATGGACACTCCAAGAAATGAGTAGGTACTACCAAATCCTGCTTAGTACCAGCCCCTTGTAGCTTCAGTGTTGATATGTGGGCCCTCTTAGGTTTCTAATGACACTATAAAGGTGCCTATGTACTTTGGAAATGATGTATGAAAAGATTCAATCAAAACAGACTACTTCCAAGTAGAAGAATCAATGAAAACCTTGTATTTTTTACCATACATCTGTTGATTGTTATGCTCAGTGCTAACAGTATAGTAGGAGTTAGAAATATTCCTTTATGAGGTATCTATTTAGCTTAGTGATCTAATGATTCCAAGTGGAATCACTTGAAATGATGCACTATACACACAGCAATCAATTTAACAAATGAATCATTACCCCTGATTTTTTAAGACCTTTGTAGAGTTTGACTAGTCAGTGCTTAGATACGCTTTTCTCTAAATTGGCTAAGTGGATTTGCTTCCAAATGGTTCAAAATGTAGATAGATTGGAGCTGATTCCAACAAGCTATAGATCATTGAAATTGGTGGATAAATAACTGAGATATGAGCAGCACAAGTTCACAGTTATGAATGACTATAACAGAGAAATCATAGATGAACAATGTAGATGTATTGTATTAATGAACAATGTTGTACAAGTTCATAGGCTTGCAAATCATAGCCTAATGATGAACAGAAGGGTAGGCTACAATGTATGCCTTAGACTCTTACAAAATGGCAATGGATAGCTCGGGAGTTGAGAGTTCTAACTATGGCTTTTTCAAGTCACTTTATCTAAGTATTACATTCAAATTTGAATTTGAATTCCACTTTTGGCTCTCTCTAAAAAGTGGTCCTTCAATCTAGGAAATATTCCCTCAATGAAGTAATTACTTTTCTATCTAACAAGTCCACGAGTTTTTGGTAGGTGATTACAAATATTCTCTCAAGTGAAGTAAATGACTTTTACAAATGTAAAAAGATAAAGTTCTCCTAGCAATGGTTTCCATGGAGCTTCATGTGTTTAAGAACTTCAAGCCAAAGTATGGGCTTGGACTTTGATGTAGATTCCAGACCTTACCACACTCACAGGGCAACTATTTACCCATGAAGCCAAGCTCACCAAGAATGGAGATTCATCAAGAGGTAATAGCTCTTCTGCCCTATACACTGATAAAAGTAAGTCCAAAGAGAAAGGGAAGAACAAGAAGGTTGAAGATGAAGGAACTACCTCCCAAGCCAACTATGCAAGGAGAGGTAGAACCTCAAGAGGAAGGGGCAAAGGAGGTAAGCAAGGCAGGGGGAGACCTTATAACTCCTCACCATGTAATATTTGTGGATTTTCAAATCATACTATAGATGAGTGTTATAGGAACTTCAAGAATCAGAGAGGTAGAGGTTATCAAAGAGGTGTATATACACAATCAAGAGGAAGATTCAATCACCATCAAGGATACAACAACAACTACAATAGCAATTAACAAAAAGGCTACAAATCAAGGAAAGATTACAACAACTATACAGAGGAGCAAGAAGATTCTCTTCTGATTATGAACATGACTTCAGAACCAGGTATAAATGATGACCATCTCTTCTACATTTATTTTAGGGAGGAGCAATGCCCCTTTGAACACCCAAAAAAAACCTTTCATCCACTTTAAACAACCATATTCCACCGCAATGTCATTCTCTATCATCAGATAATTGGATGATTTACAAGTTATATTTTATTTCTTTAAAGGAAGTTTTATCTTGAAATCTTACCTTCCTTGCTAGCTTGAAATAGTTGAGATTACAATTTGAAGGGCATAGTCCCATGGGACCCTCTGAATCACACACAAGAAAGAGTAGAGTCCTAGCACCTACTAGGAATTAATAAAACTTGAAGATCCATTAAGGGTTTGAGCAGGGGTAGGGATGGCCCTAAGGCCAAACAAGGAGACTAGTTTGAGCTGAAGCCAAACCCTTCATAGAAAACAATGGCCCTTTCCACTAAAAGCGTAGTCCAACTAGACTGTTTGAAGACCAATGAATCCTCTAAGGGAGTTAGTTCGAACATCTCATCATAGCATCATGAAAATTGCTTTGTGAGTGCAGCCCATACGTTTTATGCCTATGACTCTCCCAAGGCAGGCTACTGATTCACCTGTTTGAGCTATCATTGTTGAAAATTTATCAGGCACTTATAGTTGTAAATTATTGAATTTAATATGTAGCTTTGTTGTGGAGTGAAAGCAAATAGATGGAAAGGGTGAGTCTTCGAAATACTTGTTTAAGAAGATCAATATTGAGAGAGAAGTGATACATATGATTGTAGTTTGAGAGAAGATATGCATACCTCTTCTCATGTAGGAGAAAGATTCTTGGAATTCTATTGTATATGACTAGGTGCAATTAAATGTTAGGACGTTTTAAGGGAAAGGGAGAAAAACCTATGTATTGACAGGTAGACTCAAAGCTTACTAAAAAGGTTACATATTTAAAAGACTTCCAAGCTTGAACATCTTATGGGTTCTCATCATGTGATTTGTACATCTATTGATTATTTATGTCACAATTATTCCATCTTGTGACACAAAATATCGCGGCAAAATTACCCATATCAAACTAATTTCGGCATACATGAGAAAACTCTAGAGAGATACACCTAGATTTGTCGAAAAGAACAAACCAAATTATAGAAATTAGTATCTAGGATGATATGATTAATTAATGTATGTAGCTTGATAGAGATACAATCCTTAATGTATAAAGGTGGGTTTTCATATATTGTTAGCATTAAGAATTTCTTCTAAGAAATGTAGATATATGCTTAAGAATTTACTTATAATTTTATAAAAATGACATCAGCAATGTATATTTGTATCTTAATAGATAAATCCCTTAATATTCATTTGACATCTTGGATATAGTCCTCATGAGCACAATTAAGATATGTATATTTCAAAGGTAAAGTAGTGGTGCAACATGTGTGGAATGGATTTCATTGACTGTTAGTACAAAGGAAAGAGGTTTTATTAGAGTAAGGTGAATGGGGTCAACTTAAATGAGAATATACAAACAATTTACATATCTTTCTTTTACCATGTCTAAGTTTATTTTGCCAAAAAATTGATATAGTGAGCTAAATTAGGTTACAAATGAAAAGATGTAAGAGAAAAATTCCAATAAAACATGAGTATGTATGTATGGACTACCCTTGAAAGAAAAATTGAAATAAATAAAATGCCATAATTCACAAACCTAAATTGTACAAATATTAATATATTATATTAATAGTTAAGTCAACTCCCATCTATTTTATTAAAAGAATCCTTTCAATTGCTATCATTACTTTAAGGCTAGTACAATAACCTTGCTACCATAAATTAGTCAATGATAGCCAAAGATATCAATAACAATAAGCAATCATAAGGGGAAAAAATTAAGCCTGCATGGGCCTTTTCGATTAAGGAGTGATTAGGGATGGACCAATGAGAAGAGGGTGGCGGAGAGATGCGAGTCCCTTAATCACCTCAGCTAGGCATAGACTTCCCTTGTTTTTGAATGGTCAAAGAGGAAGAAACTAGCTAGAACTAGGGGTTTTGGTTGCTAAAATGGTTTTCAAAGCCTTGCAAATGAAATATAACTCTCTATTGGATTGGCCCAAAGATCAAATACATAAGGTTGAGTGTAAACATTCAAGGCACTCATCCATTTAGGACCTTAGGTTCAATGGGTGTTCAATGGTTAATATTGAATCAAGTAGAAAAAAGCACCTTTGATTGTTAGCCATTGGATAAGGGCTTCCATCTGATGGCTACTCATCGCTTCTACAAAAACAAGGCACCTTGATTGCTAGCCATTAATTTGGTTGACCATCCAGGGGCCAAGATTGAGTATGCCTATTGATTGAAGCAAGATCCATGCATATTTTCTCCTCCTCCATCCGATCAATGCCAAAGTTTTGTGGCTCATGGCAGCACACAATGGTACATCAGCCCCAAACATGGGCTAGCATTAGATCTCTCCCCCATCCAAGGGCTTAAAATCATGAAGAAGGTGTCCAAAAATCCTTTTGAATAAACTTGAAACTCCTACAATTTTTTTCCACTCTCTCTCTAGAGGTCCATCCATTCAATCTTAGCCTTTGAATTTAAACATCCAGAGGTTCTAAAATTTCATATTTGATAACTCAGATACAAAAACTATCAAATAATATTTTATTTAAGAATACCGTGAGTGGTTTTTCATGCCCCCTTAATCCATTAGATTAACCATTTTAATCCCTAAAAATTATGAATCCTTATGAATCCCATACAAGGTTCATATTTTCCCTAATGTAAAGTCTAAAAATTATAATACAAATAAAATTAACAACTACAATACACATTTCTTTAAGTGAATAGTTTGTATTATTTTCGCTGTATGAATACAATGAGCTCTTTTTCCACCATAACTATTTTTTTATGTGAAAAACTAAAAAAAAATTTTGATCTCAACTTGTAACACTTCATGAATATGTCCAAACTTGGAGGTGCTATCTAGATTGTGCAAAAAAACACTTGAATAGGGTAGGTTGTTATTTGCCACCATCCAAGTCAATGCACATGCTAAAAATATTGTTGATTTATTTCGGTAGTGATGTGTGTGAACACACTTAGGACATACAAGGCACTTTTTTCCATCTTTAGGAGGTTTTCTTTACCCCCAGATTGTGTATATGTCTATAACCCTAATGGGTTACTTATCTTTGTACATTCACTCGGTAATACATTTTTTATTGTGTGTTGTACTTCAATTCTTCTTCTTCCTTGTGTTGTTTGTGTGCTTTCATGGAGCTCAAACTCTAGCAATTGGTATTAGAGTAGGCTATTGCTTCATTTAGGGCATCATCCACACCCCTCAGGTAATAGTCTCAGAATTGCATGAACATTGGTGAGCATACTTAGAGTGATCAAGAGTTCAAAACATCCTCACTTTTTGGTGCTAAAATTTGGATCTCAGCTTGTTTTGACCTCCAAATGCACTATCATAGTGTCGATGTAGGCCATTTTCTCCCTTTATGCGAGACATATTTATAGATTTTGGCTTGCTAATACGAGCGCCTCAAATCTAGCTACATGTTTAGTGGAGCTCGATAGGGTAGTTCTATTCAACTTTTTGAGAAACATAAATTTTTTTTTGCGT
Organism: Ceratopteris richardii; assembly: GCA_020310875.1. Taxonomy (NCBI): domain Eukaryota; kingdom Viridiplantae; phylum Streptophyta; class Polypodiopsida; order Polypodiales; family Pteridaceae; genus Ceratopteris; species Ceratopteris richardii. The sequence continues at coordinate 63,159,874 of CM035415.1, forward strand.
TAGGGTATTTTAATCAATGGCCATGGTAGAAAGAAATTATGTACTAAATATGTTGGCTAATGAGGATAAGTTGGATGGTACCAATTTCCCATTGTGGGCATATATGATGTGTCATGTTTTGGCTGCAAAGGGACTATGGAAGATTGTGTAGGGTGTTGAAAAAAAACCTTCTACAACTCCAAATATACTTATTCAAGGTGATGTAGATGGAGTTGAAGATCAAGATCTTCGAATTCATGTTTATGCTTCAATTCCTGCTACATCTACCATAGAGAAACTTTGATGGATGAAGGAGATGCTCAAGCACATGCTTTGATAGCTTTGTCTATAACACATGCCATTAGCCCTCATACTCGCTTTTGCAAAGTAGAAAAGGATGCTTGGATACACTTACCACCTTATGATAGGAAATAAATGAGGCTCATGCCACTTACCTCCAAAAAACGTTGGAGAGTGAGCATATGAATGGAGATTCTAATGACTGTTTTTTGACAAATATCAAATATTTGAAGGAACAATTAATTTCTGCTAATGAAGTCTTTCTAGACAATTCACTTGTGTAGACTGTTCTAAATGGTCTTCTAGATTGATATGAGAGTCTGTGTCTGCTCTTGCGTTGATGATGAAAGGCAACCCAAACATCTTAGCACATGAGGACTTAGTCTCTATTTTGTTATAGAAAGACTAGTCGAGGCAGAAAAGGTTCATTATGCATGTTGCAGATCAAGCTTTCTTAGCTAGTCAAAAGGGTAAAGGTAAATAGAGCTCATCTCTTAGTAATCAGAAATCTACTAATTCTACATAGTAAAAAAGGGAAGGCAAAGACAAGAAGAAAACAAAAAAGAATAAACAATTTTGCAAATATTCGAAAGGAAATTATAATTTCATAAAGTTTTTTTCCAAAATTGGCTGCAAAAGAGGCAAAGAAGATAGAGGGTGGAATGATTGATGTAGAGGCCTGCACACCTAAAATAGAGTCAGCTAATCTTATGTAGAATGAAGAATGGGCATTTACTATTATTTGCAGCTATGACCCATCTTCTCATGAAAAGTGTATTTCTGTAGTAGACTCACATGTATGGTAAATTGACAGTGGGGCAACCAAACATATCACCTCCCAACACAGTTTCTTTAGTTCACTTGAGCTTGCCTCTAAGTACCAACAAATCCTCTAATCGAGTCATGGGAGTTGGTAAGATCATTCTGATTACTACTTATGTTAGTTCTTTTGCATTTTCAAATTTTTTTTTTGTGCCAAGAATCAAGAAAAGTCTATAGTTCGTTTCAACAGTAGCCAAGAGACTTGGTTGTGAAATTTATTGATGATAGATGTACACTTCATGATCTTTCAAATGGCAATGTTATTATAACTTTTGGAGTTTTATGTTATGGATTGTATATGCTCATAGATTATAAAAAATCTATGAATGATTCACCATGTGTAGTTCAATATTCTCAAGACATCTCAAATGCAAAGCTTTGGTCATTTGAATTTTGCTAGTTTGCTACACCTATAGAAATTTGAAATGATGTCCTCTTTGTCCAAAATTGAGGCACCTGATAAACATTTTTCTGAAGGCTAAATTTGAGAAAAATGCAGCATTCATCCTTCCCAAAAGATCATTTAGTTCGAGCTGCTCAAAAATTGCAACTTGTTCACAGTGATATTTGTGGTCCTATGTAGACACCTTCTTTTGGGAACTATCTTTACTTTGAATTTTGTTGATGATTATTCCATACCTCAAAAAATGGTGTTGCTAAAAGAAAGAATAGGTGTCTCATGGAGATGGCAAGGTGTATGGTCAAAAGTCAAGATTTACCACATAGTTTTTGGCTTGAGGTTATTATGTGTGTAGCATATGTGCTTCACACGTTTCCCACTAAAACACTATATTCTATTGCTCCATTTGAGGCTTTGCATGGTCATACACCATTTGTTTCTCATCTATGCATCTTTGGTTGTTTGGCATATGCATTAGTGCCTATACAACAACGCAAAAAACTCGATGATAAAGTAGTGAAACATATTTTTATTGGGTACATTCTGAAAGCAAAGTCTATAGTATGTATCATCTATAGATTAAACGCATTTTGGGTATCCATGACGTGGTTTTTTTGGAACATGCAATTTAGCCATTACTCTAAGGTACTAAGGATACATTCCAATGTCGATTTACATGATGCACTTGGTGATGCATCTCTACGATATTGTACTCGTTGAGGCTCCCCTACTGGTTCTTTTGCATCAGATTCCTATCCAATGGCTTCCTCTAGTCTTTGTGATCAGAACCTACCTTTCTTTTGATGACGTTGAAAAGTCAAAAAATTGGATGGATGCTATTATGAAGAATGGTACTTCATTTTTTTTGTGATTTGCATCCAGACAAGAAGGCCATTGGTACTAAATAGGTATACAAGCTAAAGCATAATCCTAATGGAACAATTGGCAGGTATAATGCTACGATTTTTTCAAACCATTATGCTCAAGGAAGACCCAATCACTATCTGTAAAAGCATGCAAGCATGGTTGAATATCTCTTCCATAAAAAAAGACCTAAGCTCAAAGTTCCTTTGAGATATCTAAACACACATTTCACTGCTTGTCAATGCTTAGTGCCAGGACTATGCATGAATCGACTCAAATCGGAAATTGCATACTGTATATCCTTCCTTTTGTTGCATGCATATATAAGACATCTCACAACTTGCTGATAAAGAGAAGTGTCAAATGCATCATTGGAATCCTCAAGTGAGTATCTAAATCGTGTCTCAACTGATGTGGAAACTAGATAGCAATCCTCAAATTCAAAATGCTGAAGTAGTTTTTCAACATACTTTGCTTGATGCATAACAATCCCCCCCTCAAGGGATACAAACTAGATGCCAAGATAGTAGCTCAAAATACCAGAAGGAGAAACCATTGTACTTGAAGAAGAAGCTCCATCTTTTATAGTAGATTGCAAAGTACAATAACCTATAGGTCTTCCATCTATTGAATAACCTCAAGAAAACAACTAATCAAAGAATATATGATTTTATACTAAAGGTAAATGAATTTTCAGATGAACTTCATTCAATTGGATGTGTATTGGAGATAGATACTCAATGAAGTGGTTTTCAAAGTTCAAAGGAGATAACATGGTTAGCGTTGTGAAGACCCAAAGCAAGATTCATGGTGGATGCACTCAAGCAATGTGATGAGCTAATGAGGAACCCAAAATTTTGAATTTTATTCTTCAAATTTGCCATTTTTGTGTGAAATCCCACATCAGGATCACATTTCATATTTTTCAGCTTATTTCCATTAGGTTTAGTAGATAGATAGGTAAAAATAGCAATTTTGTATTTTTAGGGTTATGATTTTGCACAGTTTTCTAACTTCTCCATTAAACTTGCACTTTTTACTTTTTCCTTTAGAATCTCTTATAGTTTTCTTCATTTTCGACCCAAAGGGGCTTGGATAAGTAGCAAAAGTGGCAGGAAAGCATGTTATGCTTCATTTGGAAAAGTATATTCACAAGAAGGAAGGTATTTGTCCATATAATGATTTGCACAAACATCATTATCTCTTGTTACCCACATACAAAAGATAATCATAAGAAAACAAGCCTTAAATTAAGGGTCTTTGAGAAGGGGGTGTGGGTCACATTAGAGAAGGGAATATTTAGTGGGTGATGTCCTTAAAAAAGGGAGTTCAAAGACATAACAAACAACAAAGAGTGCTTGGCAAGGACATTTTTCCCTTTAGAGACATCGTAATCAAGTCAAGTCACTTGGGACATCAATCAAGAAGAAAATAGAGACATCACTCAAGTGGGTGTGACAAAAGGTGGAGGAATCAAGCCTAAAAGAGGAGCTGGATCAATAGAAACTAGGAAGAGCCAAAAGGGTGCTCCTCAAAGGAAGTCAATGTCCAACAATGTCCTTGTAGGTCATCTTCACAAAGGCATCATGAGATGGAAAGATTGTGAGTTATTCATGTTTTCTTAGCAATCGAAGGTAGGGGAGCAAGGAAAAGATTGAGACTATTAAAGAGCTGGTCAAAAGATACACTAACGTATCAAAATAAAAAAAAATGTCCCTAGATTCAAGATTTCAATGACATCGTTGGCCCACATTTTGAAAACAAAACCAATCTCAAAGTCAGATAGGAAATAGGAGCCCACAAGAAGAAGAAAATACCCCTAAGGAAATGAAAGAAAATCTAAAAATCAACTAAAATTGCATGGAATGATGTCTCTAGACCTAGAGAAATTATCCAAAAGAATTTGGGTTGAATTGAGTGTTATGAAGTACAAAAGCATGGAGATCATTATGATGGAAAACAATGTCTCATGGTCAAGCTATAACATGTATATGGTAAAAATGTTTCTCAGTTTGCAGCATGTGTAGCTACTGTTCTAGTACTCTCTACAAGAAAAGGCGTTTGGCACCATGGATAAAGCAATGTCCTCCCATATCACCCACCAGGTTTCAAATCCCTCTTACAGCAGCACGCAGGTTGCGATTTTGTTTTAGATATGATTTTCAAATAAAGTAAAGCAATGGACGAACGGTGATGAGCGATAGAGTGTTTTTTTCCGATTGAGTTTCGTAGCGATCTCGTGAGTTATGCTTTTATGAGAAGTACTTTTAGAGTGCTTTTGGAAGAGATACAACTCCTATATAAGAATATTCATGGGCTCATTATATTCATCCATCACACACTAATTGGCAACACCAGCTTTGGTCCCTCAGTAGAGGTGGTTCTCTAGCACACATGGGGCAGCCACGGTGCTATCTTGGAGCATGTTGAGGAGTAGCTATGGAGTTCTTCTTGGAGAAGAGTGTTCTCACACTCTTGCTTATGGAGAGGACTTACCTATCAGTAGCTTGGTGGTGTGGATAAGCCATCTACATAATGTATTTGAAGATTGTCTTCTACATGAAGATTTCGGTGACATTGAATGGAGGTTAACATAAGATTTGCATCTTATGTTAAGAACTCAGGTACTTATTCTCTTTGTGCACACATGTACTACTTGGAGCTTATGGAGGCAATTGCATCCATATCAGGAGGAGTCCTATTTGGCATAGGTACAAGAGAATCAGTACGGTTATGCTTTATGCATATTTGGATGAGGTGTTAGAGAAGATATGTTCATATGAGTTTCATGATTTCTGGCAACAAACTTGTTAGCATTCTTTGATACTTTTGTAAGTATGTGATCTTTTCACACACGTATCTGACTTAGAGTCTTCCATAGCCTAAGGTTAGATGAGGGTTTGTTGATTATCAGTTTTAGACTGATCCTTCCTCTTTCTATCACTCATATTCACTCTTCTACAACCTATTAGGTCACACATCTCATGTGTATTCAGATTTTTGTTCATACATCTGAATATGTTTGTTACATTTGTACATTCACTCATCCATGTATTTCTGTTCACATAGAGTGGTTGAGAGTTTTGCTCCCACATTGAACATTGGTATATATGATAGTGTGAGTAAGCCTCGGCTTACGTAACACTTTACACATGTTGTCTAATCTTTCTCTATCTTTGTCTCATCATTTGTATGATTAAATGTGGTATGTTCATGTTTTGTCAATATTGGGAGATTGCTAGATTCTATGTTGTATATGCTGGACCTATTGAACCTTGGACCTGTGGTACTAGTAATGGGTCTACTAAATTTCCAACATTTGCTCTCAGGGCTTTAGGGTTTTGATATCAGAGTTCATTTAGGCTCTTTCAGTCTCCTAGGTTTCCAGTTTTCCAGGTTTACAACATATGATTTAAGAGCATCTTTTAACATTTGACATTTGACATACACACTTAATCTAGATGAGTAAAGATTTGAGAATTAGACAATTCAGTCACATGTTCATCAGTGTGGAGTATGAAGTTGATGATTTGTTAGTAGCTGAATACTTTTGGAAAAGTATGAAAATACTTTACAGAAAGTATTGTTTGAAGACCAAGACTTGATGAAGAGAAGGCTACTTCAAATTCAAGGAAAAACAATGGTTTGGAGAAGATGAAGGAATCAGATCAACAACAAATCATAGGTATGTGTTTCTACTATGAGATTATCATTTGCAAGTCATGTCTTAGAAAAGCAGTTATGAAGAGATTTGAAGGATTCAAGGAGTGCTTTTATACACTTTCATTATTTGAAAACTAAAGGCTACATCAAAACAGGTACCTAGAGGTTTTTCTAGAGAGTTTTGATAGATCTCTTTCATGGCAAGAAAGCTCATCTAAGAAGACAAATGTGGAGAGCATTAGTTTTGTGTTCAGCCAATTTTTTGTTGTAATTTGGTTGAATATCCAGGTATAGAATTTGATCTAGAGAGGTAACTCTAGAAAGGTAGTTCATCATTCACACAAAAGGTTGGTGAATTCAGTCATATCAGTCATTTAAAGTAGAGTTATTTAGAGATATGAGGAGATGGTAAAACATGATTCTATGTTCACTTCCATTTGTATACCATGTTTGTTTTGTCTCTTACTCTTAGCATTAGAGGAAGAGAAAGGTTTTCTTTGAAGAAGTCAAGAGTGTTTGCTACTTCAAGATGAAGAGAACAAAAGGTATGGAAGAGAAGTATGAAGATGTTGACATCATCATCAGGTGGAAGAAAGATGCAGAAGAAGAAAGTCCATCATTTCCAAAACAAAAGTAAGACTTCCTTTTCTCTCATTCAGTTTTGAAGAAGACTTTTGAAGAAAAGATTTGAAGGACGATTTGGGAGTACAAGCTTGAAGATTATGAAGTTTGCAGATCCAGTCCAGGTTGTACCATTGTGACATTGAAGGGGCGATTGTTGGAAAACAATGTCTCATGGTCAATCTATAACATGTATATGGTAAAAATTTTTCTTAGTTTCCAGCATGTGTAGCTACTGTTCTAGGACTCTCTCCAAGCAAAGGCACTTGGCACTGCGGATAAAGCAATTTCCTCCCATATCACCCACTAGGGTTCGAATCCCTCTCACTACAACACGCAGGTCATGATTTTGTTTTAGATATGCTTTTCAAATAAAGTAAAGCAACGGACAAAAGGCGATGAGCGACAAAGTGTTTTTTTCGGATTGCGTTTCGTAGCGATCTCGTGAGTTTTGCTTTATGAGAAGTACTTTTAGAGTGCTTTTGGAAGAGATACAACTCCTATATAAGAAGATTCATGGGCTCATTATATTCATCCATCACACACCAATTGGCAATGCCACCTTTGGTTCCTCAGTAGAGGTGGTGCTCTAGCACACATGGGGCAGCCATGGTGCTATCTTGGAGCATGTTGAGGAGCAGCTATGGAGTTCTTCTTTGAGAAGATTGTGCTCACACTCTTGCTTATGGAGAGGACTTACCTATCAGTAGCTTGGTGGTGTGGATCAGCTATCTACATAATGTACTTAAAGATTGTCTTCTACATGAAGATTTCGGTGTACTTCAAAGACATTGGATGGTGGTTAACATAAGATTTGCATCTTATGTTAAGAACTCAGGTACATATTCTCTTTATGCACACAAGTACTACTTGGAGCTTATGGAGGCAGTTGCATCCATATCAGGAGGAGTCATATTCGGCATAGGTACAAGAGAATCAATACGGTTATGCTTTATGCATATTTGGATGAGGTGTTAGAGAAGATATGTTCATATGAGTTTGAGGATTTCTGGTAGCACCTTTGTTAGCATTCTTTGCTACTTTTGTAAGTATGTGATCTTCTCACACACGTATCTGACTTAGAGTCTTCCATAGCCTAAGGTTAGATGAGGGTTTGTTGATTATCATAGACTGATCCTTCCTCTTTTTGTCACTAATATTCACTCTTCTACAACCTATTAAGTCACACATCTCATGTATATTCAGATTTCTGTTCATACATCTGAATATGTTTGTTACATTTGTACATTCACTCATCCATCTATTTCTCTTCACATAGAGTGGTTGAGAGTTTTGCTCCCACATTGTACATTGAACATTGGTATATATGATAGTGTGAGTAAGCCTCGGCTTACGTAACACTTTACACATGTTGTCTAATCTTTCTCTATCTTTGTCTCATCATTTGTATGATTAAATGTGGTATGTTCATGTTTTGTCAATATTGGAAGATTGCTAGATTCTATGTTGTATATGCTAGACCTATGCAACCTTGGACCTCTGCTATTAGTAATGGGTCTACTAAATTTCCAACACATCAAGGCAGAGAAAGATCCTTAAGAAAAAAGAGTGAAAATTCAAGAAACCCATTGGATCTCAAGTTTTTTGGTATGTAGAGAACTTTTTTTGTGGTAAAAGAGTGCTTTGGCAAGTTGAGTGACACCATTGATGTGCAAAAAGTGAAGGAATAATTCATGCTTCAAGGAGAAAGACTAGAACCTCAACTTTTAATCTAAAAACCAATAGTGATGTCCCTTGAAGACTAGCATGTAAAGACATTGCTTTAGCTAAATTAGTGATTTTTGTGACACATTTTGATCCAAGAACAGTTTTAATATAAGGTAAAACACAACCCTAGAGGAATGAAAAGTTAATATGCATCCTAAAACTTGCAAATTGATGCAACAATGTCCTTAGAGGTGATGACTTCCTGTGGACATAGTCCCACCATTTGGGGCGCAATTGAACACCAAAACTAGAAGTGACTAAGGCTTTATCATAAAAACTACATGTTAAGGCCTAGATCCTAGAGTTACTCTAAGGCAACTCCGTGATAGGCCTTAAAAAGCCCAAAAATGCCCCTAAAATTTCCTTGTTGCTCAATTCTCTATTGAAGTCTCTGAGAGCCTCTTTCACTTTTTTGACCCACAAATTAGCATGATTTGACATAATATTTTGGTCAAAAATCGTTTTTAGAGCTTTGGAGCTCATCGAGAAAGCTAGTTTTGAATCCCATGAGGCCCCAACTATTTTTCTCTAGAATCTTAGTTTTATTTCAAGGATATTTTTTTGAATCCAACCTTGGGCTATGTGCAAAGTATCAAGATATTTCCTCATAAAATTTATCTCAAAAAAGGCAATGCACAAACCTTAATAAAATACTATTTTAACTATAGTTCTCTTTGAAAATCTTAAGAATCCTTTTGGAGGATCAAGAATACCTTCTTGCCTCGAGTTTTAGTGAGAAACCCATGGAATTCAGTTTTCAAATATGACCAAAAAATATCCAGGTAGTTGTAACTTAGAAGGTCCCACAAAACATCCCCTTAGTGGAATTATACTATGCTTTAGAGTCAAGTGAAACTTTTCGGTGCTTCCCATACCTCCTAGAGAAAGGGAGTGACTAAACAAACATATATGAAATAAAAAATTCCACTCCTCACAAAACCAAATATGTAGACAAGGAGGGGTGGAATTATTTCACTCTTTTGACTCTCTACCATCACTTATATTCCTTTATAGGGAAACCATTCTTTTAAGATGGAGGGCCATACGTGTTCAAAAATCTAAAGAAGGATACTTGAAACCGAGTGAATCAACATATTAAGCTTGATCCAACATTAGGGTTGCAAGAGCCTAATCCAATAATCCAAAAGTGTGATCTAGGGAGACCTCTCTGTTGGAGTTTGAGGTCTATTGAAGTACACAAACAACACAAGGAAGAAGAAGAGCTTAGAGCACAACACTATACTAAATGAATTACCAAGTGAATTTACAAAGATACGTAAGCCACCAAGGTTATATGGGTATATACAAGCGGGGGGAAAAAACCTCCTAAAGAGGGAAGAAAATGCCCCCCTTGGGATAAAACAATCGAAGTAGCTAGGTACCACTCAAGTAGAGAAATATGTGGTTAATCGTCTAGTAATACTCAACACCTAGGCAATGTTGGGAGTGATGGTTGGATGCACTCAAGAAATGAGTTGGTGCTGCTACACCTGCTTCACACCAGCCCTCCTTTGATTCCAGAAATGCTTAGTAGACTCCTTGAGCTTTAAAATGATACCAAGAAAGCATATATGTGCTTTGCAAATGATTTGTGTAATGACCAAATCAAACAGATAACTTGGTTCCTTCACAAATCCAAAAAACTTGCTATTTCTGTAATGATACCTGCTCAGTGTGACCAGCACACTTGCAATTGAAACAATTCCTTTTGAGGGTATTAAAGTACCTTAATAAGCTACCATTTGCAAGTGGAATGAGAAGAAATGATAAACCACATCCAGAGAAATTGATTTAGCAAAATTATGATTACCCCCGACTTTTTAGGAGAGTTGCAGAGATAGACCAGTGATGACTTCGAAGCCGATTTCTCACAAATGGCTGAATGGAATCTTCTGAAATTTTGTATGCTTGTAGAAGACCTTGAGCTGGTTCCAACGAGCTATTGAACTCTTGATTTGGTTCAGTGAGCACTGAGAAATGCCCCTCTGAAGTTGACAGACTTGGAGTAGAAGACTCAGACAAAACAGAGATGATGAATATAACTATTTGTATTATATCATATACATGTACATTCCCATTGGCTTGATAGACATAGCCCAATGGTACTCAGAGGTGTAGGCTTTTGAGTAGACCTCACACACTCACTAGATAGTACAGAATAGCCTCAGGATTGATGATTGACACCCGCGACTTTTTGATTGCATCTTTTATAGAGAAAGAGTTGAGATTTGGATTTGAATTCAAATTCAAATCTCCTATATTCTCTACTCTAAAAGTAAGGAGATATTCTCTCCAATCATACCATCCAAATTCCACGACTAATCAAGTAGGTATGTGTTACAAGTAAATGCCAAGTCATATAGACTTTTACAAAGAGTGAAAGGTAATAACATATAAGTATGGGTTCCTATGCCTTATCCTTTAAGTGAAGCCTTGATGACATTTGGCCAAGCTTATCTTCCAAGGTTCCAAAGTTCCAAGCCAATGTGTGAAGGCTTGACTTGCACCAACAGGCAATACATAAAACTGCTCATGTGAGAGACAACAAATTTAATATCAGGTTAAATTATGCATAAGTAAATCAAGCATCCAATAGCCTGCTGATAGAGAACAACATCAAATGCATCTCCAACATCATGAAGACTCAACCATAAATAAAAATTTTTCCATAGGAGTAGCAATGGGTTCGCGATGCGATCATCAAGGCCAAAACACTTCAATAGTGTGTCAATGTACCTTTTTGACACAAAGTTATTCCCCCATCAACTTGCATAAATTGAATGCCCAAATAATGATGTGAATTCCCCTAATCTAACATCTCAAAAGAGGCATGTGAATCAGCTTTAAATTTAGAAATGTGCTTCTCATTAGGATCAATGAGCAGTATCTCATCAACATACACAACAATGATCAAGAGTACATTATTTACATGCTTCGCATATAAGGTGCTCTCTCTCGGAGTGTTGTCAAAACCATGTGCAATCAAGTAGGCATGTATCTTTTCCTACCAAGCACGTGGTGCTTTCTTCAAACCATATAATACCTTTTTCAACCTACAATCTTTGTTTTCATGCCCTTTCTCCACAAGATTGAAATACATACACTTATTCACAAGACTAAAAAACCACTAGACTTAAATACATACACTCATTTATATCAGTTACCATTTAGAATGCAATTTTAATGTCCAACTTATGTACATTCCAAACATGATGAGCTGCAAGTACACATATGCTATGACTCATGGTCGTTTGACATGTGGGTGCAAAGGTTTCATAAAAATCAATGTCTCTTTCTTGAATATAACATTTTGCAACAAGCCTTTCTTTATACTTGTCAACTGTTGCATGAGGTTTACATTTCAACTTGTATACCCATTTAGTATCAATGGTCTTTTTTCCTCATGGAAAATCACATAAAGAACAAGTAGCATTCTCCATAATAGCATCATATTTTGATTGCATAACAAACCATCTAACTTTTTGAACTTTGTGTTTTATCAAAAGAAATAGGCTCATTCTCATAAGAAAGACTAGAGGTAGCCATTGCATAGAAATCTAATGCAAAAGATGCATATGAGATCCTAAACGAGTATAATATGATAGAGGTGCATCTATTTTGGTATCTGGCAAAGTCTCCATGAGTCATTCAGGCATAATTTTTGCATCATCTATATCAAACCTCTCATCAACAAGTGCATCATGTAAATTTGCATACAAAATTGAATGACTTGCATCATCATGTGGAGCCTCTAACGGCTAAGAAAATGCCTCATTTGGACTAGCACTTGGTTCTACACTTGTAAAAAGAGGCAAAAAAGTGTCATACACATTCTTTGGAGATAATTGATGTCTCCTTAGTAAATGAAAAAAATAATGGCTGAATTGCATCTTCCACAAAAACAATATCAAGGCTAATCAAAATGCATTTAGTTTGTGTATGATTTAGATGATAGTCTTTGCTTATAGAACTATCTCCAACACAAATACATTCTTATCATCCAATTTCTTCATTGTTGTTCAAGCATAAATGCATATGCTAGATAACCAAAGACATGGAGATGAACAATAAATGGCTTGCAATCATGCCAAGCCTAATATGGAGTGATCAATTGCAGCGGTTTGGTGGGACACTTGATAAGCACATATACTCATCACATAACATCCTCAAGCTAGAAGATATGTGGTAAAGCCTGACTTTGGACTATATACATCAGCAACTACATGAGAGACATGTTCTTTCTTTCAAAAAATCCACTTTATTGAGGTGTATACAGTAGTGGACACTGATGTTTTATCCCACGCTAAGCCACAAATGTGTTAAAATTAGAATGCATGTATCCCCCTTGCCCCCTATGAGAATGGAGGGTGCCCAATCACATGCTAATAGCTTTTTAGCCATAACCAAAAACTCTTTAAAGAACATAAACACTTTTGAATTTTCTTTGGATGGATACATGCATGCATGCCTGGAAAAATCATCAATAAAAGTCACAAAGTAAAGGTAGTTCCCAAAAGAAGGTTTCTACATAGGAGCACATATATCACTATGAAGAATCTACAATTTATGAGTAGATCAAACTAAACCATCTTTAGGGAAGGCAAAATGCTAGGTTTTGCCCAAAATACAATCTTCACAAACATGTTTACAAGGTGCCTCAAGTTTCGGCAAAGAGGAGACCATTTTGGATTTTTGTAGGCATAGGAAACTAGCATAATTCAGATGACCAAAGTGCACATGCCAAAGCTTTTTTTATTGCATAACAAACCATCTAACTTTTTGAACTTTGTGTTTTATCAAAAGAAATAGGCTCATTCTCATAAGAAAGACTAGAGGTAGCCATTGCATAGCAATCTAATGCAAAAGATGCATATGAGATCCTAAACGAGTATAATATGATAGAGGTGCATCTATTTTGGTATCTGGCAAAGTCTCCATGAGTCATTCAGGCATAACTTTTGCATCATCTAAATCAAACCTCTCATCAACAAGTGCATCATGTAAATTTGCATAAAAAATTGAATGACTTGCATCATCATGTGGAGCCTCTAACGGCTAAGAAAATGCCTCATTTGGACTAGCACTTGGTTCTACACTTGTAAAAAGAGGCAAAAAAGTGTCATACACATTCTTTGGAGATAATTGATGTCTCCTTAGTAAATGAAAAAAATAATGGCTGAATTGCATCTTCCACAAAAACAATATCAAGGCTAATCAAAATGCATTTAGTTTGTGGATGATTTAGATGATAGTCTTTGCTTATAGAACTATATCCAACACAAATACATTCTTATCATCCAATTTCTTCATTGTTGTTCAAGCATAAATGCATATGCTAGATAACCAAAGACATGCAGATGAACAATAAATGGCTTGCGATCATGCCAAGCCTAATATGGAGTGATCAATTGCAGCGCTTTGGTGGGACACTTGATAAGCACATATACTCATCACATAACATCCTCAAGCTAGAAGATATGTGGTAAAGCCTGACTTTGGACTATATACATCAGCAACTACATGAGAGACATGTTCTTTCTTTCAAAAAATCCACTTTATTGAGGTGTATACAGTAGTGGACACTGATGTTTTATCCCACGCTAAGCCACAAATGTGTTAAAATTAGAATGCATGTATCCCCCTTGCCCCCTATGAGAATGGAGGGTGTCCAATCACATGCTAGTAGCTTTTTAGCCATAACCAAAAACTCTTTAAAGAACATAAACACTTTTGAATTTTCTTTGGATGGATACATGCATGCATGCCTGGAAAAATCATCAACAAAAGTCACAAAGTAAAGGTAGTTCCCAAAAGAAGGTTTCTACATAGGAGCGCATATATCACTATGAAGAATCTACAATTTATGAGTAGATCAAACTAAACCATCTTTAGGGAAGGCAAAATGCTAGATTTTGCCCAAAATACAATCTTCACAAACATGTTTACAAGGTGCCTCAAGTTTCGGCAAAGAGGAGACCATTTTGGATTTTTGTAGGCATAGGAAACTAGCATAATTCAGATGACCAAAGTGCGCATGCTAAAGCTTTTTTGATTGCATAACAAACCATCTAACTTTTTGAACTTTGTGTTTTATCAAAAGAAATAGGCTCATTCTCATAAGAAAGACTAGAGGTAGCCATTGCATAGCAATCTAATGCAAAAGATGCATATGAGATCCTAAACGAGTATAATATGATAGAGGTGCATCTATTTTGGTATCTGGCAAAGTCTCCATGAGTCATTCAGGCATAACTTTTGCATCATCTAAATCAAACCTCTCATCAACAAGTGCATCATGTAAATTTGCATAAAAAATTGAATGACTTGCATCATCATGTGGAGCCTCTAACGGCTAAGAAAATGCCTCATTTGGACTAGCACTTGGTTCTACACTTGTAAAAAGAGGCAAAAAAGTGTCATACACATTCTTTGGAGATAATTGATGTCTCCTTAGTAAATGAAAAAAATAATGGCTGAATTGCATCTTCCACAAAAACAATATCAAGGCTAATCAAAATGCATTTAGTTTGTGGATGATTTAGATGATAGTCTTTGCTTATAGAACTATATCCAACACAAATACATTCTTATCATCCAATTTCTTCATTGTTGTTCAAGCATAAATGCATATGCTAGATAACCAAAGACATGCAGATGAACAATAAATGGCTTGCGATCATGCGAAGCCTAATATGGAGTGATCAATTGCAGTGCTTTGGTGGGACACTTGATAAGCACATATACTCATCACCTAACATCCTCAAGCTAGAAGATATGTGGTAAAGCCTAACTTTGGACTATATACATCAGCAACTACATGAGAGACATGTTCTTTCTTTCAAAAAATCCACTTTATTGAGGTGTATACAGTAGTGGACACTGATGTTTTATCCCACGCTAAGCCACAAATGTGTTAAAATTAGAATGCATGTATCCCCCTTGCCCCCTATGAGAATGGAGGGTGCCCAATCACATGCTAATAGCTTTTTAGCCATAACCAAAAACTCTTTAAAGAACATAAACACGTTTGAATTTTCTTTGGATGGATACATGCATGCATGCCTGGAAAAATCATCAATAAAAGTCACAAAGTAAAGGTAGTTCCCAAAAGAAGGTTTCTACATAGGAGCACATATATCACTATGAAGAATCTACAATTTATGAGTAGATCAAACTAAACCATCTTTAGGGAAGGCAAAATGCTAGGTTTTGCCCAAAATACAATCTTCACAAACATGTTTACAACGTGCCTCAAGTTTCGGCAAAGAGGAGACCATTTTGGATTTTTGTAGGCATAGGAAACTAGCATAATTCAGATGACCAAAGTGCGCATGCCAAAGCTTTTTTGATTGCATAACAAACCATCTAACTTTTTGAACTTTGTGTTTTATCAAAAGAAATAGGCTCATTCTCATAAGAAAGACTAGAGGTAGCCATTGCATAGCAATCTAATGCAAAAGATGCATATGAGATCCTAAACGACTATAATATGATAGAGGTGCATCTATTTTGGTATCTGGCAAAGTCTCCATGAGTCATTCAGGCATAACTTTTGCATCATCTATATCAAACCTCTCATCAACAAGTGCATCATGTAAATTTGCATAAAAAATTGAATGACTTGCATCATCATGTGGAGCCTCTAACGGCTAAGAAAATGCCTCATTTGGACTAGCACTTGGTTCTACACTTGTAAAAAGAGGCAAAAAAGTGTCATACACATTCTTTGGAGATAATTGATGTCTCCTTAGTAAATGAAAAAAATAATGGCTGAATTGCATCTTCCACAAAAACAATATCAAGGCTAATCAAAATGCATTTAGTTTGTGGATGATTTAGATGATAGTCTTTGCTTATAGAACTATATCCAACACAAATACATTCTTATCATCCAATTTCTTCATTGTTGTTCAAGCATAAATGCATATGCTAGATAACCAAAGACATGCAGATGAACAATAAATGGCTTGCAATCATGCCAAGCCTAATATGGAGTGATCAATTGCAGCGCTTTGGTGGGACACTTGATAAGCACATATACTCATCACATAACATCCTCAAGCTAGAAGATATGTGGTAAAGCCTGACTTTGGACTATATACATCAGCAACTACATGAGAGACATGTTCTTTCTTTCAAAAAATCCACTTTATTGAGGTGTATACAGTAGTGGACACTGATGTTTTATCCCACGCTAAGCCACAAATGTGTTAAAATTAGAATGCATGTATCCCCCTTGCCCCCTATGAGAATGGAGGGTGCCCAATCACATGCTAATAGCTTTTTAGCCATAACCAAAAACTCTTTAAAGAACATAAACACTTTTGAATTTTCTTTGGATGGATACATGCATGCATGCCTGGAAAAATCATCAATAAAAGTCACAAAGTAAAGTTAGTTCCCAAAAGAAGGTTTCTACATAGGAGCACATATATCACTATGAAGAATCTACAATTTATGAGTAGATCAAACTAAACCATCTTTAGGGAAGGCAAAATGCTAGGTTTTGCCCAAAATACAATCTTCACAAACATGTTTACAAGGTGCCTCAAGTTTTGGCAAAGAGGAGACCATTTTGGATTTTTGTAGGCATAGGAAACTAGCATAATTCAGATGACCAAAGTGCGCATGCCAAAGCTTTTTTGATTGCATAACAAACCATCTAACTTTTTGAACTTTGTGTTTTATCAAAAGAAATAGGCTCATTCTCATAAGAAAGACTAGAGGTAGCCATTGCATAGCAATCTAATGCAAAAGATGCATATGAGATCCTAAACGAGTATAATATGATAGAGGTGCATCTATTTTGGTATCTGGCAAAGTCTCCATGAGTCATTCAGGCATAACTTTTGCATCATCTATATCAAACCTCTCATCAACAAGTGCATCATTTAAATTTGCATAAAAAATTGAATGACTTGCATCATCCTGTGGAGCCTCTAACGGCTAAGAAAATGCCTCATTTGGACTAGCACTTGGTTCTACACTTGTAAAAAGAGGCAAAAAAGTGTCATACACATTCTTTGGAGATAATTGATGTCTCCTTAGTAAATGAAAAAAATAATGGCTGAATTGCATCTTCCACAAAAACAATATCAAGGCTAATCAAAATGCATTTAGTTTGTGGATGATTTAGATGATAGTCTTTGCTTATAGAACTATATCCAACACAAATACATTCTTATCATCCAATTTCTTCATTGTTGTTCAAGCATAAATGCATATGCTAGATAACCAAAGACATGCAGATGAACAATAAATGGCTTGCGATCATGCCAAGCCTAATATGGAGTGATCAATTGCAGCGCTTTGGTGGGACACTTGATAAGCACATATACTCATCACATAACATCCTCAAGCTAGAAGATATGTGGTAAAGCCTGACTCTGGACTATATACATCAGCAACTACATGAGAGACATGTTCTTTCTTTCAAAAAATCCACTTTATTGAGGCGTATACAGTAGTGGACACTGATGTTTTATCCCACGCTAAGCCACAAATGTGTTAAAATTAGAATGCATGTATCCCCCTTGCCCCCTATGAGAATGGAGGGTTCCCAATCACATGCTAATAGCTTTTTAGCCATAACCAAAAACTCTTTAAAGAACATAAACACTTTTGAATTTTCTTTGGATGGATACATGCATGCATGCCTGGAAAAATCATCAATAAAAGTCACAAAGTAAAGGTAGTTCCCAAACGAAGGTTTCTACATAGGAGCACATATATCACTATGAAGAATCTACAATTTATGAGTAGATCAAACTAAACCATCTTTAGGGAAGGCAAAATGCTAGGTTTTGCCCAAAATACAATCTTCACAAACATGTTTACAAGGTGCCTCAAGTTTCGGCAAAGAGGAGACCATTTTGGATTTTTGTAGGCATAGGAAACTAGCATAATTCAGATGACCAAAGTGCGCATGCCAAAGCTTTTTTGATTGCATAACAAACCATCTAACTTTTTGAACTTTGTGTTTTATCAAAAGAAATAGGCTCATTCTCATAAGAAAGACTAGAGGTAGCCATTGCATAGCAATCTAATGCAAAAGATGCATATGAGATCCTAAACGAGTATAATATGATAGAGGTGCATCTATTTTGGTATCTGGCAAAGTCTCCATGAGTCATTCAGGCATAACTTTTGCATCATCTATATCAAACCTCTCATCAACAAGTGCATCATGTAAATTTGCATAAAAAATTGAATGACTTGCATCATCATGTGGAGCCTCTAACGGCTAAGAAAATGCCTCATTTGGACTAGCACTTGGTTCTACACTTGTAAAAAGAGGCAAAAAAGTGTCATACACATTCTTTGGAGATAATTGATGTCTCCTTAGTAAATGAAAAAAATAATGGCTGAATTGCATCTTCCACAAAAACAATATCAAGGCTAATCAAAATGCATTTAGTTTGTGGATGATTTAGATGATAGTCTTTGCTTATAGAACTATCTCCAACACAAATACATTCTTATCATCCAATTTCTTCATTGTTGTTCAAGCATAAATGCATATGCTAGATAACCAAAGACATGCAGATGAACAATAAATGGCTTGCGATCATGCCAAGCCTAATATGGAGTGATCAATTGCAGCGCTTTGGTGGGACACTTGATAAGCACATATACTCATCACATCACATCCTCAAGCTAGAAGATATGTGGTAAAGCCTGACTTTGGACTATATACATCAGCAACTACATGAGAGACATGTTCTTTCTTTCAAAAAATCTACTTTATTGAGGTCTATACAGTAGTGGACATTGATGTTTTATCCCACGCTAAGCCACAAATGTGTTAAAATTAGAATGCATGTATCCCCCTTGCCCCCTATGAGAATGGAGGGTGCCCAATCACATGCTAATAGCTTTTTAGCCATAACCAAAAACTCTTTAAAGAACATAAACACTTTTGAATTTTCTTTGGATGGATACATGCATGCATGCCTGGAAAAATCATCAATAAAAGTCACAAAGTAAAGGTAGTTCCCAAAAGAAGGTTTCTACATAGGAGCACATATATCACTATGAAGAATCTACAATTTATGAGTAGATCAAACTAAACCATCTTTAGGGAAGGCAAAATGGTAGGTTTTGCCCAAAATACAATCTTCACAAACATGTTTACAAGGTGCCTCAAGTTTCGGCAAAGAGGAGACCATTTTGGATTTTTGTAGGCATAGGAAACTAGCATAATTGAGATGACCAAAGTGCGCATGCCAAAGCTTTGCATATGAGATAGCTTTAGAATCTTGAATTGCACATGCTGAATCATTCAAAGTTGTTGCCTAGTCTATGAGCTTATACAACCCACAACATAAAATGATAGAAGCAATAATAGCATCACCATTTGAGAGATCATAAATTGTACATCTTTCATCAACAAATTCGATGACCAAACCAATCCTGGCTAATGATGAAACCAACAAAATACTTTTTGTGATCCCTAGTACATACAAAGCATTTGAGAATGTGAAGAAACTAGCATCACTAGTAGTCCGAATGATCTTGCCAACTTCCATTCCAAGATAAGGGGACCAAACGTCTGATTCTATTGCACACATACACTATGGGCAAGCCTAGTGAACTAAAGACGTGCTGCAAGGTAATATGTTTGGTTGTAGTACCAAACGTCTGATTCTATTGCACACATACACTAGTCAAAGAGAAGATGGGCCATAGCTAGATACACAAGATATGCCCATTCTTCATTTTGAACAAGATTAGTAGACTCTATTTAAGGTGCCAAGGTCTCTACAACAACCATTCCAACCTTTTTCTTCTTTGCATCTTTCATAGCCAATTTTGGGCAATTCTTTATGACATGATAATTTTCCTTATAGTATTTGCAAAACTGTTTCTGCTTTTCTATTTTCTTCTCTTCTTTCCCTTCCTTCTTCAACTCTGCAACATTAGTAGATTTTTTATTACTAATAGATGACCTCCATTCACCTTTTCCCTTCTCACTAGCTAAGAAAGCTTGATTTGAAACACACATAATAGACATGTTCTGCTTGGAGTGATCTTCCTAAAACAAAACAAAGACCAACTCCTCAAACATCAAGGCATTTGGATTGCCTTTCATCATCAATCAAAGAGTAGAAGAAAAATTGTGATATGAATTTGGAATACCATTAAGAAGAGTCTACACAAGTGAAGTATCTGGCAAGACTTCATCAAAAGAAATCCACAACTCCTTCAAATCTTTGATCTTTGTCAAAAAACTCTCCATGAAATCTACTTCATTCATGTGCTCACTCTCCAACTATTTTCAGAGGTAAGCAATATAAGTCTTATTTCTTGCATGCTATAAGGTTGTAAGTGCATCTGAAGTATCTTTTGTTGTCTTACAAGTGTGAATGTGAGGAATAATGGCTCCTTCGACAGAAAAATATATCAATTCAAGAGCACAAACATCTTTTCCATCCCAATGAAGTTGCTCTATAGTAGGTGCAACATGAATAGGAATATGAAGATCATCACTTTCAACGCCATTTGCATCACCTTCAATAACTATATTCATAGGTGAAATAGGATGTTTTTCAGTACCATACAAAATATTCCACAACCCTTTTGCTACCACTACATGATGCATCATATATGCCCATAATGGGTTATTAGTTCCATCCAACGTGTTCGCAATATTCAACATACAGAGTACATCATTGCTTTTAGCCATGGCTAGTGACTAAGTACCAAAAAAAAATGATTATATTTCAAAAACATTGAATAAAACTACCCTATCAAGTTTTGCTAAACTTGTAGCAAACTTTGAGGCACCTGTATATGTGTTTGGCACAAAAAGATGAAATTGATTGCACACACACTAGGATAGTGCATTTGGAGGTTGAAATGAACATAGATCAAAGTTTTGATGCCACATAGCAAAGTTGTTTTTAACTCTTAATTGCCTTGAGTATGTTCATCAATGTTCATGTGATTATGAGATTGTAACTAAGGGATGTCGAGCGTGGATGCATGGGATGCATCAATCAAGCTTGGGGGATTCATGTAACACCATAAAGAAATCGTTGACTTCCATAGGGATGTCCCCTATTCATGGAACCTAAGCCTCACTAGTAGGTATTGGTGGCACACATATATAATCTGCATGGGAAGTTGGTATCTGGATACTCATTGATAGATACCACATGTGGACTACATTCTTAGTTTTCTACAACCATGACTTACCCGAACATGTCATCTTGGGACACCAATGGTTGGTGGAGCACACCACTTCACTAGACATGGCTAAGTCAATACTGACTATTCATGTGATCAATAGAACCATCACATTGTTGAAATATTTAGGTAGTCATGCGTGTGAACATACTAAAGATTGTCAGGGAACTACTTTTACCGCTTTGGGAGGTTTTATTCCCTTGGTTTGTATGTATGAATGTAACCCTAATGGATTACTTATCTTTGTATGAAAGAAAAGTTAGAGTTGTCTATGTGCTTTAAACAACTCCTCATTATGGATAAAAAATTAGCAACATGTAAAATGAGCACCCTTCATTTTGATCAAGGAGGGGAATATATGTCTTCTTATTTTGATGCATTTTTGGCTGAGCGTGGGCTGAAACCTCATTGCATAGTGCCATATTCTCCTCAATAAAATGGATTTTCTAAAAGGAAGAGCAAGTCTCTTATGTAAATAGGAAGGTGTATGGTCCAAATTTCAGCTTTAGCACATAGATTTGGGCATGAGATTGTCATGTGTGCAATAGATGTAGTTAAAGCTAGTGTTATATTTGGACATTTTAGTGTCCTTAGATATTTGGTGTCCTTGGACACTTAATATCGTGAAAAAAAGACATTTTTTTATGCGTTTTCTAGATTACTAGAAGCAACCATTTATAAATATAACTATGTGAACATGTTCGCACATGGGTTGAATATTTCTTGAAATTAGGACAAAAAAATAAATTTTATTCACTAATTTTATGGTGATAATTTTAGTATTGATGTAAAAATTACATCAATGTCAGTAAACAATGAGTTTCTATGAAAAACATGATCTCCCCATTTTCATTGTTGTGAATGCAATGAAATCTCTTATTCTATATATGTAGACACTTCTCTATCCATAATTAGATATTTGTAATGGTTTTTACTAGGTTTTACATGAATTTACAGTGATTGATCTTGACAATCAATCAATCACCAAAAAGTAGATCAGATTAGATCTTCACTTTTCGTTGATTATAGGAAAGTGAATTGATTCTCTTCAATGACCTATTTTGCCTTGATTCAAATTCAAAATTTGCTTTTAACAGTCTTGAAACACTTCAAGAGTCTATATAAAGACTTTAAATCACTTATACATTGTATTGAAGCAACATACATGCACTTTGGGTCATCATTGTGTTGCTCCTTTATTTTTTTGCACAATCTTCTTCAACATCAATGAACTCACGAAGGCTATTTGTCTCTCTATAGAGCTCCACATTGGATGACTCAGATTTACATGGAAATTTATTGGTGCCTAGGTTTTGTCTGCAAAGTTTTAGAGCATTTGGTTTAGTATATTTGAAGAAATCGCAAGTTTACTCTCTCTGGGTCTACCTCTTCACAACCCTGAAAAAACTAGGGGTACCTTTGTTGAGTGTTAGGTTTATTCCAAAAGCATATCTTGCTTATTACTTGTACTCTTGTGCATTTAAGACACTCAACACTATTTATAACATTCCTTGAAAAGGAAGCTTTCATATTATAATCATGTTGGCTGCTCTAAACATTTGAAGTTGAGCGTTTCATCCAAAGATAATTAACAAGTTTTTTGAGCTAGTCAATGTGCAACCCTATTTGTTTCCTACTAACTCTTTCTCCTTGATGCTCAAAAGTACATAGTGGATTTTATTGCACTATTTACATGCCTATAAGGTCTATTTGAATCTCCAAAAGCTCAAGGGATGGTCTTATGCTAGTTGGATGGACCAAACTTCATCTTTTGGGAACTCATGTATCTACCTCCATCAAGCTTCTGTAAGTTCTCTCATATGTGACACTAGAACTTGGTAAAGTAAAGCCATTGAACTCAATCCATGTAAAATTTTCACATGTTTTATAATTTAGAACTCTATGACAATTTGAAAAACTTAAGATTAAGAAAATCCATACACAATCTATTGAAAATATCTTGGATCACTTTTTGTTGATCAAGAGCATAATGATTCTATAAAAGCGTCAAATTTAGTGATATAATATCATGCAACTATATTACATATGCATTTGTGGTCTCATACAAGTAGCACATTTCCAATACGATATCAAATATTAACAAGGTAGTCTATTTGGTGCCAAATAACAAAGGTAGAATACTCATAAAAGAGAATGTAAATATATTCATATTACTATAGTTACACCTCAACATGAGATCCTAAACAAGTTACAACTAAATAAAGTCATCATGTCTTACTGTTTGAAATTTCAATCTATAGGTTTCTTTAAAAAAATATATGTTTAGGTGAAGCGGTGAAAAATCTCATAATAAAGTGAAAATTTGAGTAGGGCTGTAGAATTAAATTAGTGGCAGTACGTAGTGGCCAAGTTGTTTCGCAGAGATTAAGGAGCTGAAGCAGATGAAGTCGGTGTTCCATTCGTAAGAAGCAGAGACATTATCACAGACGAAGTCGATGGCCTTTTCGAGCGCGTCTCTTTGTGTCGGACATCAGCAGCGGTAGAAGGCGCTCGTCGGGGTGAAGCTGTCTGTCGGAGAGGATGAGGGTGTCTATCGCGGATGCGCGCTCGTCTGTCTATCGCTGAAGGAGTGTCTATAGCGCCGTTCAAAGTGTCTATCGCTGAAGGAGAGTCTATCGCGCCGTCTATCACGGAGCGATAATCTTTTTGCGTCTATCGCGCAAAACTCGTTTATCGCGCATTTCGGAGAGTTTAGCCAAACCGTCTATCGTGGCCTTAAACCCGTCTATCGCGGGACTGGGGTGGCTTCTACATTCATCGCGTTGGGGGGCCTATCGCGACCGAGTGGGGGGCTTTACGGAGCCTTGTCTTTCGCCGACTGGGGTGGCTTTCGCGGGAGGAGTCGACCGAGGGTTCCCGGATGCAAACCGATTTCTTTTCAGTCCTTTGAAGCGAAACTGAACAGTTAAAAAAGTTAAAAAGAGAAAAAAAAAAGAAGAGAAGAAAAAAAAAAGAGAGAGAAAGAAGAAAAAAGAGAAAAAGAGAAAAAAAAAAGGGGGAAAAGTAAAAAAAAAAAAAAAGGGGAAAAAGAAAAAGAAGAAAAAAGAAAAAGAGTAAAGTTTCGAAAAAGAAGAGTGTTACTTTTGGATTTCTCTGGCTCCTATTTCCTGCAATGACCTAGTCTTCCTGCTAGTGGGTTGAAGTCTCTCAATGCATAAGTAAATCCAAGGAGCAAAGGTGGGTGTGTAAGACAATAGTTACGCAATATAACACAGGAGCAATAGCGGAGAAGATAACAGATATAGGAGAATCTCAACAATTTTCTACTAGCAGCAAGTACAAAGATGATGGCGTTGTCCACCCGTGCGCTCTCAAGGTAGAGCTTAAATGGTGATCTAGACAACTCTAGATAGGGAGATACAAGGTAGAGGTATGCTGGCTCAACTCGGTGTCTTAGGTAGTGCAGAAGTCATGTATATATAGGATCATGGGTGGCCTGCCATGGACGGCAATACATGGGCGGCAGAGCGTGGGCGGCCACCGCCCGCGTAATTGCCATACACGGCTTAGACTGGTTGAACCGACCTAACAAATATAAATGTTTTCTGACTCCGACAGGGAATATTCCATGGAATATTCCCTTTACCGTCGCGCTGGGGGCGCTGCCCCCGGATCCCCACCAGGGGGCCCGCTGGCCCCCTAGGACCCCCCAGCCAGGGGGCCCGCTGGCCCCCTTGGACCCCCCAGCCGGGGCTGCTCACCGCTGCCCCGGACCCCACAATTGGGGACCCTGGTAACTCCCTTTCCTTATAATATCTTACATGGTCCAATATGACCTTCATCCAACATTCAAGTTGGGATTCCCATCAATTGGGTAATGCACGCTTGGCTTCTCCTCATAAAGGGGGCCTTACAAAATGTGCATACAATCATGAGGGGTAGACATTGATCATATACTAACACCCCCCCTCAATGTTTACCGATGGTAAGTCAAGTAGGTCTCGGTCCTATGCCCATCTGTTGAAGATGCTTGTTGAGCTGCTCTCTTCCAAGTGCTTTAGTGAATATGTCAGCACAATTTGCCTCTGTTGGGCAATATTCTAGCTCCAAAATTTCATCTTCAATTAGCTCACGAATGTAATGGTACTGTACTTCTATGTGCTTGGTGCGAGCATGAAATACTGGGTTCTTTGCAATAGCCATACAACTTTGATTATCACACTTGAGTACAGTTGGCATATTTGATGGAAAGCCTAGATCTGCAAGAATTCTCCTTAACCAGACTGCCTCACAAGAAGCAAAACAAGCTGCTTTGTACTCTGCTTCAGTGGAGGAGAGTGCGAGAGTTGGTTGCTTCCTACTTACCCAAGAAAATATTCCTGAACCAAGTGAGAAACAATATCCAGAAACTGATTTTCTAGAATCACAATCTCCAGCCCAATCTGAATCACAATATCCTTGGAGTGTATCACCTTTGGTATACAAAATACCAAAATCCAAGGTTCCTGCAATGTACCTTAGAATTCGCATTCCAGCATTCCAGTGACTCTCCTTAGGTTTGTTGGAAAACCTGCTTAACACTCCAACAGCATAGCAAATGTCTGGTCTAGTGTTGCACAGAAAAATAAGACTTCCAACGAGCTTCCTATACTTCTTAGCATCTACATCAGGCATGTTATCATCCATAGATAGCTTATGATTTACCTCCATAGGTGTGCTAGTTGGTTTGCAGTCCATCATTCCAAATGCCTTGAGAATTTCTTTGGAATATTTTTGTTGTGAGATGAAAATGCCATCCTTCCTTTGCCATACTTCAATTCCCAGACAAAAATGGAGTAGACCTAAGTCTGTCATTTCAAACTCAGTTCCCAAGCTGATTCGAGTTCGATTGATGAGTTCTTGATGATCTCCTGTAATGATCAAATCATCTACATATACAATGACAACAACTAGCTTGCTATCCCTTTTCGTTACATACAAGTTAGCATCAGAAGTACTTCTTTCAAAACCCATATTTTTGAAAAAATGATCTATTCGTTGGTACCAAGCCCGTGGAGCTTGCTTAAGTCCATACAAAGCTTTCTTCAACCTGCAAACTTTATTTTCTGAATTGGGCACCTCAAAACCTGGTGGTTGAGATACATATACCTCCTCCTTGAGGTGACCATTCAAAAATGCAGATTTGACATCCATCTGGAAAATAGGCCAAGACTTTTGTGCAGCTACTGCAAGTACCGTCCGAATAGTTGTCATGCGTGCTGTTGGTGCAAAAGTTTCTTGAACATCAAATCCTTCAATCTGTGAAAAACCCTGTGCAACTAATCGTGCCTTATACTTTTCTAATGTTCCATCAGCTTTATACTTAGCTTTCCAAATCCATTTAGTACCTATTACCTTCTTCTTTGGCGGCAAGTCGACTAGATCCCATGTATCATTTTTGAGTATACTATCATACTCAGACTGCATTGCCGCTCTCCAATCTGGATCATCAATGGCTTCTTCAATGGTGGTAGGTTCCTTTATCGAACCCATGATATCTGCCATTAGAGCCATGTTAACAATGTGTTCTGAGGCTCTTCTTTGCTCCTCTATTCTCTTTGATCTTCGTAATCCATCCGATGATGATTCTGGTACATCTACATGTGGATTGTGATCATCAAAGAGCTGTTGTGCCCACTTTGGTAGTGGCTTACGCTGTGCAGCTACAACTGGTTGGCTTTTTATTGAGGAAATTTCTCCATCAGATGTTTCCTCCTCCTCAACTTTAACCTGTCTTTTGATAGGCACAATGTGAGATATTTCTCCGTTTGATGAGATAGTAGATTTACCTTTATCTTCTACTAAGTGTGGTCGTTCATCAAACACCACATCTCGGCTGACAAAAATCTTCCTTGCCTCAGGATCCCATAACCTGTATGCTTTAGACTCTTCACTATATCCTAGGAAGACACACTTTTTGCTTTTTGAATCCAACTTTGATCTTGTTGAATCAGGAATATGTGCATAACAGAAACAACCAAAAATTCTGAAATGCAAAACTGAAGGCTTTTTACCAGAATATGCTTCTTGAGGAGTCATCCCCTTCAGTGCTTTTGTGTAGCTTCGATTGAGGATGTACACTGCTGTATTGACTGCTTCTGCCCAGAATGAATCAGGCATGTCTTGAGCCTTCAACATACAACGAGCCATTTCAACTACTGTCCTGTTCCTGCGCTCAACAACGCCATTTTGTTGAGGTGTATGAGCTGTGGTAAGTTTCCTTTTCACACCATGATCCTTACAGTAATTGTTGAATTCTGTTGACAAGAATTCACCTCCTCTATCTGTTCTAAATTTCTTCAGTTTCCTTCCTGATTCATTTTCTACATACTTATGCCACGTTTTAAATTTTTCAAAAGCATCAGCCTTCTCTCGAATGAAATAAACCCACATCTTTCTACTATAATCGTCGACTAACAGCAAAAAGTAGAAAGATCCTCCTAAAGCAGGTGTAGACATTTTACCGCAGAGATCAGCATGTACCAACTCTAGAGGAGCTTGAGATCGATTGCTGGTCTCTCTTGGAAATGCCTTTCGTTGTTGCTTGCCCATCATACAAGCTTCACAAGGTTCCTGCAAATCTGAAAATGCAGGCAAATGAGCAACCATCCCTGTTCCTTGCATCTCCTTCAAAACTGCAAATCCGAGATGCCCAAATCTTTGGTGCCATAACCTGCTTACATCTTTATCTTCTGTAGCAGTTAAAGCACTTAACTCATACAAGTTATCCCGTCGTATCCCTTTACCTACAACATTACCTGATGAATCCATGATTTCTGCACCACTCTTATTGAAGTGAACTTCAAGTCCACGATCTGTTATTGCAGAAACTGACAACAAATTTCTTTTGAGTGTAGGTACGTAGAGAACATCGGATAACTTTTTCTCAACACCTGGAGAAGTGATAAAAGAGATGGTTCCAGTTCCTTCGGCTGGACACTTGGAGTCATTTCCCACCACTACATTGATGGATTCCCGCAGAGGCACTAGGGAACTATACCAATCCTTTTTACTGGTCATATGGCGAGAAGCTCCACTATCTAAAATCCATGGCTCATCAACACGAGCTTGAGCAGATGAACATACCTCTTCAATAGCTACCCAAAGTTCCAGCTCTGTGTTGTTTGCAGACTCTTTGTTCTTCCATGATGATTTTACAGTCCCATTCCGTTCATCAGCTTGCTTCTTTCTGCAATCCTTGATGGCATGGCCTTTCTTTTCACAATAGAAGCAACTTCCTGTGAACTTTTTCTTCTTTGGCTTCTTCTTTGATCCCTCAGAAGAGCCTTTACCTTTTGCATTTGCTGAGAATGCAGCATCAGTTGTACTTTGCCGATTCTTCAGCCGCATCTCTTCTTCTAAAAGCATCGCACAAAACTCTTCAAATGTAAGAGGAGTTGGCCTTACCTGAGTGTTAAGGGCTGTTACTAATCCATCATACTTTGCTGGAAGAACACGTACAGATCTTCGAGCCAGCTCTTCTGGTGTTATAACAACACCAACTGCAGCCAATTGATCTTGAAGATGCTTTATCCGTTTGATAAAATCTTCAGCCTTTTCAGAATCAGAATGCTTTTCATTTGCCAACTGATTTTCTAAATTCTGTATCCTAGTGTGGTTCTTGGTCTCATATTGTCGAGCCAATATGCCCCAAGCCTCATGTGCTTTAGTAGTATGTTGAACTAAAGTAAGCACAGAATCACTTACACTAGTGACAATCGCACATAATGCATCAGCATTCCGCCTCTTCCAAGCTCGTAGAAGATCTGGATCTGGCTGAATCATCAATCTTGAATTTGTTGGATCTTCAACTGGTATAGGCTCTGGATCCAATCCCATCGGTCCCATGACAGTGTCAAGTAATTCATAGGAGTCCAAAATTGCAGAAATTTTGAACTTCCAGAGTGTATAGTTGGTTCCATCCAGCTTCCCTTCAGTGAATGCAGGTGGACGAATTCAAATAGGTGCAGCATTAACATTAGCAGAAGCACCAAGACTAGTGTTCGACGATGAAGCCATCATGTAATCACTCGAATAATCTACTGATATTCTAGTCTGCTAGTAGGCTAAAATAATGATACTTCTCAAGCTATTCGAACCTTACAGCTCTGATACCATGTAAGACAATAGTTACGCAATATAACACAGGAGCAATAGCGGAGAAGATAACAGATATAGGAGAATCTCAACAATTTTCTACTAGCAGCAAGTACAAAGATGATGGCGTTGTCCACCCGTGCGCTCTCAAGGTAGAGCTTAAATGGTGATCTAGACAACTCTAGATAGGGAGATACAAGGTAGAGGTATGCTGGCTCAACTCGGTGTCTTAGGTAGTGCAGAAGTCATGTATATATAGGATCATGGGTGGCCTGCCATGGACGGCAATACATGGGCGGCAGAGCGTGGGCGGCCACCGCCCGCGTAATTGCCATACACGGCTTAGACTGGTTGAACCGACCTAACAAATATAAATGTTTTCTGACTCCGACAGGGAATATTCCATGGAATATTCCCTTTACCGTCGCGCTGGGGGCGCTGCCCCCGGACCCCCACCAGGGGGCCCGCTGGCCCCCTAGGACCCCCCAGCCAGGGGGCCCGCTGGCCCCCTTGGACCCCCCAGCCGGGGCTGCTCACCGCTGCCCCGGACCCCACAATTGGGGACCCTGGTAACTCCCTTTCCTTATAATATCTTACATGGTCCAATATGACCTTCATCCAACATTCAAGTTGGGATTCCCATCAATTGGGTAATGCACGCTTGGCTTCTCCTCATAAAGGGGGCCTTACAAAATGTGCATACAATCATGAGGGGTAGACATTGATCATATACTAACAGGGTGCTGGTTCCTTTTGGCCATGGATGTGGCTTCATCCTCTCTCGTCAAAAGTAATCGGGCCCCTCCCCCCAGGGAGACCGATATCCTGGCCGCTCTGCTGGAGGGGGGGTCGTGTGCCGCCCCTGGGACTTCCAAAAGTTTTGAATCCCCCATTGTTTCCCTCAGTAGACCCGCAGTTCTGTCGGCCCAGGAGGAGCTCAAGAAAGTTTGCCTCGTCGGCCAAGTGTTTGGCCCTAGGCCCCCGCTCGAAACTGTGCGACAATGGCTTCGAAAAGAGTGGTTCCCTCGAGGACTAATTGTTAGCAAATGTCAGTTCTTACCAGCGAACCACATGCTGCTAGTCTTTGAAAATGAAGAGATGGCGTTCCAAGCCCTGAGCGTTGGCACCTGGCAGTTCGGTCGGGCGACCTTGTGCCTATTCAGATGGTCCCCGGACTTTACTCCTGACAAATCGAAGTCGCTTCGGTACCCTCTCTGGGTTGAGCTCCCTAACCTTCCTTACTTCTTGTACAACTTCGTGTGGGACATTGTCTCTCCTATTGGCAAGCCGCTGGCTTCACGCGAAGACGTTGGTGGTCTCATCTATGAAGGTGCAAGACACTCGTTCAATGCTAGGTGGCACCCCCAAATCTGTGTCGAGGCCGACCTCAGTTCGCCGCTTCCTTCAATGATCAAAGTGGACATGGGCGAAGGAGATGTATGGGAGCAGGACATCAGCTACAAAAACCTTCCCAACGCGTGCTTTCGTTGTGGCCAGCAAGGCCACAGGATTAAAGAGTGCCCTCTCAGGCAAAAAAACAAGCGCTTTCAAGAAGCCGCCAAAACTGCTCAAGACAACAATGGCGATCTGACCCACTCAACCAAGGAAGGGGAAGGCAAGGGCCTCCTGAAGCCACAAGCTGATGCTGATGGCTTTACTGAAGTTAGAAGAAGAAGGAAAAGAAGCCCTAGGGCCAACGGTGAGAGAAACAACCTGCCACATACCCCCTATAGCAACTTGTATTGCAATCTAGAAAAGGAGATCAATGAGTTTGACTACCCAGGTGGGAAGCTACCTGAGGCAGACATCTACGACAAAGCCCTAGAGATCCCCGACAATAAAGAAACCCCCCAGGAGGGCTACACTACAAGCAAAGAAGATGGTTTCACCACTAGTAACGAAGACAACATGGATAGTGAAAGTTCCATCATTGGATCGACGATCCCGGAAACGGTGCCGAGCACGGGGCCCAAGTCTCCACAGCAAGGGGCGTCCCGCAAAGGAAAACAGCCCATGGAGTTACCCTGGAAAAGCCCCCACAAGAACAGATTTCTAAGTCGGGAACAGATCCCAGCGAAAAAGAAAGATGAAGCCAAGAGAAGAAAGGACAAAGCTCACTCCCGCAAAGAGGGATCAATACAAAAATGATTGTCATCTCGCTAAATGCTAGAGGGCTAACCGACCCCTCAAGAGCGACCATCATTGGTCAATGGCTTCGCGACATTAGCTTAAACCCAGACTTTATATGCATTCAAGAGATTAAAATTGACGGAGAAGACCTCCAGAAACGGCTCAGGCAGGTCTCCTCGGCCCATGTGTGGATCCCAACGAAACACCCGCGGGGGTCTGGAGGAACAGCTATCGGTGTTAAACAACTCTGGTTTGAAAAGCTTGAGAACGTCATTGAAGATGTAAGTCACCGTTGGATCGCTGTTTCTTTTGGAGCTCCTCTTTGTGCTACTATGGTTTCTTTGTACGCCCCTAACGGGGATTTGGAGAGACGGAACACTTGGGCCTCCTTAGACTCGCTTCCCCACAACGTGCTCATATGTGGTGATTTCAACATGGTGGAGGACCCTATGGACAGATGGATGGGCAAGGGCAGGGTCATCGACAGTCGGGAGAAAGAAACGTGGGACATGACCAAACTTCACTTGGATTTGGTTGAATTCAAAGACTCGAATGGCTTTTCTTGGTCGAATCTCCAAGCGGTCGAGGACCTGAGGAAAGCTAGACTCGACAGATGCTACATTTCTCAGAGTTTTACCCATCAGTGGGGCCATCCTACCATCACGCAACGCACTGACCTCACTATCTCTGATCACTACCCGATCGTTATCACTTTTCAACCTTCCAACAAGATCCGCAAGGCTCCGTGGTTCCATGCCAACGCATCCACCTTCTCTCTCCCCTCTGTCCATCAAGAAATTGCCGATGTGTGGAAGGTGGCGTTCGCCTCTGGCCTGGCCCCAGCCAAGTGCTGGAGAAATGCGGTCGACAAGTCTCGTAAGATCATGATCAGAACTAAGAAGATGCTCGAGACTGTGCGGCGGGCTCGCAGGGTAGCTCTCTACCACAGACTCTGGCGGCTCGAGGAGGAAGTGAACAAAGGAAAACACCAAGCCCAGAAAGGTCTCCGAAAAATCAGAGCAGCGTTGAGATACGAGGAAGAAATACAAAGGAAAAACTTGCAAATCTTCTTCAAGGAGTGGTGGGCTGGCAAAGCCGACAAACCCACCAAAGAGATGTGCCGTATCCTTAAAAGGAAACACAACAGAGATTTGATCCCCCTACTGCTAGATCCTCTTGGCAATGTATGCAATTCGGAAGAAGATAATTTTGGCATCATCGAAGGGCACTTCACGAGACTCCTGGGAACCTCGAACCCCCTCTCCCACCATAGAAGGGACTGTATGGCTGCCATCTCTAGGGTTTCCCCCCGGAGGATTCCACCCAACCTCCACTCCCTGCTCCATGCTCCTATCTCTGAATCAGAAATCATTGAGGTCATTGATGCCCTCCCTCTCGGTAAAAGCCCGGGACCCGACGGACTCACTAACGAGTTCTTTAAAACCTTCAAGCTGGTGGTTGCCACCCCCCTTCAGATGGTTTGGCAAGAAGCACTAAAGTTTGGTGCTCTTCCTTCTTGTCTAAATAATGGAATTATCAAGTTGATTCACAAGAAGGGGGAAAAGAACAGAATCGAGAATTGGCGGCCTATTACGATGCTCCAAACAGGATACAAGATCATCGCCAAAGTCATCGCCAACAGACTCTCGTGCCACCTGAGATCTTGGCTTAGTGAGGACCAAAAAGGTTTCATCAAAGGCAGGTCTATCCTGGAAACCATTATGGATATTTGGGAAGGTATTCAATTTGCAAATGAGTCTAATCAAGATGTGGTCTTCCTCAAGATCGATTTTGACAAAGCCTACGACAGGCTAGAATGGGACTATATTCTGCAGTCGCTCCAAGATCTCGGATGTAGTCAGAAATTCACCAAGATGATCGCGACCCTTCTCGGAAACGCAACGACCCAAATTAACGTTAACGGCAAACTTTCGAAGGCGATTCATCTTAAAAGGTCTATTAGACAAGGGTGCCCTCTGGCCCCCCTTCTTTTTGCCGTCGCCACTGAGGGGCTGAGCAGACTAGTGGCACATCATGTTGAGGCTGGCAATATCAAAGGCCTCCTGCTGCCTCAAGACCACGGTCAAATCATCATGAGACTGTTTGCTGATGATATGAACGTGTTCGTTCACAATGATAATACTAGCCTGGAGACTTTCTGGAGGTGTCTTGCTACCTTCTGTGATGCCTCTGGATCCAAAATCAACCACTCTAAGACCGCCTTCAGGGCTATTGTGGGACATCATCCTGGCCTTCTCATTGATCATGGCTGTCAAATCATTCCGCAGGGCCAAATCTTTCGACTTCTTGGAATCCCCTTGGGGTTTGGCGTCTCTATGGAGCAGCGATGGAACTGGGTGCTTGCCAAACTTGAAAACAAGCTTAACTATTGGAAAGGTATGCAAATCAATCTCACCGGACGTGCGATGGTTATCAACACATTCCTCCTCTCTTCTACCATCTATTTCCTTTCTTGCTGGAGACTGAACGAGCAAGGCCTGTCCAAACTGAATAGTATTTGTAGAAACTTTCTTTGGACGGGCGATCATAACAGAAGGGGGTGCCTAAAATCAAATGGGCCATCTGCACTAGCCCTAGAGATAGCGGGGGGCTGGGTATCCTGGACATTGGGTGTATGGCCAACAAACTGGCAGCCAAATGGATGATTAAGGCTTGGTGCAATAGGGAGGCCTCGTGGGCCAAGCTGATCTTCAGAAACAAGCATGAGTTGGCCCTCATGGGGTGCCCGAACTGGAAGAATCTCGACATCATGACCCTGCTATTCTCCCCGATCCCCGTCTTCCCGAAAGGCTCCAATCTCGTGTGCTCCCTTTGGAAGGGCTGGAATAAAGTCAAAAGCTTCACAAGAATTAGTGAAGACTGGAGGTGGGCGGCCGGAATCAGACAAAACGACTCTATCTGGTTTCCGATACATGGCATCCGGAGTGTGGAGTCGTGGAACATTCAAAATGCCAAGAAGTTATGGAACAAAGGATTCAAAAAATGGAAACACCTCTGGAAACATGACACCAACAGCTGGATCAACTTCGAGGATATTGACCCTCGCATAAACATCTCCTACGAAGAATGGAACACTTTGCAAAGTAGATGCCTCGCTTGGGATCGTCACAAGACTCGCCTTCTCATGGGACACGACACACCGAACGCGCGTGGTCTCAAATGGCACAATGGAAATAGCCTACTCAAAATCCCGAACATCAAAGAAACGACTGACCTCCAGATCAGCCTCAACAAGAAGTGGTGCCTGTCTTGGACGCGGCTTCGGTGGGACATGAAATTCATGGGTATCTGGCACCCACTTATAGAGATTAAGAAGTCTGTCCTCTTATGGCAAATTCTTCATCGAGGAATTTGGACCAACCATAAGGCAAACAAACTTTGTGGGTTCCCTCCTTGGTGCAAACGCTGCCACCGTGCTATCGAAGATGTCCCACACATCTTCCTTACCTGCCCCAACTCCTACAAAATCTGGAAGACGGTTGGAATGAAAATCAGACTTCAGAAACAGCTTAGTTGGAAACAAGTCCTTTTGGGAGAAGCGATTGGCTGCTCTGCGGCACTCTGGAACGCAATCAGAGGGGAAGTCCTGTGGAAAATCTGGCGGGAGAGGTGTGCTCTCAACTTCGGCGATCCCCCCAGGGAGTGGTCGATTGAGAAATCACTATTCCTCCTTGGCAAAAGGATTGTCAACAGTAAGAAATCCCCCCCCTTCAGGCACCATCAAGTCCTCCTGTTGATTAACAACAAGCTCAAACCCAAGTGGGCCCCGCATGAGGGCGACGAGAGGGTGATCAACCTTCTTTGTAATGCAACCTAGGATTCAATCAAGCTTCCCCTGCTTTGTGGGATTTGGGGGGTCCCGTGGGCACTAGTCCCCTTCTATTGTACCTTTGTTTCTTAATTTAATTCAAGTCCGGGAGAGTAGGCTATTGCCGAACTTCCTTTATATATATAAAAAAAAAAAGTTGTTTCGCAAGGTGACGTGTTTCATAGAAGGGGGACACCTATCAAATTCCCCTTTGAAAGAAATTACTCTTATTATTATATTTTGAGCTTATAAGATCACATGAAGAAGAAAATGTAAGTTGCCAAAATAGGATATGCCCTTTTTTGCAAAGGCTTCTCACAGAAGGGCTTTATTCAGAAAGGCTCAATCAACATCCACTCTACTCGGGATTCATTAAACTATCTAAATGTCCATTTCAAAACACTCGCTTTGCTTAAGATAAGTGGAGAACAATACAATGTTTATGCTTTTTGAAATACAAAAAGTCTGATATCCAAAGTTTACTGACATGACATATATGATTAAGAACTGACTTTGAGCTTCATTTTCAAACATATGTGTCTAATTATCACAATTTGTTTGTAATTCATACCCCATGCTATATATAATAGACTTGGGAAAGCAAATGGATTAACATATTAATATTGTAGGGAGGAGCAATGCCCTTTTGACCACATAGTAAAACAAAACCTATCATTGACTTTAAACAAGCATATTCCATAGAAATATCATTCTCTATCATGAGATAATTAGATGATTTACAAGATATATTTTATTTCTCTAAGGAAATTTTGATCTTGCAATCTAATCTTCCTTTATAGCTAGAAATAATTGAGATTATAATTTGAAGGGCATAGTACGATGGGAACCTCAGAATCCCACACAAGAAAGAGTAGAATCCTAGCACCTTCTAGGAAGGAATAGAACCCGAAGGCCCATTAAGGGTTTGAGTAGGGGTAGGGATGACTCTAAGGCCAAACAAAATAATTAGTTTGAGCTGAAGCCAAACCCTTCATAGAAAGAAATGGCCCTTGCCATGACCAACATAGTCCAACTAGAGTGCTTGAAGACTAATGATTCCTTTAAGGGCATTCGTTTTAACATCTCATCATAGCATCATGAAAAGTGTTTTGTGAGTGAAACCCATACATTTTATGTCTACTCCGAAGGGAGGCCAATGATTCACCCCTTATTTATAAAGGATTTTTTAGCAAATGAACTTTTCCAAATTCGTTCCATGCTGAAAATTGGTTTTTTTACTTAATTTTCATGCATTTATATGTTTTAGGCATCACATGGAGCAAAAAACAAGTAAAAAATCCTCTTAAATGTGAAAGAAGAACATGTTCAAATCACACCAACCATCATGAATTCTTTCTATATTTGATATTTGGGATTAAAATAATTACGTTTTAGTTACCACTCTTGGAGTTAGACGTCTGCAGAAGCACCCGAACAGCACAACGAAGAAGAAGAAGAAGCTTGGAGCACAACACACAATACTAAATGTATTACCACTAGAATGTACAAAGATAAGTAGCCCATTAGGGCAATAAGCATATATACAGGCCAGGGGAAAAAAACCTCCTAAAGAGGGAAAAAAGTGCCCCGATGGTCCTAGAGTGTTCACACACATCACTACCTAAATATATCAACAAACCCCCCCCCCCCTTGGGAGTGATGCAGTGAACAAGGAGCTGGCACTCATGTATAAGGAAGTGCCAAGCTATGTGGAATTAATCCACAAAAGGAAGTAAGCCTAAAGCTTTGCGGAAAGCTTCAAACTTGTCCCTAGGTGGAGCCTTCGTGAAAAGGTATGCAATCTTCTCTTGCATGGGCACATATGCCAAGATGATCTACCCAATAGAGAACCTCTCCTTGAGATAATGATAATGCAACTCAATGTGCTTAGTGCGAGCATGGAACACAGGGTTCCTCACAGCTGCCAATGTGCTCTAACTGTCAGTGAAGATGGTGGTGGCAGAAGAGTAACCAACACCCAAATCAACCATAAGGTGTCTGAGCCACACACACTCAACAGTCGTCGTAAAAGCTGCCCTATACTCAACCGCACAACTGGAAGTGGCCACAATAGGCTACCTCTTGCTTAACCAAGGTATACATGAGCTACCAAGCATGAAGCAAAAGTCACTAGTGGACACATGAGTGTCATAGCAACCAGCCCAATCACTGTCAGAAAAAGCATGCAAATCTGGCAGTAGTGATCCCCCCTTGGGATAAAACAATCCAATTAGACGGGTACCACTCTAGTAGTGAAAGATGCACTTAACCGCCTGCCAATGCTTGACACCTTGGCAATGCATAAACATGCTCATCTGTGAGAGAGAAAACTAAATATCTGGCTGAGTAATGCATAAGTAAATCAAGCATCCAATAGCGTGTTGATAGAGAACAACATCAAATGCATCTCCAGCATCATGAAGACTCAATCATAAACCTATCTCCATATGAGTGGCAATAGGCTTACAGTCTTCAAGGCCAAAATGCTGCAATAATGTGTCAATATATTTTGTTTGACACAAAGCCATTCCACCATCAACTTGCATAAATTGAATGCCCAAATAGTGATGCAAATGCCCCAAATCAAACATCTCAAATGAGGCATGCAAATGAGCCTTAAAATCAGCAATATGCATGTCATGAGGACCAGTGAGCAGCATGTCATGAACATATACCATAATGATCAGAAGCACATCATTAGCACACTTAACATATAAGGTGCTTTCAGTTGGATTGTTTTCAAAACCATGTGCAATCAGATAGGCATTAACTTTTTTATATGAAGCACGTGGTGCTTGCTCTAAACCATATAATGCCTTCTTTAACCTGCACACCTAGTTTTCATGCCCTTTCTACACAAAACCACAAGGCTGAAAAACATACACTTATTCATGCAAGTCACCATTCAGAAATGTTGTTTTAATTTCCAACTAATGTACATTCCAACTATGATGAGCTGTGAGTGCACAGATGCTACGAACAGTAGTAATTTGGAAAGTAGGAGCAAAGGTTTCATCAAAGTCAATGCCTCTTTCCTACACATAACCCTTTGCAACAAGCCTAGCTTTATACATATCAACTGTTCCATTAGGTTTACGATTCAGCTTGTATACCCACTTAGTGCCAATGGCACAAAAAATAGTATGCAAAGATACATAGGGTTACCTTTCTTAGAACTCGAATCACATGAAATTGAATCTTGAAATGAATCTTTGTACACCTCAACTAGACCCTTGTACCTACACTAAAAGTCTAAAACCATTAGATTTGGACATTCGAGCAAGGAGAAAGCATTAGAGAGATAATGGTTCATCATTTTCTGAATTGGAACCAAATCCTTTTGAATTTGATCATGCACATTGGTGTGGTGATAGTGCATACCAAGAGCTTTGTAAAGAATCAAAAAACACACAAAATGGATATTTAGAGAGAGAGAAAGAGTTATGACCTTCCAAGTACAAAGCATGTAAACTAGCATACCAAAATAGTGTGTAGAGACATAGTGTTACCTTTCTTAGAACTCAAATCACATGGAATTGAATTTGGACATGAAACTTTCTATACCTCTAGTAGACCTTTGAACCTACACAAAGAGAGTAAAAACCATTAGATTTGGACATTTGAGCAAGGAGAGAAACATTTTGTAAGACAATGCATTTTAAATTTACTAAAGCAAATTTCCACCATTCTCCATGTATCTTTGGAGAGATAGTGCTTCACCATTTTCTGAACTGGAACCAACTCCTTTTGAATTCAATGCTGCAACTTGGTATGGTGATAGTGCATGCCAATCTTTCCAAAGAACCAAAAAACACACCAAAGGGATATTTAGAGAGAGATTTAGGAACTTCCAAGTATAAAGCATGTAAACTAGTATACCAAAATAGTGTGGAGAGACTGAGCGTTACCTTTCTTAGAACTAGAATCACGTGGAATTGAATTTGGCAATTAAAATTTGTAAACCTCAACAAGACCATTTTACCTACAAAAAGAGAGTAAAATCATTAGATTTGGAGATTGGAGCAAGGAGAAAAACGGTTTTTAAGCCAATGCATTTTAACTTTACCGAAGCAAATTTCCACCATTCTCCATGTATCTTTCAAGAGATAGTTCTTCACCATTTTCTAAACTAGAACCAACGCCTTTTGAATTTGACCATGAAACACGGTGCAGTGCTAGGGCACCCTATGAGGTTTCCAAAGAACCATAAAACACACAAAATGGATATTTAGGGAGAGATTTATGACCTTCCAAGTATAGAGCATGTAAACTAGCATACCGAAACAATGTGGAGAGACATAGAGTTACCTTTCTTAGAACTAGAATCACATGGAATTGAATTTCCAAATAAAATTTTGTACACATCATTTAGAACCTTCTACCTCTACAAAGAGATTGAAACCCTTAGATATGGACATTGGAGCAAGGAGAAAATAATTTTTTAAGGCAATGCATTTTAACTTTACTCAAGCAAATTTCCACCATTCTCCATGTATCTTTGGAGAGATAGTGCTTCATCATTTTCTGAACTCGAACCAATTCCTTTTGAAATTGATCATGCAACACGAGTTGTTGATAGTGCACTTCAAGAGCTTTCCAAAACACGAAAAAAATGCACCAAATAGGTATCTCGAGAGAGATTTTTGACCTCCCAAGTATAGAGCATGTAAACAAGCATACCAAAATAGTGTGCAGAGACATAGGGTTACGTTTCTTAGAACTGGAATCACATGGAATTGGATTTGGCAACAAACCTCTATACACCACAACTATACCCTTGTACCTACACAAAGAGAGTAAAACCATTAGCTTTGGACATTTGATCAAGGAGAAAAAGATTTCATAAGACAATGCATTTTAACTTTACTAAAG
Source organism: Ceratopteris richardii (assembly GCA_020310875.1). Classification (NCBI taxonomy): domain Eukaryota; kingdom Viridiplantae; phylum Streptophyta; class Polypodiopsida; order Polypodiales; family Pteridaceae; genus Ceratopteris; species Ceratopteris richardii. The sequence continues at coordinate 63,200,367 of CM035415.1, forward strand.
CAAATGTCCACCATTCTCCATGTATCTTTGGAGAGATAGTGCTTCAACATTTTTAGATGTCGATCCAACGCCTTTTGAATTTGATCCTCAAACTTGGTATACTAATAGTGCACATGAAGAGCTTTCCAAAGATGCAAAGCACACACCAAAGGGATATTTAGAGAGAGATTTATGACCTTCCAAGTATAGAGCATGTAAACAAGCATACCAAAATAGTGTGTAGAGACAAAGGATTACCTTTCTTAGAGCTGAAATCCCATGGAAATGAATTTGGCAATAACACTTTGTACACCTCAACTAGACCCTTCTACCTACTCACATAGAGTAAAAGCATGAAATTTGGACATTGGAGCAAGGACAAAAGCATTTTAAAGATAATGCATTTTAACTTTAGTCAAGCAAAGTTCCACCATTCTCCATGTATCTTTTGAAAGATAGTGCTTCATCATTTTTCTGAACTGGAAACACGTCCTTTTGAATTTGATCATGCCACTTGGAATGGTGCTAGTGCATGTGAAGGTCGTTCCAAACAACCAAAAAACACACCAAATGGACATTTAGGGAGAGATTTATGACCTTACAAGTATAGAGCATGTAAACTAGCTTACAAAAAACAGTATGCAAAGAGACATAGGGTTACCTTCGTTAGAACTCAAATCACATGGAATTGAATCTTGAAATGAAACTTTGTACACCTCAACTAGACCCTTGTATCTACACACAAAGTGTAAAACCTTTAGATTTGGACATTGGCGCAAGGAGAAAAGCTTTTTGTAAGACAATGCATTTTAACTTTAGTGAAGCAAATTTCCACCATTCTCCATGTATCTTTGGAGAGAAATTGGTTCATCATTTTCTGAACTTCAACCAACTCCTTTTGACTTTAATCATGGGCCTTGGTGTGGTGATAGTGCATACCAAGAGCTGTCCAAAGAACCAAAAAACACACAAAATGGATACTTAGAGAGAGAGAGAGAGAGTTATGACCTTCCAAGTACAAAGCATGTAAACTAGCATACGAAAACAATGTGCAGAGACATAGGGTTACCTTTCTTAGAACTCAAATCACATGGAATTGAATTGGACATGAAACTTTGTATACATCAACTAGACTATTGTACCTACATAAAGAGAGTAAAACCATTAGATTTGGATGTTGAAACAAGGAGAAAAGCATTTTGTAAGACAATGCATTTTAACTTCACTAAAGCAAATTTCCACCATTCTCCAGGTATCGTTGAAGAGATAATGCTTCACCATTTTCTGAAGAGGAACCAGGCCTTTTTGAATTCGATCATGCAACTTGGTATGTGATAGTGCATGCCAAGATCTTTCCAAAGAACCCAAAAACACACCAAAGTGATATTTAGAGAGAGATTTATGCCCTTCCAAGTATAGAGCATGTAAACTAGTATACCAAAATAGTGCGTAGAGACTCAAGGTTATCTTTCTTAGATCTGGAATCCCATGGAATTGAATGTGGCAATAAAACCTTGTAAACCACAACTAGACCATTGTACCTACATAAAGAGAGTAAAACCATTAGGTTTGGACATTGGAGCAAGGAGAGAAATAGTTTTTAAGCCAATGCATTTTAACTTTACTGAAGCAAATTTCCACCATTCTCCATGTATCTTTGGAGAGATAGTTCTTCACCATTTTCTGAACTCGAACCAATGCCTTTTGAATTTGATCATGGAACACGGTGCGCTTTTAGGGCACCCCATGAGCTCTCCAAAGAACCATAAAACACAAAAAATGCATATATAGAGAGAGATTTATGACCTTCCAAGTACAAAGCATGTAAACTAGCATACCAAAACAATGTGTAGAGACATAGGGTTACCTTTCTTAGAAGTAGAATCACATGGAATTGAATTTGGAAATTTTACACCTCCTTTGGAACCATGTACCTACATGAACAAAGTAAAACCGTTAGATTTGGACATTGGAGCAAGGAGAAAAGAATTTTTTAAGACAATGCATTTTAACTTTACTTAAAGCAAATTTCCACCATTCTCCATGATTTGGACATTGGAGCAAGGAGAAAAACTGTTTTTAAGCCAATGCATTTTAACTTTACTAAAGAAAATTTCCACCATTCTCCATGTATCTTTGGAGAGATAGTTCTTCACCATTTTTTGAACTCGAACCAATGCCTTTTGAATTTGATCATGAAACTTGGTGTGCTGCTAGGGCATCTCATGAGCTTTCCAAAGAACCATATAACACACAAAATGGATATTTAGAGAGATATTGATGACCTTCCAAGTACAAATCATGTAAACAAGCATACCAAAACAATGTGCAGAGACATAGGGTTACCTTTCTTAGAACTAGAATCACATGGAATTGAATTTGGAAATGAAACTTTGTACACGTGATTAAGAACCTTGTAGCTACACGAAGGGAGTAAAACCATTAAATTTGGACATTAAAGCAAGGAGAATTTTAAGACAATGCAATTCCACTTTACTAAAGGAAATTTCCACCATTCTCCATGTACTTTTGGAGAGATAGTGCTTCATCAGTTTCTTAATTGGAACCAATTCCTTTTGAATTTGATCATGCAACTTGGGTTCGTGATAGTGCACTTCAAGAGATTTCCAAATCACTAGAAAGTACACCAAATAGATATTTAGAGAGAGATTTTTGACCTTCCAAGTATAGAGCATGTAAACTAGCATACCAAAATAGTGTGTATGTGGAGACATAGGGCTATACTTCTTAGAACTTGAATCACATGGAATTGAATTTGGCAATGAAATTTTGTACACCTCAATTAGAATCTTGAAACTACACAAAGAGAGTAAAACCATTAGCTTTGGACATTGGAGGAAGGAGAAAAGTATTTCGTAAGACAATGCATTTTAACTTTACTAAAGCAAATTTCCACCATTCTCCATGTATCTTTCGAGAAATAATGCTTCACCATTTTCTGTAGTAGATCCAAGGACTTTCTAATTCAATCCTCAAACTTAGTATGCAGATAGTGAACTCAAAGGGCTTTCCACAGAACTAAAAAACACACCAGAGGGATATTTAGAGAGAGACTTATTATCTTCCAAGTATAGAGCATGTAAACTAGCATACCAAAATAGTGTGCAGAGACATAGGGTTATCTTTCTTATACCTAGAATCACATAGAACTGAATTTGCGAATAAAACTTTGTACGCCTCAACTAGACCCTTGTATCTAAATAAAGAGAGTAAAAGCATTAGATTTGGACATTGGAGCAAGGAGAAAAGCATTTTTTAAGACAATGCATTTTAACTTTACTAAAGGAAATTTCCACCATTCTCCATGTATCTTTGGAGAGATAGTGCTTCATCATTTTTTGAACTCGAACCAACTCTTTTTTAATTTGATCATGCAACTTGGTTTCTGCTAGAGCACTACAAGAGCTTTCCAAAGAACAAAAAAGCACACCAAATGGACATTTTGGCAGAGATTTATCATCTTACAAGTATAGAGCACGTAAACTAGCTTACAAAAATAGTGTGCAAAGAGACATAGGGTTACCTTTCTTAGAAGTGGAATCACATGGATTTGAATCTTGAAATGAAACTTTGTACACCTCAACTAGACCCTTGTATCTACACAAAAAGTGTAAACCATTAGATTTGGACATTGGAGCAAGGAGAAAAGCATTCTATAAGACAATGCATTTTAACTTTACTGAAGGAAATTTTGACCATTCTCCATGTACCTTTGGAGAGATAGTGCTTCATCATTTTCTGAATTGGAACCAAGTCCTTTTGAATTTGATCATGCAACTTGGTTTGCCCATATTGCACTCCAAGAGCTTTCCAAAGAATTAAAAAACACACAAAATGGATATTTAGAGAGAGAGTCATGACCTTCCAAGTACAAAGCATGTAAACTAGCATACCACAAGAGTGTGCAAAGACATAGGGCTACCTTTATTAGAGCTTCAATCACATGGAATTGAATTTGGAAATGAGACTTTGTACACCTCAACTAGACCCTTGTACCTACACAAAGAGAGTAAAAGCATTAGATTTTGACATTGGTGTTGGTGCATGACAACCATCGATTGATGTTTTAAACAAAGTTTTGAAATTAAAGGATGAAGCAAAGACCATTATATGAAGCTTGAAGTTAGTGCATGATCAGAGAATGAAATCATGTATATATATGTACACTAGACTTGTAATTAGCTCACTTATACCTTTGTTATGGTTAAGAATCAGGACATATATGCCTGTATATACAATAATAAAGTTGGGGCATGTATGAGCGATGATGAATGTCAAGTTTTAAAGTCATTAGACACTTTAAAAGTGGAGAGAATATCTCTCATCAAATAGATGTAATGTTTTCCTGAATATAAGAAAAGTTGCACCCGATATTTTGCTCAGTGCTCCTTCTTTTTTTATTCTTTTTGTGAAGTTCTTTTAGTCTAGATCTATAGTAGAGCGACCTCTGTACAAATTTTAAGATCCTAATTGTGATCAGGTTGAGAGAATTGAGACTAGGAACATTTACATGTGTAAATGTGAAGAAGAGAAGACTGTAGTAGGCACAAATTCAATGATAATGTTTTGGCTAGTTCTCCTTCCACAGTGTAACGTTTTGAGCAAGCAAGCACTCATTCTTTAAGTTGAAAGGTAAGCTACCTATGGCTAAAGGAATTTGAATAAAAGCATTCTAGATTAAGAGAACTATGCATTAGAAGTTTTAGGTGTGAAAGTCGACTGTAGAGAAGTAGATTTTTAGACATAGGTGAATTGTTTTGACTGAATCTTAAGATTTAGTGAACCTTTTGAAAATTTTGAACTTGGACAAGGTGGGTAACCTTTAGAAAAAACCTTATACAAAGTTTCATTAGAGACTTTATGTTAGATATGCTCAATACTCCACCCTCATGTGACCACAAATGATCCATGGTGCTCTAAGTTGTAAGGCCCTCATTATGAGGAGAAGCCATTATGAGAGCTTGGACATTTGTGGAACCCTAACTACCAAGTTAGATGAGGTCTATGTGTGACCGTTCATGGTTCTAGATGATCTTCGTGAGCCTAGCCATTAGGTTAGGTAGGGCATAAACGTCCAGGCAATTGGGTTGCCATTTAAGGTGAAAATAAAGGATATTTGGCATCACACGGTTTCCCCATAGAACCTTAATGGGGGGAGTGCAGAGGGGGGCTTGCCCCCTTCTGTGGGGTCCGGGGGGCCTATCCCTCCAGCCCGTAGGGCCGAGATGGTAGGACTACAGGTCGTGGAGATATTGTCAGATCATATATTTTACTGACTATTTTGTATCTCCCGACTATGTTTATCTATACGGAACCTAATATATAAGACTATTTGTTATATTTTATTTATGAAATAATTTCCTTAAAATTTGATTTAGGATAATAATAGGTGCATTACATCAAAAGAGATTGACAAAGACTCGATCTCAAAAAAGAAACATGAATGCACGGAGCTACTATGTTTGATGGAGGAAGAGCTTCCAACATCATTTTTTGATATTCAGGTTCATTTATTAGTCCATCTTGTGCATTTTGTATATATATTGTAGGTGTATATACATGATGTGTATATATCTTTATATGTATTATGGTCCTCATTGATTTCAATCGCTATATATAGAGACATAAGGATGAGAGGACAGACATCTCTCTAGTATGTGGTGGGAGGACTTGATGTAATGCGTATATAAACATCAACCATACGACAAACACATACAGGTATGAAAGTACAAAAAAAGTATGGTTGATAATACAATAAATGCATATATGTGCACACACACACATACATACACACACACACACACACATATATATATATATATATATATATATATATATATATATATATATATATATATATATATATATATATATATATATATATATATATATATATATATATATATATATTTCTCTGTGTGTGTGTGTGCAGGGTTGGTTCTTGACCCTACAAGAACCCTCTTTCCTGACTTTGCTTACTTGTATCTCACTGCAACATCAGATAAGGTATATATATATATATATATATATATATATATATATATATATATATATATATATATATATATATATATATATATATATATATATATATATATATATATGTATATATATATATATATATATGTGTGTGTGTGTGTGTGTGTAAGAAATAAAAGCAATGCATACTATACATTATGTATTTGTGTACATATATGTGTTTATATAAATATATATGTATTTATGTATGTGTGTGTGTATATATATATATGTATATATATATATATATATATATATATATATATATATATATACACACACACACACACACACATATATATATATATACATACATACATATATATATATATATATATATATATATATATATATATATATATATATATATATATATATATATATATATATATATAAACCATAAATACTAAATATAACAAAAAAGCAATGCATATTGTGAATTATCACGATGATGTACCATAAGAATCTACATCTCTTTTAGGCAGCACTTATAGGACTAGCTGGTGCCAAATTCTATCTCTAATGAACTAAAAACATACTTTTTGTGTCTCTCATCAAACTCACTGCAAAAAGAAAAAAATAATATATGTAAAATACTAAATATTTATCTCAACCATATGACAAACACATACGGGTATGAAAGTACGAAAAAGTATGGTTGATGATACACACACACACATACATGTGTGCAGGGTTGGTTCTTGACCATACAAGAACCCTCTTTCTTGACTTTGCTTACTTCTATCTGACTGCGATGTTAGATAAGGTGTGTATATGTATGTGTGTGTATATATATATATATATATATATATATATATATATATATATATATATATATATATATATATATATATATATATATAGATATACATATACACATACATACATACATACATACATACATACATACATACATACATACATACATACATACATATATATATATATATATATATATATATATATATATATATATATATATATATATATATATATATATATGTGTGTGTGTGTGTGTGTGTGTGTGTGTGTGTGTGTGTAGGAAAATAACAGCACAGCAGAATAGACCTGTAGACGGAGTTGAGAGAAAAATACACACAAAGATGGACGTAGATTGAGAGATATAGAACTTAAACATTCAGATTGCCGAGTGTAATGCAGTTATAATGATGGTGTTGTCCACCCGTGCGCTCCCAATATGGAGCTTAGATGGCGATCTAGACAGACTCTAGATGAAGGGCTTACTAGTGCGCAATGCTATGTAAAGCTCAACCTAGGCCGTGCTTACATAGCTTTTACAAGGCAGTTTGGTATAGATAAACGTAGTCCGGAGATACAAAATAGTCGGGGAAACCACACGATGCCATAGGGCCTTTATTTTAACCTAAAATGGCAACCTAACGTCTTGGAAGTTTATGCCCTACCTAACCTAATGGCTAGGCTCACAAAGATCATCTACAACCATCAACGGTCACACATAGACCTCATCTAACTTGGAAGTTAGGGTTCCACAAATTTTCGGGCTCTCATAATGGCTTCTCCTCATAATGGGGGCCTTACAACTTAGAGTACCATGGATCATTTGTGGTCACCTGAGGGTGGAGTATTGAGCATATCTAACACCCCCCCTTAAATTTCCACCCTACGGTGAAATACCCCCTTGGTCCAATCCCAAGCTTTGGAAAGTGTCTAAGAAGTTGCTCTCTCCCAAGAGCCTTGGTGAAGATGTCTCCTCCATTTTCTTTACGAGGACAATAGCTTATCTCCACGACCTTGTCCTCAATCAACTCATGCACATAGTGATACTAGATTTCTATGTGCTTGATACATGCATGGAAAACAAGATTTTTGGTGATGGCCATGCAACTTTGGTTGTCACACTTCAACTCGGTAGCCTCCTATCCTTGTATTCCTATGTGCCATAGGATCCTCCTTAACAATACTGCTTCACATGCTTCAATGCATGGAGCTTTGTACTCAACTTCAGTAGAAGATAATGCTACAATCAGTTGCTTCTTACTAATCCAAGAGAAAATCCCTGATCCTAAAGAAAATCAATATCCAGAAACTGATTTATTGGTATCAATATCTCTTGCCCAATCTGAGTCATAGTATCTGACTAGAGATGATCCATCTTCATAAAGAATACCATAATCAATGGTTCCTTTCACATACCTGAGTATCCGCATGCTTGCCTTCCAATGAGTTTGGCAACGCTTATTAGAGAACGTGCTTACTACTCCAACAACACAAGAGATGTCTAGTTTGCTATTGCACAAGCAGATGAGACTTCCAACTAATTTCCTGTATCTTCGAATATCCAGTAGAGGTGAAGTATCTTCAATAGATAATTTTGTGTTGACCTCCATAGGGGTAGAAATTTCCTTGCAATCCTCCATGTCGAATGCCTTCAATATATGCCTTGCATACTTTTGTTGAGAGATGAAAATCTTCCCTGGTTCTTGCCAAACTTCAAGACCTAAGCAGTAATGCATTAAGCCTAAGTCTATTGTTTCAAATTCTGAACTCACGACATCTTTTGTTTGTTGAAGAAGAGCATCATCATTTCATGTAATCACAAGGTCATCTACATAGAGTACAAGCACAATTGTCTTCCCTCCTCTCTTTAGAACATACAAGTTAGCATCCGAAGCACATCTTTTGAAACCTAGATCCAAGAGATACTCTAAAACATGCTCTAGGGGCTTGTTTTAGCCCATAGAATGCCTTTTTCAGCTTACATACGGTGTTCTCTGAATAAGAAGCCTCAAACCCTGGTGGTTGAGACACATATATTTCCTCCTTGAGGCCTCCATTCAAGAATGCTTATTTGACATCCATGTGATAGACTGGCAAATGCTTAGGTGCAGCCACAGCTAGTACTACTCGGATAGTAGTCATTCTTGCAGTCGGGGCAAATGATTCACAAAAGTCAATGCCTTCAATTTGTAAGTAACCCTGTGCAACAAGTCTTGTTTTATACTTTTCTAGAGTACCATTAGCCTTGTACTTGAGCTTCTAGACCCACTTGGTGCCAGTGACTTTACGCTTATGGGGTGGATCCACTAGCTCCCAAGTTCCATTCTTCATGATATTGTTGTATTCTGTTTGCATGGCAGACCTCCTATTCGGGTCATGGAGTGCCTCTTCCACATTGGTTGGTTTCTTTTCTTCTTCTTGAATGAGATCAGCCATCAAGGCTATGTTTACAATATGGGCACTAGCCCGTCTCTGTTCCTCTACTCTCTGTGATCACCTCGGTCCATCTGCAACCTCTTCTAGTAATTGTGGGATAGGGTTTGCAGATTCATAGAGCCACCTCACCCAATGAGGCAATGACTTTTCCACTTGGGTGTCGGCAGGTTGGTGACCTTCAGACTCATCATCTAAAGATGATGCTTCTTGCTCTTGTGTAGAAGGGATAGCTCTTGGGCCAGGTTCATAGTAGATTGCCCCTTTGCCTGATGATAAAGTGGAAGCTCTCTTTTCCTCCTCCACTGCATGTGACTGCTCCTCCTTAAACACCACATCATGACTAGCCATGGTCTTCTTAGCCTTAGGGTCATAAAGCTTATAAGCCTTCTTATCTTCGTTGTACCCTAGGGAGATACATTTGATGCTTTTTGGTTGAAGCTTGTTTTTCTCCCTATCTAGAACAGGTACATAACATTCGCTTCCAAATACTTTGAAATGGGAAACAGAAGGATTTTTACCAGTGTAGGCTTCTTGTGGAGTCTTTCCATCAAGTGCCTTGGTGTAGCTTCATTCAAGATGTAGAGAGGAGTGTTGACAGCCTCTGCCCAAAATTGATTAGGCAAACCCTTTCCTTTCAACATGCACCTTGCCATCTCCATGATGGTTCGATTTCCACGTTCTGCAAGACTGTTCTGTTGAGGACTATGTGCCACTGTGAGTTGATGCTTGATTCCCTTACTCTTGCAAAAATCTTCAAACTCTGTTGATGTGAACTCACCACCACCATTTGTCCTGAATTCCTTCATCTTCTTCCCTATTTCAGTTTCAACAAGCTGAAGCCATTCTTTAAACTTACCAAAAGCTTGAGTCTTATCGCGAAGGAAGTACACCCACATCTTCCTGCTATAGTCATCGACAAGTAACATGAAGTAGGAAGATCTGCCCAAGGCCTATGTAGGCATTTTTCCGCACAAGTCAGCATGCACCAACTCTAGAGGATAGCTTGCCCTATTCTTACTTTCTTGTGGAAACACCTTCCTTTGTTGATTGCCCATCATGCAAGCTTCACATGGTTCCTTTATTTCTGCAATCGATGGTGGGTGTGCAACCATACCCCTGTGATGCATCTCCTTCACTACAGGGTATCCAATGTGGCCTAATCTCTCATGCCATAGCTTACTTGTGCCCACATTTGTAGTGGTTGTAAGAGCACACAACTCATATAGGTTGTTCCTCCTTATGCCAGTCCCAACAATGTTGTTGTTACCGTCCATAATCTCAGCTCCTGTCTTACAAAAAGATACTTGATGACCTTATTTGTGGAATATACAACAGATTTCAACGTGTTCTGATATCGCCATTAGAGTTAATGAAAGAAACTGTACCTTCTCCCTCTACAAGACATCTTGCATTGTTCCCTACCTTTACTCTGATGGGTTCCTTTAGAGTCTATAAGGAACTGTAAAGGTCTTTTCTACTCATCATGTGAAGAGATGCACCATTGTCCAACACCCATGAGTCAAATGTTCCTGAATCTTTAGCCAAGGAGCACACCTCCTCTATCGTAACAAATAACTCAAGCTCTCTTTCTCCTATGTTGGCAAACTCCTTGCCCTTGCTACCTTTTGAAGAGCCACTCTTCTCTTCTGCCTTCTTGATGCGAAAGTCTTGGATTGAGTGTCCTTTCTTCTTGTAGTGGAAACACTCTCCCTTGAACTTCTTTTTGTCGTTGTTCTTTTTGTCTCCATCTTTTGAAGAGTCTATTTTGCCTCCTTTGGCATTTGTTGTGAATGCAGCATCTCCTTTGCTAGCACCACTCCTTGCCTTGAGTCACAACTCCTCCTCCATGAGTAAGGTGCTAGATTTTTCAAAATTTAGTGGTTGAGGTCTGATTTGAGTGTTAAGAGCAGTTACCAACCCATCAAACTTAGGTGGACAGATTGGAAGAAAACGTCGAGCTAGCTCCTCACTTGACTTTTGAACACCTGCTCCTGCCATTTGATCTTGTAGACTCTTTATGCGAGTGATAAACATCTCCGCAGTCTCCCCATTAGCAAACCGTTCTACTGCAAGTTGATTCTCCAAGTTCTGAATCCGTGTCTGATTACGAGTTTCATATTTATTTCTCATTATGTTCCATGCTTCACATGCCTTCGTAGTATGTTGAATGAGAGTGAGAACACTATTAGAAGTACTTGTAAGCTTTTCATATGAGATAACTTTAGAATTTTGAATTGCACATGCTGAATCATTCAAAGTTTTTTCCTAGTCTATGAGTTTATACAACCCACGACATAAAATGATAGAAGCAATAATAACATCACCATTTGAGAGATCATCCTAGATATGTAAAAACAATTTTTTGAGATTGCTTGAATTAAAATGTAAAAGGAAGGTTCTAGCCACTTGCCTATGGACTTTCCTTGCTCTCAACCTTGGTCTCTTGAACCTAATTCTCAGCCATGCAAGTATCTTGGATCCTCAATCTAGTGCTTCCCTCTCGGGATGTACCTTGGGGAAATGTACCCTAGCAGTATGTACCCTAGAAGGATGTACCCTAGTGTGATGTACCATAATAGGATGTACCCTGTCTGGATGTACCCTGATGAAATGTACTCTGAAAGGATGTACCCCGAGATGCTCAACATCATTCCCCATCGTGATGGTTTGCCCAAGCCTACTTTAAAAAGTAAGAAAGGGATGCAAATTGTTAGTTAAATATAAGAGAAGAGAGCTAGAGTGACAAGACAAAGAGATAGTGTAGTGGTAAAACACTTCCCTTGTGTGAGTGAGGTTGTGGATTCAAATCCTCCCACCTTGGTGAATATAGAACTCCTTATTGCCACTTATAAATTAAAATTGGTTCGCACGTAGCCAACGGTTGCCAAGGGAGCCTTGGATGCCAAAGATGCCAAATTAATGCCTTAGTTATGCCTTAAGTTATGCCTAAATTTTATGCCTTAGTCGACACCTTGGAGTAAGCCAAAGGAGCAAACATAGCTGTAAATGTAGGTCCTGGTTCTAGAACTGAAACAAAAATAGAAACTAGAATAGGAAGAGGAAACGGAAATGGAAATGAAAACAAAAACAAAAACAAAAATGGAAACAAAAACAAATACGGAAATGGAAAGAAAACTAGAACGGGAATTCGAATAAAAAACGGAAACAAAAATCGAAACCGGAATCAAAATCAGATTGCAAACAGAGAATAGCAAAACAAAGATCAATTGCCAAAACAAATAGAAACAAACCCCTCCATAGCAACGCATGGAGGACTCTTATACCAGTGTTATCACAATCTTGCTCACGTGCACATAGAGGTTACGGATACAGAAAACACACAGAAAAATAGACATGCTAGGAGACGAGAGAAAATGTAGTATTGGTTGCAATCTCCCCCATGCACTCTATTTGGACAGTCCACAGAGTGCATGTATTCATAGGAATTTTTTATTATGTGGAAAATAGTGGTTACATGAGAGCATGCATGAAAGTAAAAGTTGGTCTCTTTTGTAGAGAGCCTTTGCTTTTAATAATAGAAATTGCGGTCTATAGCTATCCTTATTCCAACCCCTATGTAAGTTTATTTACAAACTATACAAATTATAAATTGGATTATTGATGTCTGCCCTTTCACACCTTTCATGCTCCTCACGAACCTTCAATTGCTATATCAAAACACCAAAACACATCAATACATTAATAAAGTAACACTCCAACAATTCATAATTCATAACATGACCCATCAATTGTGCCCTTCATGATGACAACATAGCTTGATATATGCCATTCATACAAGGGAAGATGTCTCATATGGTGTATGAGTGCTAATCAAATTCATGCACTCACCAAGAATACCAATCATGGATGCAACTAACAAAGTACTTAAGTACCTCAATAGAACAATCAATGAAGGTATATTCTATCCTTACTTTTCAGATTTAGATATCAAAATCTATTCAGATGCAGATTGGGTCGGAGCTAAGGACAATAGAAGAAGTACCTCTGGTTCCTTAACATTTGCAAGTTTAGAGCTAGTGTCATGGAGTTCCAAGAACAACCAATTATTGCTTTATCCTCAAATTAAGCAGATTATAGAGGTTTGACCATAGAAAGTCAAGGGGCAATATGTTTAAAAGCATTGTACTAAGATTGGGGACTTGTGAGATCCAAACCTCACATATTTGGAGATAATATAAGTTCCATGCATCTAGTAACAAACCCTATTTTCCATGCAAGAACCAAACACATAGAGATTCATTACCACTTCATTAGGCAGAAAGTCATAAAAAAAGAGATTGATATTTGTGTTTTTCCAACTGAAACACAAGTAGCAAATATGATGACAAAGGCACTTGATGGAATAAATATTTGCACATTTAAATCAATGCCAGGTATTCAACCTATTATACAATGAAGACTCAAGAACACTTTAGCTTTAGGGGGATTTCTTGGAACATCAAGCTTACACTTTTCTTGAGCTCGATTTGTTTTACTTCATCAAACCATCATGTGGAATGTACCAAGGTTTCTCATTGAAGAGATTTTTAATTGTGTTCATATTTTGGGCTATTTTCATAAGGGTTTTTTATGGATCATTTACCAATGTAAATTCCTAGAGCTTTACACTTGTAAAGAGAGAAAGGAACAGCTCAAATTACATAAATTTGAGGTGATTGAGCTTGACAATCAATCAATCACCCAAAAAAAGATCAGATTACGTCTTCACTTTTCCTAGATTTTAGGAAAGTGAATTGATTCTCTCCAATGACCTATCTTGCCTTGATTCAAATTCAAAATTTGCTTTTAGAAGTCGTGGAACACTTCAAGAGTCTATATAAAGACATTAAATCACTTATACATTGTATTGAAGCAATATACATGCACTTTCGATCATCATTCTGTTGCTCCTTTATTTTTGTGCACAATCTTCTTCAACATCAGTGAAATCGCAGAGGCTATTTCTCTCTCTATAGAGCTCCAAATTCGATGATTGAGAATTAGATGGATACTTATTGATGTCTAGGTTTTGTGTACGAATTTTTAGAGCATTTGGTTTAGTATATTTGAAGCAATCACAAGTTTCTTCTCTCGCGGTCTATCTCTTCACAACCTTGAAAAAACTGGGGGTACCTTTGTTGAGTATTAAGTTTATTCTAGAAGAATATCTTGCTTATTACTTGTACTATTGTGCATTTAAGACACTCAAAACTATTTATAACATTCCTTCAGAAGGAAATTTTCAAATTATAATCATGTTGGCTGCTGTGAACATTTGAAGTTGAGTGTTTCAAAAAACTAGTCAATGTGCAACCCTATTTGGTTTGTACTAAATCTTTCTCCTTGATGCTCAAAAGTATGTAGTGGATTTTATTGCAGTATTCACATGCGTATAAGGTCTATTTGACTATAGAAAAGTTCAAGGGTTGGTCTTATGCTAGTTGGCTGGACCAAACTTCAACTTTTGGGAACTCATGTATCTACCTCCATCAAGCTTCTCCAAGTTCTCTCATATGTGACACTATAACTTGGTATAGTAAAGAGATTTAATTCAATCCATGTAAAATTTTCACATGTTAGAATGTTTTTTATGAATTTATATGATTTTTTATTATTTAGAACTCTATGACAATTTGAAAAGCTTAAGATTAGGCAAATCCATACATAATCTATTGAAAATTTCTTGGATCACTTTTTGTTGATCAATAGCAAAATGATTCTATAGAAGCGTCAAATTTAGTGATAGAGTATAATGCAACGGTATTACATATGCATTTGTGGTCTCATTCAAGTAGCACAACAACCATGTGCGATAATCTCAATCCATATGAGAGTGTAAAGCACAAAAAAATAAGAATAAATGAGTTATGATTTTAACATTTCCAATATGATACCAAATGTTAACAAACTTTTTTCCCTCCTTAGGAGGTTTTTTTGCCCCCGACTTGTATATACGCCTATTGCCCTAATGGGCTACTTATGTTTGTACATTCTCTAGTAATACATTCAGTATTATGTGTTTGTGCTCCAAGCTTCTTCTTCTTTCTTGTGATGTTCACGTGCTTCCGCAGACATCTAACTCCAACAAACATTAGTGCATAGTTGCATATACACCTCAACAAAATGGAGTTGCTATAAGGAAGAATAGGTCACTCATGGAGATGGTGAGGTGTATGGTTAAGAGTCAGGCTTTACCATAATTTATGGCATGAGATTGTTATGTGTGCAACATACGTACTTAAAAAGTGTCCCACTAAAGCATTGCAGTCTATCACTCCATATGAGGTTTGGCATGGTCACAAGCCATCTGTTGCTTACTTGTGTCTTTGGTTGTTTGGCATATGCATAAGTGCATGAACAACAACATAGGAAATTGGATGATACAATAGTGAAATGTATTTTTGTTGGATACAATTCTAAAATCAAAGGCTATCATCTATATCATCCACATACTAAACACATCTTGGTTAGTTGTGATGTTTTTGTGGAAGCTGCAACTCACTTAGTTCCAAATATGTGTATGGCACTTTGCTGCCTCTTTTTATAGGTGGATAGTCTAGTGCTAGTCCAAATAAGGCAATTTCTCAGCCTTTTCAAGTTCCACATGATGATGTAGATCATTCCATTTCTGATAAAGATTTACATGATGCACTTGTTGATGAGAGGTCTGATATAGAGGAGACAAAAACTATGCCTAAATGGTTGGTGCAAACTTTACGAGATAGCAAATTAGATGCACCTTGCCATATCGTACTTGCTTAGGCACTCAAAGTGCTTCTTTTACATTAGATTGCTACGCTATGGCTGCCTCTAGTCTTTGTGACGAGAATGAGCCTATTTCATTTGATGAAACACAAAACTCAAAAAATTGGATGGCTATTATGCAATCAGAATATCATGCATTTATGGAAAATGGTACCTGGTATTTATGTGACTTGCCTCTTGGCAAGAAGACCATTGGCACTAAGTGGGTATACAAGTTGAAGCATAAGCTTCATGGAAGTCTTGACAAATATAAGTCTAGGCTTGTTCCAAATGGTTATGCTCAAGAAAGAGGCATTGATTTTGATGAGATCTTTGCTCCTACATGTGGAATGACTACCGTTCGTAGCATCCGCACACTTGCAACTCAGCATCGTTGGAAGCTACATCAGTTGGACATTTAAACTACATTTTTGAATGGTGACTTTCATGAAGAAGTATATGTTTTCAGTCCCATGGTTTTGTGCAAAAAGGGCATGAAAACAAGATGTGCTGGTTGAAAAAGGCATTATATGGTTTGACGCAAGCACCACGTGCTTGGTATGAAAAGATACATGCCTACCTAATTACACATGGTTTGGGGAATAGTCCAACTGAGAACACCTTATATGTTAAGCATGCAAATGATGTGCTTCATTGTTGTCTATGTTGATGGCATGTTGCTCGTTGGTCCTCATGAGAAGCATATTGCTGATTTTAAGGCTGATTTGCATGCCTCATTTGAGATGTCAGATTTGGGACATTTGCATCATTATTTGGGCATTTAGTTTATGCAAGTTGATGGTAGACTAGCTTTGTGTCAAACAAAATATATTGAAAAATTATGCAACACTTTGTCCTTGAAGACTAGAAACCTATTTCGACTCCTATGGAGACATGTTTGCCATTGATTCCTCATGATGCTGGAGATGCATTTGATGTTGTTCTATATCAGCAGGCTATTGTTGTTCGATCTACTTATGCATTACTCAGCCAGATATTTACTTTTCTATCTCACATATGAGCAAGTTTATGCATTGCCCAAGTTTCAAGCATTGGTAGATGGTTAAGTGTATCTTTTGCTAGTTGAGTGGTACCTAGGTACGTGGATTTTTTTATCCCAAGGGGGATCACTACTGCCACATTACATGCTTTTTTTGACTCTGACTGGGTTGGTTGCTATGGCACTCATGTCTCCACTAGTGGTTTTTCCTTCATGCTTGGTAGCTCATGCATATCTTGGTTGAGAAAGAAGCAGCCTACTATGGCCACTTCTAGTTGTGAGCTTGAGTATAGGGAAGCTTTCAATGGGATTGTTGAGCATGTGTGGCTCAGTTGCCTTATGGCTCATTTTGGTGTTGGTTAGTCTTTTGCCACCACCATCTTCACTGGCAGTCATAGTGCATTGGGAATTACAATTCCTTTTTGGTTAAGGATCTTTTTGTGCCTTAATGATCTCTATGTTTTATTTCATATCCCTCAATTCAACTCGATTTCTTTCATTTTTGCAAAACAATGCCTCTAGATCCATGGACATCATTCCGTGCAGTTTTAGTTGATTCTTAGCTTTTCTTTCATTTTTTTAGGGGTATTTTCTTCCTCTTGTGGGCTTCTACTTCCTTTCTCACCTTGAGATTGGATTTGTGTTAAAGTGTGGGCCAATGATGTCTTTGAAATATTGAATCTAGGGACATTGTTCTTGAGTTTTAGACGTTAGTGTATCTTTTGACCTGCTCTTTAATAGTCTCAATCTTTTCCTTGCTCCTCAAGCTTCAATTGCTAAGAAAACATACATAACTAAAATTCTTTCCACCTCATGATGTCTTTGTGAAGATGACCTACAAGGACATTATTGGACATTGATTTCCCTTAAGGAGCACCCTTTTGGCTCTTCCTAGTTTGTATTGATTCTCCTTCTCTTTTAGGCATGGTTCCTCCACCTTTTACCACACCCACTGGAGTGATGTCTCTGTTTTGTTCTTGATTGATGGCCCAAGTGATTTGACTTGATAATGATGACTCTTAAGGCAACAATGTCCCTGCCAAGCACTCATCACTATTGGTGATGTCTATGCACTCCATCTTTTAAGGGCATCACCCACTAGATATACCCTTCTCTAATGTGATAGACCCCCTTCTCAAAGAACCTTAATTTAAGGATTCTTTTCTTATGATTATCTTTCGTATGGGGGCAATGAGAGATAATGATGTCTATGCAAATCATTATATGGACAAACATCGTCCCTTTTGTGAATGTACATTCCCAAATGAAGCATCACATGCTTTCCTACCACCTTTGCTACTTATCCAAGCCTCCTAGGATTGAAACAGAAGAACATATTAAGAGATGTTCAAGAAAAAGTAAAAATTACAAGTTTAATAGAGAACTCAAACAAATATGCAAACTCTTAACCCCAAAAATAAAACATTGCTATTTTTACCTATCTACCTACTAAACCTAACGGAAATAAGGTAAAAACTATGAAAGTGATCCTAATGTGGGATTTTACATAAAAAGGCCAATTTGGAGAATATTTTTGGAAGGCCCCCATTAGCTCATCATATTGCTTGAGTGCATCCACCATGCATCTTGCTTTGGGTCTTTAAAAATCTAACCATCGTATCTCTCTTTGAACTTTGAAAACTAGTACATTGAGTATCTATCTCCAATAAACATCCAATTGAACCAAGGTCATCTGATGACTCCTTTACCTTCAATATAAAATCATATATTCTTTGACTAGTTGTTCTCTTGAGGTTATTCTATTCACTTATGAGTTAAATTCTTGTTGCATTCCCCTTCTATTTTTCTCTTCCCATTCTCTAAGTACACTCTTTTTACTTTTTGTTTTAATGATGGCATCTATGTACGACATCCTCAATACCATTTACTAAGCCCCATAGGCCTTTTCTCATTAAGAAATTGCTAACCCTAAACTACCAAGATTGGTATTTCCCTTTCTCTAGATTCTTAATGTGTGCATTTTATTCAACCATTCTTACTTTCTAGACTTTTTTAGACTTCCTATATATCCCACTTGATGTAATGAAATGCACTAGGAGGCATGAAGCTAATATATCTCTAATTAAATCATTGAAGGTGAAAGAAATGCAAGAAAATTACTGATCATTGATGCACTATAATTTTATAATATGTTTCCAAAGAATATGGGGCACTATACTTTGAATTTGAGTATTTGTTCACACATTCTTGAACATCCTTGATAGCTTTTGCATTTAGGCTAATACTCCTCTCAATATCAATTTGAACGTGAAAAGATTCTCCTATGATCTTTGATATCTAACCCATTCATCATCAATCACTTAGCCAATGTTTTCTTTATGCATTCCATTGCCCCTTAATTTCCTTGGGATCACTACAACATATAGAGGGTATACCGAGGCTTTTACCGAAGAAATTGAACGGGCATATTTTGCCTGCAACCTCAGTGTTGCGGTCGGTATAGGCATTGGAACGGAAGCGCCGGTATAGGTGATGGTATATGTGTCGGTATGGGTGTCAGTATGAGCATTGGTATTTCTGACACTCATACTGATGCCCATACTGGAAACCGTGCTAGGAGTACTAATGCTTATACCGGAGAGCTATTGGGAGTACGGCCGCTTATACCGACACCCATATCTGCAAAAACGTTTTTGGGTAGAGTGTGTTGTCTTTTGCTATAGCAACATTACCATGATGTTTTTTAGCAAAAGACAATACACTCTGCCCAAAGAAAACCGAGCACATGTGATATCTACTCTAATGGCAACCAAAAAATGATTTCATATAGCAAAATATTGTCGGACACAAAAGAGATGAGCAAAAATGAACCATGAATCATGTACAAAATAGTTGTATATTCCATAAATGAAGCATGTACAAGAGTGTGGCAAAGCACTTCCATATAGGAACCCAGTACAAAATGTGACAAAGCACTTCCATATAGGAACCGAATACAAAATTATGGTGCACCATTGTCACATATGAGTGTAATACAAAATTGTGGCAAAGCACTACCATACATATGCTCAAGGGGATCAAAACCTTTACACCTACAATCTTAGGACAAGGCATATGCATAAAATGAGACAAATTGACATGACATTTATAAACAACAACTAAAAATATGAAACCAAGCTATAAGTTGACCTCATCATAGATTCTCCCATGAAATGATTGCACCACGTCTCTCTAAGTCCTACAACAGTGCAGCCAATCCGTGATGATATCCATAAGCTTCTTCGATTCGTGTCGGAGGATGACCCACTACCAACTCCTATAATAAATATGCAAAATGTTAGATGAACATACATGATGTGCTTAACACAAACAAACTCAATAATTAAAATGATACTTACAAATTGGTAGTGCATACTGTCATATTCGCCGCTACCCAAATGCGATGTTCCAACCGTATCTAAGCGTGTGGCCGGTGCTGATGATATCGGTCAAGAGTATGTTGCTGCTCATCCGAAATCGATTCCCTCTCTTCAACATCTAACCATACAGGCTTTAGTAAGCCTGCTTTGAAAGCATCACGAGCCTCGGATCGCTGATGAGACATCAGCTCGCCTGCTTTATGCTAAATCCATTCTAAGCTCAGAATAGGATGCCTAGGTGCTGGCCAGTACTCTTCATAGATCGGCTGTGTGATATAATTTTTGGAATCTTTATCCTGCTCGCTTCATTTTAACATGAAATAATGTCCAAACTCTATGGAGCAAGCTGTCAAATGCATTGACGCATGGACTTTCCGCCCGCATCCATGATCGGAGCTCCATCACTTATGTGATATATCTTGGAGTCATCATGGTCATGCGCTCCCCAAGGTGTGCTTGGAGATCCGATCTGATCCAATGTGGAGATGTTATGATATATATATATATATATATATATATATATATATATATATATATATATATATATATATATATATATATATATATATATATATATAATCCCTAAAAAATCTATAGATTTATTTTTTAGATATTTCCACAGATATTTCATTGTATAAAAACTCAAAAATCCTATTTTTGGTATATTTAATTATATATTATATAGAGAAACCCTAAAACATTAAAGATCTATATTTTAGATATTTAATTATTTATATTTTATATATTTAGATTTTTCTCTAGTATTTCATAAAAATGTATGTATGTATGTGTGTATGTTTGTACGTATGTGTGTGTGTCTAAAAACTCAAAAATTGTATTTTTGGTATATTTAATTTTATATATATAAATATATATATATATATATATATATATATATATATATATATATATATATATATATATATATATATATATATATATATATATATATATATATATATATATATATATATATATATATATATATATAAACCCTAAAAATTTAAAGGTCTATTTGTAGATATTTAATTATTTTTATTTTATATATTTAGATTTTTCTCTAATATTTCATAAAAATGTATGTATGTATGGGTGTTTGTGTGTGTAAAAACTCAAAAATCCTACTTTTAGTATATTAAATTATATACATTTATATATATATATATATACATATATATATATGTATATATATATATATATATATATATATATATATATATATATATATATATATATATATATATATATATATATATATATATATATAATAGAAACCCTAAAAATTTAAGGATCTAGTTTTATGTATTTAATTATTTATATTTTATATACTTAGATTTTTCTCTAATATTTCATAAACCTGTATGTATGTATGTGTGTATGTTTGTATGCATGTGTGCATGTATATGCATATGTGTGTGTGTGTATGTATGTATGCATATGCATGTGTGTATGCATATGCATGTGTGTATGCATATGCATGTGTGTATGCATATGCATGTGTGTATGCATATGCATTTGTGTATGTGTGTATGCATATGCATGTGTATGCATATGCATGTGTATGTGTGTATGTGCATATGTGTGTATGTATATGCATATGTGTGTGTATGTATGTATGCATATGCATGTGTGCATGTATATGCATGTGTATGTGTGTATGCACATATGTGTGTATGTATGTGCATGTGTGTACGCATATGCTTGTGTGTACGCATATGCATGTGTGCATGCATCTGCATTTACGTATGTGTGTATGTGTATGCATGTGTATGTGTATCCACATATGTGTGTATGTATATGCATATTATGTGTGTATATGTATGTATGCATATGCATGTGTGCATGTATATGCATGTGTGCATGTATATGCATGTGTACGTGTGTACGTATATGCATGTGTGTATGCACATGCATGTGTGTATGCACATGCATGTATGTATGCATATGCCTTTGTATGTGTGTATGTATATGCATGTGTGTATGTATATGCATATGTGTGTGTATGTATGCATATGCATGTGTGTATGTATATGCATGTGTATGTGTGTATGTATATGCATGTGTGTATGCATATGCATGTGTGTATGCATATGCATTTGTATATGTGTGTATGCATATGTATGTGTATGTATATGCATATGTGTGTGTATGTATGTATGCATATGCAAGTGTGTATGTATATGCATGTGTATGTGTGTATGCACATATATGTGTATGTATATGCATGTGTGTATGCATATGCATTTGTGTATGTGTGTATGCATATGCATGTCTATGTGTGTATGCACATATGTATGTATGTATATGCATGTATGTATGCATATGCATGTGTGTATGTATGTATGTATATGCATATGCATGTGTGTATGTATGTATGTATATGCTTGTGTGTATGTATATGCAATCTGTGTGTGTATGTATGTATGCATATGCATGTGTGTATGTTTGTATGCATATGCATGTGTATGTGTGTATGCACATATGTGTGTATGCGCATATGTGTGTATGTATATGCATGTGTGTATGCATATGCACGTGTGTATGCATATGCATGTGTGTATGCATATGCATGTGTGTATGCATATGCATGTGTGTATGCATATGCATGTGTGTATGCATATGCATGTGTATGTGTGTATGCACATATGTGTATGTATATGAATATGTGTATGTATGTATGTATGTATGTATGTATGTATGTATGTATGTATGTATGTATGTATGCATATGCATGTGTGTATGTATATGCATGTGTGTATGCATATGCATTTGTGTGTGTGTGTATGCATATGCATGTGTATGTGTGTATGCACATATGTGTGTATGTATATACATGTGTGTATGTATGTATGTATATGCATATGCATATGTGTATGTATGTATGTATATGCATGTGTGTATGTATATGCAATTTGTGTGTCTATCTATGTATGCATATGCATGTGTGTATGTGTGTATGCATATGCATGTGTATGTGTGTATGCACGTATGTGTGTATGTATATGCATGTGTGTATGCATATGCATGTGTGTATGCATATGCATGTGTGTATGCATATGCATTTGTGTATCTGTGTATGCATATGCATGTGTATGTGTGTTTGCACGTGTGTGTATGTATATGCATGTGTGTATGTATGTATATGCATATGCATGTGTGTATGTATGTATGTATATGCATGTGTGTATGTATATGCAATTTGTGTGTGTATGTATGTATGAATATGCATGTGTGTATGTGTGTATGCATATGCATGTGTCTGTTTGTATGCACATATGTGTATATGTATATGCATGTGTGTATGCATATGCATGTGTGTATGTATGCATGTATGTATATGCATATGCATGTGTGTATGTATGTATGTATGTATGTATATTCATGTTTGTATGTATATGCAATTTTTGTGTGTATGGATGTATGCATATGCATGTGTGTGTATGCATATGCATGTGTATGTGTGTATGCACATATGTGTGTATGTATATGCATGTGTGTATGTATATGCATATGTGTGTGTATGTATGTATGCATATGCATGTGTGTATGTATATGCATGTGTGTATGCATATGCATGTGTGTATACATATGCAGGTGTGTATGCATATGCATGTGTGTATGCATATGCATGTGTGTATGCATATGCATGTGTGTGTATGCATATATGTGTGTATGTATATGCATGTGTGTATGTATATGCACATGTGTGTGTATGTATGCATGCGCATGTGTGCATGAACATATGTGTGTGTATACATATGTGAGTGTGTATGTATATGTATATGTCTCTCTCTCTCTTTATGTTTCTCTAGATCTCTCTCTTTCTTTTATCTCTCTCGCTCTCTCTATCTCTCTCTCTGTCTCTCTCTATCCCAATAAAAAACAAAACAATCACTTACACCGATGTAATTGTTTGTATCATTGCCATCACAGTCCATTTAAAGTTGTCCTTCGTGGAATTCCAAAGACGTGATGCCAAAATCTCTCGCAAAACTAAAGAGAAAAGAAATTAGAAAAGGGAAAACATAAAGAAAGAGAAAAGAGTGAGAAACATAGAGATGTAGCTCGTGCATGCAAACTCAAAAGTAGTAGGTTTTGTTTCAAAATGCTATGAATGTTGAGTTTTTGCTCTAAGGTCGGATTAAAACATTGCGTCGGTATGAGCATCAGTAAATTACTGGAAACGATCGACGCTCATACCGACATTCATATTGATGCACGTTCTACTGATGCGTATATTGCTTCCATGGTTTTTCAAGGGTTATCAACAGTCATACCGATGCCGATGCATGACCGTCGGTATGCACAACGTCGGTATGCCCCTAATATTTTGTAATGGATACACAAGAGGCTACTCACAACACTACAAGAAAAAGGGGGCGTAGCGACGCCCCTGAATCGTGAAAAAAACGAAAACCGTCGCTTATGCGATGAAAGCGTCGCATAAGCGACGGTAAAAAAATCGGATTTTTTTTTTGGCCGAGCATCGTCGCATAAGCGACGGTAGCGTCGCTTATGCGACCCAACACCAAAGCGTCGCTAAAAGCGTCGCTAGTTAGCGACGCACTTAGCGACGTTGGCAAACTGCAAAGTGTCGCATATGCGACGCTCTGGAATGTAAAAAAAAAAATTCAATTCTCCCGGCGCATTTGTGCCGGGCCTTGAACGCAAGAGCGAGAGAGAGAGAGAGAGAGAAAGAGCGCGCACGACAGGGAGAGAGAGAAGGGAGACGGTTGACAGGTATGCGCACACACACTTACACACACACACATATACACGCATAGACACACACACACACATACGCATAGACACACAGACACATACACAGAAATACACACACATAGACACACATACACAATGCATAATTCATACACATACACACCTGCACACATAATGCATACACATGCACACACATATACACATGCACACACATATACATGCACACACACATACATATGTACACATACATATGTACACATACATATGTACACATACATATGTACACATACATATGTACACATACATATGTACACATACATATACACGCATAGACACACACACACATACGCATAGACACACACTCACATAATGCATACACATGCACACACATATACACATGCACACACATATACATGCACACACACATACACATGCATAATGCATACACATACACACATGCACACATAATGCATACACATGCACACACATATACACATGCACACACATATACATGCACACACACATACACATGCACACACACACACATATGTACACACACATATACACGCATAGACACACACACACACATACGCATAGACACACACACACATATACAAAAATACACACACATAGACAGACATACACAATGCATAATGCATACACATGCACACATAATGCATACACATGCACACACATATACACATGCACACACATATACATGCACACACACATACATATGTACACACACATATACACGCACAGACACACACACACATACACATAGACACACACTCACATAATGCATACACATGCACACACATATACACATGCACATACATATACATGCACACACACATACACATGCATAATGCATACACATACACACATGCACACATAATGCATACACATGCACACACATATACACATGCACACACATATACATGCACACACACATACACATGCACACACACATACATATGTACACACACATATACACGCATAGACACACACACACATACGCATAGACACACACTCACATAATGCATACACATGCACACACATATACATGCACACACACATAATAATGCATAATGCATACACATACACACATGCACACATAATGCATACACATGCACACACATATACGTGCACACACACATACACATGCACACACACACACGTACACACACACACATATGTACACACACACATATGTACACACAAATATACACGCATAGACACACACACACATACGCATAGACACACACACATATACACAAATATACACACATAGACACACATACACAATGCATAATGCATACACATACACACATGCACACATAATGCATACACATGCACACACATATACATGCACACACACATACACATGCACACACACACATATGTACACACACACATATGTACACACACATATACACGCATAGACACACACACATACGCATAGACACACACACACACATATACACAAATACACACACATAGACACACATACACAATGCATAATGCATACACATACACACATGCACACATAATGCATACACATGCACACACATATACATGCACACACACATACACATGCACACACACATACATATGTACACACACATATACACGCATAGACACACACACACACATACGCATAGACACACACTCACATAATGCATACACATGGACACACATATACACATGCACACACATATACACATGCACACACATATACATGCACACACACATGCATAATGCATACACATACACACATGCACACATAATGCATACACATGCACACACATATACACATGCACACACATATACATGCACACACACATACACATGCACACACACACACATGTACACACACACATATGTACACATATATATATACACGCATAGACACACACACACATACGCATAGACACACACACACATACACACAAATACACACACATAGACACACATACACAATGCATAATGCATACACATATACACATGCACACACATATACATGCACACACACACACACATATGTACACATATATATACAGGCATAGACACACACACACATACGCATAGACACACACACATACACACAAATACACACACATAGACACACATACACAATGCATAATGCATACAGATACACACATGCACACATAATGCATACACATGCACACACATATACATGCACACACACATACATATGTACACACACATATACATGCATAGACACACACACACACACATACGCATAGACACACACACACATAATGCATACACATGCACACACATATACATGCACACACACATACACATGCATAATGCATACACATACACACATGCACACATAATGCATACACATGCACACACATATACATGCACACACACATACACATGCACACACACACACACATATGTACACACACACATATGTACACATACATATACACACATACACACATACACATCGACAAGACACACATATACCTACACACATACACACATAATGATGCATACACACACATACACATGCATACACACACATACACATGCATACACACACATACACATGCATACACACACACATACACGTATATATATTGATTTCTAACCATTTTGTTTTATATGTTAGGTAGTATGGATTCCAGTAGAGAGAGAAAGGCAAAACTCACTCTCATAAAAAGTCTTATGAGAGCAAGAGTTCCGTCAGATACTCTAGGGGCCATAATGCGGGACTACACAGAGATGTCCGATGAGGAGCTCGATTATACGATCCAGATGCTTACGCGATCAGATGAGGGCTCTTCTGCAGATCCACACGCAGGAAGAGAGCTATCTGCTCATAGGTATGTTTTTTTTCATAAACTTTTTTAATGATATTATAGCACATATTTTTATTTATTTCTATCTATCTATTTTCAGGACACCTATACCACCTCCAGCACGTGATAGGAGAGCAGAGACGTTGCCTATGAGGACATGCATAGGCACGTTAGGACTAGAGTGCGACATAGAGCCAGAGGGGAATATTGTATACATAGGAAATGGATTGGAGTTCAAGAGGAGAATGCGTGCACTATGCGACTCTTACCTTCGCTTTATCCACTTACCGTGGAAGAAAGTAAAAGTTTTACATATAAATTGAAATATATATCTTATGTTTTATTTATATTATGTTTTTTATTTTTGTAGTGAGCATGATGAGAGGGATAAAAAGTACATGCTCAGTTCACTTGAGACGGAGTTTGGGAAAGGGTGGTCTCATAAATGGTGTTTAAAAGAGATGCGGACACTTATGGCGCATCGTCGTGACAATGCACGCTATGTATGTATATGAGAGAGAGAGAGAACACTAATCTCGATATTAGGGTTTGGAAATCCCTAATTTAAAAACTCTAATTCAACCTTTTAGCCATATGTTTGAAGTATATGTACACCTCCGACGTCCTACTAGAGAGATGTCTCTCCTCCCAACCTTATGCCTCTATATATAGCTACTTGAATCAACGAGGATCATGATTCATAATATATGTAAAGATATATACACATCATGTAGATAGGATACATAAATATAAAATGGAGTAGATATATTATGCATCACACATACATGCCTAAATGCACACATAAATATATATATACATACTAACATATTTACATGTACATATTTACACATACATGTACATGCCTACATGCACACATAAACATATATATACATGCATACATATTTACATGTACATATTTACACATAGACACATATACATATATACATGTACACAATTATAAACACTTGCATATATTACGTACATGAATACATGAATATTTTACATAAATGCATATGCATATATACACATGCATATTTAACACATGTATACATATATCACACACATGCAAACACATACATATACATGAAATACATATATATGCATACTATTATATGTATACATATAATACACATGAATACACACACATATGCATACATACATGATAAAAATTTACTCCTCGAAGATAAAGCTATATATAAAATAATTAGGCATACCCCCCAGCTTCATGTTCTAACTTAGAAGAACATGATTTCATCTCTGTAGTAGGATTAATCGTTATTCAAGTTAATAAAAAAAACCTATTATCTGATATCCATTCAGAAGCTTCAAGTTACTATCTAATCTGCTCATATGTTTTCATTATTGCCATCATTTTGGTAAGACATCAATATAGTCTCATCTTCATTATCCTTATTGATTTCATTTATTTCTTCTATTGTTAAATCTATGTTCTCATGAATCACATCATCTATTGGTGGATTAATATCTATTTCTGGTAATTCCTCTTCCTCATCAGTAGAATCAGCATGTAGAGAATTATCCTCTTCATCAAAAAGATTAGTATCATTATCACGTATAATGAGTCTAATTTCTATTCCAGATGTTGATGTATCAGTATCTGATGCTGAATCATCAAGAGGACTTTCTTCAATCTCTCTAACAATAAACTGTTCAAACAATGACCTACCTCTAGGTTGCACATGAATGACTTGCCACCAAGGATGAGCATCTGGGATTTTATAAAAAAATGCTTGTTCAATATGCCTAGGAAGAATATATGGTTCTTTAGTAGATCGCATTAGCTTGGAAGAATCAATTGCCCAAAACCCAGATAATTCCTTTCTTATTGTAGAATTACTACCTTTATACTCCGCTCGATACCATTCAACCTTCAAAATGACCTATCAAAATATATAACAACAAAAACGTCCCATTATTAGGTGCTTAAAAAAATAACCAACTCTAAAAAAAATATATAAACTTTTTTCTACCTGTTTGAATGTACGAAATGAAATTTCGTAGATACCAACAATAGTTCCTACGTAACCAAGTTCGCTATCTATAAGGTTCGTGTCTTTTGAGCTAGCACGTGATAGTTGCTTGAAACAAGCAACAATACTAGAATCCTCTGTTTTACGTAAAGAATCAATGGCTTTGATTCTAATATGCTGTCCAAAAGCCCACATATTAGTGAACATTCGAGCCTGCAAAATAAATTCAATTAGTAAATAGAAACTAGCATACATATATGAAAAAAATAAAATATATATTTTAATAAAATTACCTTTTGTTCACAACCTATCATTAACTCTCTTTGCTCATCTGAGATTTCTTCATTATT
The DNA here is from genome assembly GCA_020310875.1 of Ceratopteris richardii. Lineage (NCBI taxonomy): Eukaryota > Viridiplantae > Streptophyta > Polypodiopsida > Polypodiales > Pteridaceae > Ceratopteris > Ceratopteris richardii. Next base: position 63,230,601 of record CM035415.1, read on the forward strand.
TGCGTTGGCGCGTTGCAAACGACTATATAGCCAATCCGTGAAAGAAGGTATATCTGTAATCTCATTATTATCGAGATTACGTCTAGATCTTTTGTTTTTTCGCCTTTTACTTTGGAGACTTTGAAGTTCCTCGTACTCGCTAACGAATGCTTGCATGCATTCGCTATTATATGCTACAAAAGTAGAAACATCATTTTTTCTTGAAATGTAAATAAGAATGGAACCCCCTTACTTGATAATACCTCATCTGTTATTTTTGAAGAAGACTCGTTGGTCCATGCACGTGGAGCTTCTTCATGAACTCTTTCAAGGTACTCACTAACGTAATACATGCACTCTTCAAGCATCCAACCCTTTTCCATGGATCCTTCTGGTTTTGCTCTTTGTCGCACATAACCTTTTAGTATTCCCATAAGTCGCTCGACCCAAAACATCCATCGAGTGTTGACAACACCAGCAATCTCTATCTCATCTACAAGATGGACTAGTAAATGAATTTGAATATCAAAAAATGAAGTAGGAAGTTCTTTTTCCATCAAACATAGTAGCTCTTTGCAGTCACGTTTTTTTTGTGGGATCGAATTTTTATCGATCTCTTTGGATGTAATCCACCTATACAAATCATAAAAACAATTGTAAAGAAGTTAATTAAAAAATAAAAGATATCCAATATTCATACATATTAAATATAAAAGTATCATAATTACCTTATAAGTGATCCAAGACGATAGATCACATCTCGTACTCCTTTCGTTGTACATCCATCGATAACCAAAGGTAAAATATGTTTCAAAAAGTTATGCGAGTCATGGGTCTTTAATCCAGATAAGCTCTTATCATCCATAGTAAACATGTTTTGAAACGATGCTCCATATCCTGTAGGAGTCTTGATCAATTGAATTCTATTGTTGATAGTATGTATCTCTTTTGTTGTATGTACCCAAGGAGCAGATGCATAAGTCGTTTCTTGTCGATGTCTATCAAAAACTGGCCATAACTTTGGTTTGGATTTTTGATCTTTCAAATCATTCCTTGATGTTGTGGTATCTTTTAGTCCAAGAAGATGCTGCCATAGTGAATAACCAATATTTTTGAATATATGCATAGGATCAAGAAGATGACATACTTTTAACTCTTTCCAATACTCCAAAGAATACCATATTGATATGTTCTCTGCGAGTGCCAATTTCCCTTTACCTCTGTTCACATACTCATTATCTGAATCATCACTGAAGATTTCTGCTTCTGGATCTATCAGAGGTCCATCTGTCCATTTTTTATACCAATCCATAGGCGTCATAGGTTTTGGATACTGGCCTGTTTCAAGCTTTCCATTAAAATGTATCGCTTCTCTTTTAGATCTTAATGGATGATCATCAGGCAAGAATCGTCGATGTCGAAGATAAATATTTTTGTTGAGATTCTTACTATAGATTGATCTCAACCAATCACCACAATATGGACAAGCTTTATAACCCTTAGTAGATATTCCTGCGTCATGGAAAAGGATAAAAATATAATTAGATTAAATCATATTTATTTACATGCATATTGAATAAAAAAATTACATCAACACCTGAACAAACGCCATATCCAGGAAAATCATGAATAGTCCAAGCCACAATACCACGAATCATAATATGTCTTTCATTGATGCTTTTCGATATATCAATGACATTAATACCTCTCCATAACTCTTGAAGATCGTCAATGAGAGGAGCAACATATACATTCATATCTTTAACTTGTCTTTTGCCTGGGATTAAAAGTGAAAGCATTAAATGTTCCTTTTTAATGCTAAGATATGGCGGAAGATTGTAGTTTATGACTACCACTGGACATGTTGACCATTTACTGGTTTTCATGGAGAATGGATTAACCCCATCTGATGCAACTCCTAACTTTAGATTCTGTGGATTTTGTGCAAATTCAGGCCATGTAGAATCAATATGCTGAAAAGCAACACTATCATGAGGAATTCTGATTATTCCATCAGTACTTTTGTGATCATGTCCCCAAGTCAAAAGCTTTGATAATTCGGGGCTTTGAAACATATGTCTAATCCGTGGAGCCAATGGAAAATGTCTCAATACCTTATTCGGGATTTTACCCTCTTCACCCTTATATCGAGGAGATTGACATTTGGGACATGTCAAAGAGTCTGCATATTCACCTCTATATAAAATACAATCGTTAGGACATGCATGTATACATTGATAATCTATACCAAGATTGTTGATTATCTTCTTCATTTCATCATGTGAGGTAAAAACTTTTCAGATAATAACCTGTAAGTTTATCAAAAAAAGATATATTAAAAAAGGTAAATAAATATACATACATATATACATGCAGGTTTTTATTCTTACTTTAGATAAGGTAAGAACAAGAACTTGAATTGAATAGATACTTTTTGTCCGCGCATCTTTTAAAACTATTAATGCATCTTTCAAAATATTAACGCAAAACAATCGTATCCTGTCAATTCACACATATGTTCATATAATGGTGACCTGGATGAATCGCATGCACAGAGGTTAGTCAAGATAGAGCAGGATTTCTCGGGTATGCAGTAAACCTCTTGCATGTCAATGATGAGCATCTGAACTTAGGATACAAAGTGGACTACTCCATTATAATCAGATTGTTGTCTCTTGAGTAACCTCTGTGCATGCGACTCATCCATGTCACCATTGCGAATATTTGGAAAGATGCATTAATAGTTTTAAAAGATGCGCGGACAAAAAGTTTCCATTCAATTCAAGTTCTTGTTCTTATAACCTTATCTAAAGTAAGAATAAAAACCTACATGTATTTATATATGTATATATATTTATGCATATATATATATATAAATAGATAGAAAATTGAAATTTATACCTTAATAGTGTCGAAACAGATACATTACTCCATCCAAAACGATTTTGAAGGTTGAGAATAAGTAAGCTCGCATTTAGTCGTGTCAAATGACTTCCTTCATATACATGCTTTAGACATTCCTCTCGAAGATATTTCTCATTTTTAGAAATATCCATGCTCTCACTGTCATTTTGATACCAATCCTCAATAAAATCTGCCATGCCATCATCTTCATCATTGTCACACAAATCTTGTACTTTATCATCTTTTGAATATAGATCTTTCAACTTTGCATATTGCACAGGCTTAGTTTTGCGTAGCCTCCTCATGGAAGCTTCTGATAAATGAGGTCTTATTGGTAATTGTGAATGTTGTGGACGAATATCATCAACATCATACGTTGGAATCTACACATATAAATAAAACTCATTAGTATTCCATAAATGAATAAAAATTAAACTTCAAATATAAAATTAAGTATATAACTTATTAAATATGGATAGAAAATTTTTATTCTCTCTAGCTAAAAGGTGCTCTTGGAGGTCTACGCCATCCATAATTCACTAATAGTTCATCACCAGCATGTAATGTAGTAATAGCATTGACAACTATGTATCTTGATACATCTCTACTCATGTATGGTGATTCATGACTATTTTCACGCTCCTCAAATGTGCAATTAGTCCTTGAACTATTATGTAACCCTCGACTACTATTTATTAAACCTGCTATATTTCCATGTGTGTAAGGTCTTCCATCAATATATAATCTTTCATTTTCTGCATGTAAAATCCTTCTACTAGTAAGAGATGCTGCGTTCAAGCATATTCCATAAGTACTCATGCTTTGAACATAACGTGAAAGTCGATGCCAATCTCCCCATCCATATATAGGACCACAAAATGACATAAGAGTGACTTCAGAGTTCGGAGGCACGTACAAATCCTCTACAATAAAGAGACCACGACCAGCATTAGTAATAGTGGATGGAGCAATCATATAGCGATTACCCCAAAAGTTGAAAACCTCTCCATCTAAAGGAAGTGGTCCTCTATTCCATCCTCCATATCTTCTTCTATCATATGTTTGTACTAAAGAACGATCACGAGCTGGCAATGGATAATCTCCAGCCGTTTCATTCTCTAAACCAAGAGGTAGAGGATTTCTAGAAACCTCTGCTTGTAATTAATGAACAGCAAGTCCATGACGTGTACGAGGTATATTAACATTATGAGAAAAATCATCATCATCATCATCATCGAGCAAGTATTCCTGTATATCAATAATAATTTGATTTTATACATGGTTTTTAAATAAAAAAATGACATTAATATATATAGAAAATACATACCCAAGCATTATCACGTTGACTAGGTGATGGTGCATGCTCAAAAGTACCATACTCTACCTCATGTTGAATACATTCCAATCGTGGTCTTCGATACGTGCCATAACAAGAGTTACACCAACATATAATATGCTCTTGATAGTAAAATTCATCATAATTCCTATCGGAGGACACATGTGAAGTCGTTGCATGGGTAGGAGGTGGTGGAGTACCCTCTGATTGATCAGAATCTGCACATCATAAGAAACATAAAAAAAATATATAAGTTATGTATCCATCAAATATAGTTAAAATTAAATATTTCATATACTTACAGTATAAAGTCGTTGCACGATGAGGAGACGGTGGTGGAGTTCCATCTGATTGATCAGAATCTACATCATAAGAAACATAAAAAAAATATATAAGTTATGTATCCATCAAATATAGTTAAAATTAAATATTTCATATACTTACAGTATAAAGTCGTTGCACGATGAGGAGACGGTGGTGGAGTTCCATCTGATTGATCAGAATCTACAAATAATGGTATTTGATATTAATAATTTGATTATCTACATAAATAAAAAATTCACATATACATATTTACACATACACACATATTCACATATACACATTTATACATACACACATATTCACATATACACAACACATATTATTGTGGGATAAATGCATGTATTTTGTATGAATGAGTGTATATGCATGCATGTGTGTGTACGTATATATGTGGATATGTATATGTGTGTTTATGTTATATGTATGTATATGTGTATATATATACATATATGCATGCGTATATGTTTGCATGTATATGTGTATGTGGGTATGTGTACGTGTATGTGTATGTGTATATGTGTATATATTCTGACTTTTTTTTCTGTTTGAGATTAAATTAATAGGAGATATTGTATGGTCGAAAAAAATAAGAGGCGAGCTAACATACCACCTGAGTCGTGGCAGTTTTTTCGTAGACAGCTACGTCTTCAGGAGTCATTTCCTCAGCAGAAGGTACACAAATTAATAGTTTATATTTATAATTTTTAGATATTTTAGTAATTTTTTAATTTAATTTATGTATTTTTCTCCTTGAATAAACAGGCTGCTGCAAAGAAGAGAGTGGAGTCGGGCCACACATCGCACTTAGGCCAAATGGGCCATAATGGTTTTGTAGCTACGTTTGTAAGTATATGTGTTATTGTGAGTATATTTTTTATTTTAGTTAAAATGCAGGCAACTAATGTTTTTCATTTGTTTCATTGCAGCGAAAGGATTATGGCCGATATCCTACGAAACACAAGATCGAGTATGCTACACATTTTGGATATCGCCGTTTGAGCGAGTATATACAAGATCATCCTGATGCCTTTGTGAGTATTTTTAAATTTTATATAATTATTTTGTTGTTATGAATGTTTTAATTATTTTATTGATTTATGTTTGTTATATGTAATACAGGAGTATTATGGGGAGACAAATATGGATGAGGTGGAGAGACAGACACAGGAGGGACGATCTCGATCGTCACAGGGTGATCATGAGGATGAGGATGAGGAAGATCAGGATGATCATGATATTGCTAATGATGATGATGATCATGATGATGATGATTAGGATTTTAGTTGATTATGACATTGGATTATACGTATTTACATTGATATATATATATATATATTTATCTATATATTTTTCATTTCAGTCATGTTTTGAATTGTGTGTATGGTATTAAGTAATGAAGAGTTTTGTTCTATTGATTGTTATTATTGTTTATATTAAGCATGTGTTTATAATACTTTAATTATATAATTCATTCTTATGTGTGTACCTAAGTGTATATGTATGTGTGTGTATATGTATGTATGTGCATGTGTATGTGTGTGTATATATATGTATGTGCATGTGCATGTATAAGTGTATATGTGTGTATGAGTATGTGCATGTGCATGTGTATGTGTGTATATGTATATGTATAACTCTATGTGTATGTGTGTGTATGTGCATGTATATGTGTATATGTGCATGTGTATGTGTGCGTATATGTATGTATATGCATGTGCATGTATAAGTGTATATGTATGTATCAATATGTGCATGTTCTTGTGTATGTGTGTGTATATGTATAACTCTATGTGTATGTGTGTGTATGTGCATGTATATGTGTATATGTAGGTATATGCATGTGTGTGTGCTTCTTCATCATGTATAAGTGTATGAGTGCATATCAATAAGTGTGAGTATGGTATGTAATGAAAATAACACAATTCAAATGATCTACAAATAATAGAAATTGTACTTACAATTGTGATCCATAGTTTTTGCTTGGTTAGCTTCTTGAATAACCTGCAATAAAGAGAGAGAAGAGAGAGAGAGAGAGAGAGAGAGAGAGAGAGAGAGAGAGAGATCTAGAGAGAGAGAGAGATTTAGAGAGAGAGAGAGTGAGATCTAGAGAGAGAGAGATCTAGAGAGAGAGATAAAATTCAAAGAGAGAAAGATGTAGAAAGAGAGAAACAAAGACAGAGGGAGACAATAACAGAGAGCTTTAGCAAAACAACAATTCTGCATATACTTGCTTCAGCTCGTAAGCGCAGCGCAATTGCGAATGTTGGAGAGCTCTTCGATCGGATGCGTGAAAATGCCGATTACAGAGCCTCCAACGTTTTAATTTTTTTCCGTCAACAGATCGTCGTATAAGCGATGCAATGCGTCGTCGTATAAGCGACATTTGCTTAGCGTCGCGTATACGACGGTCTGCACCGTCGCTTATACGACGGTGTGTACCGTCGCTTATGCGATGCAAAAAAGCGTCGCTTAAGCGATGCCTTTGACAAGCATCGTTTAAGCGACGTTAGGCGGAAGCGTCGCAAAAAGGTCGCAAATACCGTCGTTTTTTGCGTCGTATAATCCACAGTCCGCGCTCGACGGTAATTCCGACGCAAGTTGCAATTTTATAGCGACAAAATTCTGTCGCGTTAACCGTCGCTACACGCCCGTATTCCTTGTAGTGCAAGCTCTCACGAGATGTTTGTAAAAGTGAAATGAAATTAAGAGCAAATGACCAAACACATTGACATCCTTCATTTCCAATTATCAAAAACATTGACATCATGAAAATGGGCATCCTCATTATAGATGTTAACATTTTTTTGAATTGAAACACATCCATTAAGATCCAATAATTTCCAGAAAACTATTAAGATTTTTCAAAATTATTGGGTCTTTTGTAGATCACTTTTTCTTTATCATGTAGCATCACAAAAATGGATCTAGAAAATTCTTAAATTATCCTTAGTTAAATATTTTTTTATTAAATGAAGGATATAGAAGTGCTATATGATATTTTATGTCCACCTGTTGTGATGGATTCATTGACATATCTATAAAAGATCTATACTCTCTCCTACATATAGATATGTTATGGAAATATAATTCAAAGTCTACCCACCTAGCATTTCGTATCATGTATTCCCCTTAAAATTTGATTTTCCAATGATCAATTACATTCACATCATGAAAGTGGGCATTCTCATCACAGATTATAACATTTATTTGAATTAAGACACATCAATTAACATCAAATAATTTCCAAAAACCTTTGGAAACCTCCACATGATTTTGAAGGAACAATGTATATGACTTTGTAAAAACAAATATTTTCTTTACAAATTGAGACTCACACTTTCACTCTAACTTCATGCATCGTAATGAAGCTCCACATCATGTTACTTGAGGCTCCCTACATCTGCAAAATGATGTATAATAGTGATACTCTTATGGATTGATGGAATATAATGATATGACATAGAACTTAGATTGATAACTTACTATGACGCTTTCATTGAGCTACAACCGTGATGCCTTGTAGACATGCTGATTGTTAGTTGTTTTCCCTTCTATGCGTTCTTTTAGATAAACAATGCATTCTATCTAGTGATACTTGTTGATTCACATGCTTCTTTGGAAATTATTCAGCTCCTATAGTGTTTATTCTCATAGTAGTCCAAACTTCTTTCTTGAACACTTTATTTTTCCAACTTCCATCCTCTTGCAAGTGTGCTTAATTTAAGACTTAATCCTCATGCTTGATTTTTTTTGTTGTGATAAAGATATCCTCCTAAACTTAGAATTATTATGGACAGCTTCAATTATGTGGATCTATAGGAAAATGTGAGAAAAATCTTGGAAAGTAAATTTGAACTAAATACATAGGAAGAAACATAAAGAAATATTAAGATGCATGCTCTAACTTGTAAGAGAATGATTTCCAAACCAAATACCAAATCACATATATAGATCTAAACTCTAGCTTAAAAGATAATTAGATCTAGACCACATGCCAAATAGATCAAAGCTTGAAACAAAAACAAAAAATTCTACATAGGAGAAGAGTTAGGAGAGAACTGTCAAAAGTGGAGAGAGAAGAAAATACAAGACTTAAGAAGAGGAAGAGGGAAAATATCATAGACATGTTTTCGAAGGAAATAGTTGATTGCAAAGTACTTCACAAGAGGTCAAACATTTGAAGGTACTCTAAACACATTTGTACAAAATGTGTTGGAAAATGACTTTGAAAAGGATTCACAAGTTTTTTAAGCATGTAACCTTCAAAACACTAGCATCTCTAAGGAAGAGTTTGAAAGCCCTATCTTTAAAATTTGAAACAATTTTTACACTAGATTACCAATCCAACATTTTTTCATGTGTAAAAATTTATTGGGGGAAGTATTAATACGTTTTTCAATGTTGTGGAGAATAGAGTGGGCCCTCAGAGATCCCTAACTTTTCCTAATGACTTAATCAATCTCATAGATCTCTCCTAATGGGCATGGGCAAGAAAGTAACATGGTTAAGGTTATTCATACGGGGTATCTAAGTGAAAATGGAGGGTGAATCCCTTGTTAAGTGGCTGGTAATCGATATTCTTCCTATGATACTTTTGAATATTGAGAACCTTAGGAAAAGGGATCATCTTGGCCTATCAAAAGGCAAGTTCCCCACTGATCTCACGAGGCCTATATGTTTGAGCACATGACTTACTGAGTATTGACACTTGAGGGCATTATGTCCTAGAGCATGGAAACTGTCAATCCCATGGAATCTTGCACATGTAGCATCCTAAACCTCAACATTTACTATTTTCCTCTAAGAAACCCATCACCCTCTCTGATATCCGTCTTTGAAATCCTCTGGCCTACTTCCTCCAAATTAATCCCTTTCCATTCCATTTCCCTATCTTGCATTCTCTTCATGATAGATGCCATTACTTCTAACAGCAAGCCCCTAAGTCCACATTCTTTTGATTTTACTCAGCCCCTATAGTAGCATGGCTTGTTGGAAGGGCCATTTCTCCTTTGTTTTCATCCATGGCCACTGACTAAAATACCCTAATGTAGAAAAATGATTGTATCTCAAAAAGTTGAAAAAAACTACCTTGTCAAATTTTGCTAAACATGTAAAAAACATGAAGATGCTTATACTAGCAAATTGAAACCTGTATATATTTTTGGCACAAAAAGGAAAAATTGTCTGCACAAGCATTTTGGTAGTGTGTTCAAAGGCCTAATCACCCTAAGTATGCTCACCAATTTTCGTGTCATCCTCAGACTGTGTGTGGAGGAGCATCGATGATGCCCTAGATGAAGGGATGACCTGCTCTAATACCAATTGTTGGATTTCAAGGCCTACAGAAGCACGGAAACAACGCAAGCAAGAAGAAGCTTGGAGCACAACACACAGTACTCAATGTATTACCACTAGAATGTACAAAGATAAGTAACTCATTAGGGTTATAGGCGTATATAGAAGTAGGGGGAAAAAACCTCCTAAAGAGCCTTCTCTATGTGTCTTGCTACATTTGTGCTCCGTGTGTTCTTGTTATGTGTCTCTCACACTTCTACACACACCCAAAAGTTATAGCTTGCATAGCTTTGATGTATTAAAGAGCGTCATGTTGAGGTTTTTATGAACTAGGAGACACCTAGATTTTGAGGACTCTTTGATGATGTAGGTGGAAGATTTACCTTAGTCTCACCATAGCATATTTATACTAGTGGATATATAAGTACTTGATAAGCTTGTTTGCTTCTTTTGGTCACTTGGTGTTGGGGGATTCTTACGTAGAAAGGGACTTGAGTGTTTGTAGGAGAAGGAAGAAAGATAAGAAGAAATATAAAAACATCGGAAGCTTCTGTAGATTGATTATAAGGGGAGAAGTATGATAATGATGTACACTACAATCCTAATGCTCTTTGTGACAAATCCCCAAAGATTACACAATCAAACAAAGTTACAAAATACACGAGGTTCTTGCTGCTGCCAACCTTCTCTACACCAGACCTCCACCTTCTCTAAGAGCTTGCACTTGTGCACACCTTGCACTCAACCTTCCAATAGGGGGAGGGATGGACACCTTTTGTCGACACGCACACAGCCTCAATGGGACCTTGTGACCTTTGATTGCATTGCTTAGCACTCCTTTGCACACATCTAAGTCACACTTCTTGCAAACTTTGCACTTCACTTCTCTGCATCGCACACTCACTGTATGTCTGTTGCTCTTCTCTCTCCTAGTGAAGACTATGCTCACCTTGCTTAGTCTAACCAAGAATAATGCCATGAGTTGAGTGTCGATTCACGTACGCTCCTAGCTGATAGCATATCTTGGTGCTCACTTTGATGTCCCAAGGTTGTCTCCGAATGTGGGCAGCCAATGAATCCTTGTTTCGTCCTGTAGTGACTTTAGAATAAAACAAAAATTTTAATTGGGTGGCCATACTTTCACTTTTGCGTATGCTTCCACTTCACATACTTCCACTTTTGCATTTAATTCTTCAATATTTGTACCTAAGGGAGGGTTCACCTGAGCCTTCCAAACACTTTTGAACCTTAGAGAAATTACAAAAAGACACTCTACAACCTGCATCCAACTTTCTGCAAAACATAACCTTTTTGAACAATTGATTGTGCACTGCCTGTGCACTTTGACAACTGAACTTTGAATGCTTTGACCCTCATAATCTTGACTTTGAACTTGACCATGTTGACTTTGACCACTTTGACTGTGACCTTTTGACTTTGGCTATGTTGATTTTGACCAATATGACTTTGATGGGCTCAACAGTTGCCCACCATCAAATGGGCTCTCCGTACCGAAGAGCTAACAGCCAAACTCTAAGCCGAGATGACACCAGGATTCCTGTGTTGCAAAATCATCAAGAGGAAACTTGAGTAGATACCAATTCCACCAGGAGAAGTAAAGAACAAACAGCAGAGAAGAACCAAAAGTGGAAATTTTGCATTGAAGAGCAAAGGATGGAGAATGGAGGGTAGGAGGAAAGTGTAGGTAGGGCTGAGAGGGCAGAGAGGGAGAGGGTAAGAAGGGGTAAGGGGTGGGGCTAGGTAGACGGAAAAAGGGAGGAGCAGGGAGTAGGATTAGAGGTTATGGAGAGGGTGCATGGTGAAAAATGTGAAACATATGGTAAAATAAAGTGAGAATAGACCATATGGACCATGTGCATAATTAAAAACACTTGATAAATGTACTCAAAACATGTGGGTTTTGACCAAAAAGTAGAGAAGAGTTGGGAATTTGGAAAAACTAAGTCAAAATATGAGTCAAGAGGTGCCAAGAGACATGAAAATGACCCCAAGTTTGAAAAAGATGGCCATCCAAGGTGCAATCTAGAGCCAAAAGCATTGGACCATGAAAATTAAAAAATATATATCGATTGTTCTTTTTCTTTAGGCTATCCATGGGGGTTTGGCAAAAATAAAAAAATGAAAAAAAAAATTAAAAATAAAATAAAATAAATCAAAATAAGAAAAATAAAATTAAAAAAAAAAAGAAAAAGAGGAGGGGAGGGGGCGGGGGTCCACTTGTGGGGGGCCGGGGACCGAGGGCCACTTGGAGGGGGGGTCCACTTGGGGGGCGAAGGGGTTCCACTTGGGAGGTCCACTTGGGGTGGGAGGTGGGGTCCATCCACTTTGGGGGGGACGGGGCCCACTTTGGGGATGGGGGTCCACTTGGGGGGAGGGCATTCCACTTTGGGTGGCTACAGCATGCTAGGGGCTTTTTTTTTTAAATAGAGAAAAAAAAATGTTACACTTATGTGTTCCTCGAGTAGCTTTGATGTGAACCTTTTCCCTATACATGGGCACTTTTTACTCTAGTGCTGGCTAGAGGTTTTTTCCCCATGTTACCACATACTTGATACTCTCATATGTGGTGGTACTTTGTACTTAGGGATATTATTCAGCTCTTACTTCAGTTCAGTTCATCATCAATAGAGATACCTATTCTAGCTATTCTCTTCTCTATGTATCTTGCTACATTTGTGCTCCTTGTGTGTGCTTCTCGTGTGTCTCACACTTCTACACACACCCAATAGTGGTATCAGGGCAGGTTCAGATCCTTCTCAAGTTTTGGTTCTTTGCATTGCGGCGTTGTCGTTCAGATTTTCTCTCCTCTCTCATTCATGAAGGCCTACAGGAAACACATTCGGTGAAGGTAGCCTGAATTCCATGAGAAGTCAAGGATGCATCAAGGATGTCAAAGGGAGTTCACATGCAAACTTTGGAAGAAATCAACCAAATCCAGGGTAGGGGTCAAAGCTGGTCAAACTTTGGAAATTAGGGCAAAAATTTCAATGTCTCCAAATCACATGAAAGTTCATATACTTGTAAAGCCTATCAAAGGCAGTCTACAGCGTGAATTTCACATGAAAATGGATTTTCTAGCACATTGATATGCCATGTGCATTTTTTCAAAAAAGTAATTTTTCCACTTGGACCCTATAAAATCTTCTATAGGAATTTTTGTTAGCCATACAAAAATTCATATACTTGTAAAGCCTATCAAAGGAAGTCTATAGCCCCAATTTCACATGAAAATGGGTTTTCTAGCACATTGATATGCCATGTGCATTTTATAAAAAAAGTGATTTTTCCAAATGTAGTCAAACTTGTATAAGAGAGATTTAGATGGGAGTTTTTTTTGCATATTCCTAAAGGAGACCTTTCAAAACGTAGCCTTACAAATTCTCATCTTCATCAAAGGATATTTGAAGGGTCAAAGAGCACAAAATCCAGTTTTCAAGGTCACAACAGTTTCCTAGAATAAGAAAATTGAAGGCTTGAAGGGTTGCCACATGGCAAACAATGATTGAACCATGTTGTACGATCAAGATGAGCTCACATTCAAGAGCGGAGATGCACTAAAGCATAAACCAAGGAGGATCCATGAGTTCTTTTATTGGATAAGACTTTTTTGATGATCAAAGATCAATAATGCAGAGTTTGTCCAAAAATAGTAGCTTATCTTATCCAAGTGGATGTCATCACTGATCCAACGGTCCAAAGTAGCCCCATATCCAATGGTGGAGAATGAAGGTTTCGTCCCCTTTGCCCTAGATATCATATAAAGAACCAATCCTAACCATCCATTTGATAAATCCAATGGTCGTAATCAAAACAAGCTGACCTTACGGTTGAGATTTGATTTCTCTAGATCCAAGGGCCCAAATTCATTCAAAAAACTATATAAACCCCCCTCCAATCTCCTAGAGCATCATTGTTAGGCATCCATAGGGCCCTTACTAGCACATGGTTTCCTTGAGACAATCACCCTCTGTTGAGCGTATGAGGATCCAAGGTGGGCTAGTAAGAGCATAGTTCCTAGAATCAATTTTAAACTTCCACTCTAGGATAGGCTCATAAACCCAGTTTCTCTTTCTTTGCTCACCCTAAGTGGAGCATGTGAGTGAGATAGAGCTGGTTTTTTGAGTCTTAGACTTCTTTAGAAACACACTACGATCCTAGAAAGACATAGGGTCAATGGAGTGGAACCTATCCTCTTACGTGTGACATTCGGTTGAAATGTCATGGTGAGAGGGTCCTGCAGACCACCTTTGACCAGTAGAATGCTTAGCTTGACATTTCACAACATTTATGTATATGTTTTTCATAACAGTATCTTCTAATTCATGTCTCTTCTCTCTTGTTTCTTAGTCTCTTATATGTTTTTACATGTTTTCTATCTCTTTCTATGTGTGAGAAGGATCCACAGTATTGCGTTAAACTAGTGAGGGTGATCCATTAAGCTTGAGAGAATAATTTTTTATTCATTCATAAATCATGAACCACGTGAATTCATACCACCCACAAACACCCCACGACTTTTCATGTTCACTTTTATATGTAATGAGTGAAGATTTGAATTCAAATTCAAATTTTGGCTCCCTATGATCAAACTCCTACATATTAGGATATATTCCTTCAATCAAATGAGCTACTTTTCCACGACTCATTTTGGTAGGTGATTACAAAAGATTCCAAGTCAATTTGACTTTTACAATGAGGTAAAGTGGTAATTAACCACTAGCATATGTTCCTATGCTTCTTCATATATGTGTAGACTTTAATGCATCCTTTGAGCCAAATGTGTAGGCTTGCAATTTACACCAACAGCTCCCCCTCAAGCCAAACATTTTGGCTTAAGTCTTCATCTTCAATCTTCAAGTATATCCTGCAATCCAATCATGGATTTGAACCTGCAAAGTTTTGTTCCATCCAAAGCTTTAGTCAACAAATCTGCACATTGCATGTTGGTTGATACATAGGTAAGTTGAATGTCCTTGCTTATCAATTTCTCTCTCACATAATGATAATGGACCTCTATGTGTTTGGTCCTAGCATGATAGATAGGATTAGCTGCAAGGTGAAGAGAACTTGTGTTATCTTCAAAGATAATTGGTGACCTAGTAAACAAACCCAATTCTGTAGACAAAAGCTTAATCCAAATTGCTTCTTATGTGGCATTCGCCAATCCTCTATACTTTGCCTCTGTGGAATACAAAGCAACAGTAGGTTGCTTCTTTGAAGACCATGAAATTGGTTTGTCACGTGCAAAGGAAATATATCCAGAAGTGCTCCTATCATCCTTGCATCCTGCCCAATCTGCATCTGAATAAATTTTGATATCAATATCTGAAGTGTAAGGAAAATACAAACCATGGTTCTGTGTACCCTTGAGATACTTCAAGATTCTCTTGGCAGCCTCTAAGTGAGGTATCCTTGGCTTGTGCATAAATTGACTTAGCACACTTACTCCATATGCAATATCAATTCTTATAAGAGTAGCATAGTTCAAGCTACCCACCATACTTTGATAACCTGTAATGTCTTTGACTTCATCACCTTCATGGGCACTTAGCTTTAGGTTTACCTCCATTGGAGTGCTTGCTACTTTAGCATCCTGCAAGTGAAACTTCTTCAACATATCTTGTACATACTTTTTCAGAGTAATGTATATCCGTGAATTAGTGTAAACTAATTCAAGCCCTAGAAAATACTTCAATAAACCAAGATCATTGATCTTGAACTCCTTCGTCATCTGGCTTTTGATATCCCTGATTCCATTGACATCATTACCTGTAATGATGATGTCATCAACATAAACACAGAGATATATTACCTCTGAATTACTTCTCTTAATGAACAGAGAAGTGACAGCCTTGCTCATGACAAAACCTTGGTCTTGGAGGTATGTACTTAACCTGTAAGTCCATGCCCTAGGTGCCTGCTTCAATCCATATAAAGCCTTTTTTAATTTGCAAACATAAGTTACGTTCTTAGGGTCCTCATAGCCAGGAGGTTGTGACATATATACTTCCTCTAAAATCCATCCATTCAAGAAGGCATTCTTGACATCCAATTAGTACATGTTCCAATTCTTTGATGCAGCCACACTTACCAACACTCTGATTGTTGGCATCTTGGCCACAAGAGAAAATGTCTCTTTATAGTTAATGCCTTGGGTTTGTGCAAAACCCTTGGCTACTAATCTGGCTTTGTACCTATTAATTGTTCCATCAGAATTTCTTTTCAACTTATAGATCCATCTAGATCCTATTACCTTCATGGAGTCCTTCTTAGGTACTAACTTCCATGTGTCACTCTCCTTGAGTGCTCCAATCTCCTCATCCATAGCTTCTTTCCATTCTGATTTGGTTATTGCTTCTTCATATGAACCTGGTTCTTCATTTGACAAGTCTTTGGCAAGATAAACTGAATGTTTAGTAACACACGAGATGTATCATACCCGTATCTGATAGGTTTTTTGCTTTCTCTTTGAGATCTTGTGATTGATTGAGTTGAAGATTCAGGTATGTCTTCAAGCTTCTTCATCTTCATTTTGCCCTTGGACTTCCATGCCTTGAATTCTTCAAGGTTGATAGTGTCTTCATCATCTAAACTTGAGTCTTCATTCTGAGTAGGTTCCTCCTTTGCAAGTTTTGGAAATTCCTCTTCCAAATCATAGGGTAGTTTGACCTTCCTGCATTCATTCTCATACCAAGAATCATTTTCATCAAAGATAACATCTCTGCTTACCATAAATCCCTTATTGGTAGGATTATAGAACCTGTAACCTTTTTTATTTAAATCATACCCAATAAGAATGCATTTTTCACCCTTTGGGTCTAGCTTACCTCTTATCTGAGAAGGAATGTGCACATATGCTACACATCCAAATATTTTGCAGTGATCTAATGATGGTCTCTTACCATGACATGCTTCATAGGGTGTCATACCATCAAGTGACTTAGATGGTAACCTGTTTATGAGGTAAGTGGCAGTAGAAACACTCTCTACCCATAGATAGTTAGGTAACTTCTTCTCATTAAGCATAGATCTAGCTGTCTCAACAATTAACCTATTTCTTCTCTCAGCTACCCCATTTTGTTCAGGAGAATACCTTGTGGTTATCTCTCTTTTGATGCCTCTGTCCTGCAAGAAGTCTTCAAATTCATTGGAGAAGTACTCACCTCCTCCATCTGACCTTAGCCTCTTCAAATTCCTTCCTGTTTGGTTTTCAACTAATGCAAGATATTTCTTAAAACAATTAAATACCTCATCCTTGTGCTTCATGAAGTATAATACAGTCCATCTGCTATAATCATCAATGAAAGACACATACTACCTTGAACCTCAGACTGAGGGGTCTTTGCTTGGTCCCCATACATCTGTGTGTACAAGCTCTAGGTAGTCTTCATGCATATATCCTTTCTTGGAGAAGGGTAACCTGTGAGACTTACCAATTTGACAAGCACCACACTTGTAAATCATATGTTGTTTGGATACATTAGGTATCCCAAGCACACATTGGTCCCTGCACATTTGTTTCAAGGTTCTTTCTCCTATGTGCCCTAACCTTTTGTGCCAAATCTCAAGCTCTGAAAGTGTTTGATCTTTATAACTGTATAGTGCAATATTCTTTGTATCTTCCAACTCAAAAGTGAAAATCTACCTAATTTTTCTCCTTTAGAAACCCTCTTGAACCCATGTCTTGGGTCTTCCACAAATGCTCAATATTGATTGAATCTGACCTGCAAATCTTTCTCCACAATCTGACCAACACTCATCAAATTTTTGGTAATGGTTGGTACATAGAGTACCCTGCTCAACAAATTCTGATTACCATCACAAGTCTTAACATTTCCAACTTTAACTACTGAATGCTTTGTATCATCACCTGTTTTGACTTGATGTTTACCTTTTGGTTCCTCAAGATCAGAGAGTAGTGCCACATTGCCAGCCACATGATTTGAGCACCCTAAGTCAATGTAGAATAGGTGTTCATCATTTGTACCTGACTTTGAAGTCATGTTCATGATCAGAAGAGAGTCATCCTGCTCCTCTATGTAGTTGTTGTAGTCCTTTCTGGTTTTGAATCCTCCTTGGTAGTTGCCATTGTAATTGTTGTTGTAATTGTTGTTGTGGCCTTGGTGATGGTTGAACCTTCCTCTAAACTGTGAGTATCCACCTCTTTGGTAGCCTCTTCCTCTCTGATTTTTGTAATTCCTGAAACACTCATCTGTAGTATGATTTGATAAACCACAAATGTTGCATGGTGATGAGTTATAGGGTCTCCCCCTACCTTGCTTACCTCCTCTGCCCCTTCCTCTTGAAGATCTAACTCTCCCTGCATAGTTGGCTTGGGAGGTAGAGCCTTCATCTTCCATTTTTTTGCTCTTGCCTTTATCCTTAGACTTCTTATCAGTGTATAGGGCAGAAGAGTTATTACCTTTGGATGTATCTCCATTTTTTATGAGCTTTGCTTCATGTGTAAATAGTTGTCCCATGAGAGTTGTAAGATCTGGAGTGTGCATGTCCATGTAGAGATCCATTGCAGTGGTGAAGCTTTCCCATTTGTCATCAGCCTTGATTCCATTGATCACTTGCCTTACAATTTGTTCTGTTCAATCTCTTCTCCTATGTTTGCTAACTGATCTACAACATCTTTGATCTTGGTCACAAATTCTAAAACAACATGCTTAGGTTGCTTCCTTAGTGTTGTGAATTCAATCCACAATTGATTTTTCCTAGCCCTTGTATTGGAGGAAAAGTATGATGACAAGGTTTCCCAAGTTTCTTGGGATGTCTTACAATTTCTGATACGTTGCAAAAGAAAGTTAGAGATAGAGTTGAGTAAATAAGACCTTGACAATGCATCCTTAGCACACCATGTGTTGAGTTTTTCTTGTTCTTCCTTGGTTGGCAATCCTCTTGCTTTGAATGAGGGCAATTCCTCATCTCCTGAGATGTATCCATAGAGACTCCTTCCTTGTAAGTAGGTCTTCATCCTTAGAGACCAAGCTTGATAGTTGTTCCTGTCCAGTTTATCAATAAATGAAGGAAAACCATCTCCCATTTTACCTCTATTGCTTTGATACCACTGTTGGGAAAGATGGATGGATGCTCCAAGAGACTGAGTAGGTACTGCTATTCCTGCTTTGTACCAACCCTCTTTTGCTTTAGACTTGATAAGTAGACCTTCTTAGCTTTCCAATAACACCAAAAAATAGCCTATGTACTTTGGAAGTGGTGTGTGTAATGATTGAACCAAGACAGATAACTTTGAAGTTCACTAACTCAAGAAAACCTTCTATTTATGTCTTGATACTTGCTGAATGTTTTGCTCAGTGTGACCAGCACAGTAGAAATTGATAAAATTCCTTCTAGGGGTATTTAATTAGCTTAGTAAGATACCATTTGCAAGTGGGATGATGTAAAAAGATAAACTATGCTAAGAGAAATCAATTTAGCAAGTTTAGCTATACCCTCGACTTTTTAGGACTGTAGTATAAAATGACCAGAGTTCACCTGGACGCAGATTTCTCTGAAATGGCTGAATAGAATCACTTCAAACTTTGAGATCATGTAGATGACTTTTAGCTGAATCCAATAAGCTTTGAATCACTGCATTTGGTGAAGAATTGACCGAGATATGTCCTTGACAAGTTGATAGACTTTTGAGTAGACTAATAGAGAACTCAGATATGAATGATGTAAATGTATCTATAAATGAACACTTGTATACAATCCCATTGGCATGAACAACATTGAATAATGGTGTAGAGAGGTGTAGGCTATAGTAGTCCTCACACACACTCAAAATCAGAAATGAGAAGCTCGGGAGTGATCTATCTTACCCGCGACTTTTCATGTTCATTTTTATATGTAATGAGTGAAGATTTGAATTCAAATTCAAATTTTGGCTCCCTATGATCAAACTCCTACATATTAGGATATATTCCTTCAATCAAATGAGCTACTTTTCCACGACTCATTTTGGTAGGTGATTACAAAAGATTCCAAGTCAATTTGACTTTTACAATGAGGTAAAGTGGTAATTAACCACTAGCATATGTTTCTATGCTTCTTCATATATGTGTAGACTTTAATGCATCCTTTGAGCCAAATGTGTAGGCTTGCAATTTACACCAACAAAAATGAGTATATTAGACGCTATGAACAACTTCCTGATGAGGATAAGATAACTTTGGAACCTGATCTTGTGATCAATTTTCTTAAGCTTCTTCATCCTAAAACTCTTAGGGAAGTTGAATGGAAATTAGAAGAGCCACATAAGCGCTATGGTCTTACTGACAATTGGCAAAAAGTGCATAAAGTAGTAGAGGCTATAGCCCATAGAAATCAAAGAAAATACATGCTTTATCAGCAAATTAGTCTTCCTCAAGATAGCCTTCCACAAACTAAGGAGCAAGTTAGAGAACAATCTCATGCTATGCTTTTTGACTCTACTCCTATTCCTCAAATGATGGAGCCTAGTCAAGGTTTTAAAGTAGATCCAAAGAAAAGTGTAGCTGAACAATATCAAGTGGAAATTCTCACTAAGCAAATGGAAAGTCTTATTGCTACACAATCCAATTTGTCCAAGACTATAGATGCTTTACAATCAAATTACATCAAAAATTTGGTGAAAAATCTCACAATAAAGTGAAAATTTGAGTACGGTTGTAGAATTAAATTAGTGGCAATACGTAGTGGCCAAGTTGTTTTGCAACGTGAGTAGTGTTTCATACAAGGGGGACACCTATCAAATTCCTATTTGAAAGAATTACTCTTATGAGTATATTTTGAGCTTATAAGATCCAATGAAGAAGAAAATTTAAGTTGCCAAAATAGGGTATGCCCTTTTTTTGCAAAGGCTTCTCACACAAGGGCTTTATTCAGAAAGGCTCAATCAACATCCACTCAACTTGGGATTGATTAAGCTATCTAAATGTCCATTTCAAGAAACTCTCGCTTTGCTTAAGATAAGTAGAGGACAATTCAATGTTAATGCTATTTGAAATACGAAAAGTCTGATTTCCAAAGTTTTCTCACATGACATATATGATTTAGAATTGACTTTGCGCTTCATTCTCAAACATATGTGTCTAATGATCACAATTTATTTGTAATTCATACCCCATGCTATGTATAATAAACTTGCGAAAGCAAACGGATTAACACATTAATATTGTAGGAAGGAGCAATGCCCTTTCGACCACATAGTTAAACAAAACCTATCATCCACTTTAAACAAGCATATTCCATAGAAATATCATTCTCTATCATCAGATAATTAGATGAATTACAAGATATATTTTAGTTCTCTAAGGAAATTTTGATCTTGCAATCTAATCTTCCTTAATAGCTAGAAATAATCGAGATTATAATTTGAAGGGCATAGTACGATGGGAACCTCGGAATCCCACACAAGCAAGAGTAGAGTCCTAGCACCTTCTAGGAACGAATAGAACCCGAAGGCCCATTAAGTGTTTGACTAGGGGTAGGGATGGCTCTAAGGCCAATCCAAAATACTAGTTTGAGTTGAAGCCACCCTTCATAGAAAGAAATGGCCCTTGCCACTAGCAACATAGTCCACTTAGAGTGCTTCAAGGCTAGTGATTCCTCGAAGGGAGTTAGTTTTAACATCTCATCATAGCATCATGAAAAGTGTTTTGTGAGTGAAACCCATACATTTTATGTCTATGCATCTCCCAAGGGAGGCCAATGATTCACCCCTTTTTAATAAAGGATTTTTACCAAATGAACTTTTCCAAAGACTTTCCATGCTGAAAGTTGGTTTTTTTTTTACTTAATTTCCATGCATTTATATGTTTTAGGCATCACATGGAGCAAAAAAAAAAGGTAAAGAATCCTCTTAAGTGTGAAAGAAGAACATGCTCAAATCACACCAACCATCATGAATTCTTTCTATATTTGATATCTGGGATTGAAATAATTACGTTTTAGTTATCACAAGGTAGTGAACCTTTGTATTTTAATAGATCATTCATGAAAAAACAAAAGCCGCGAGGACTATTATTCATTTAAAAGTCCCATATATGTTTGTCATTTAACTTGTGCCAACATAGTCATAGAATTTTGCAATTTTATAAAATTACCTTGTTACAATAAGAAGAAGAAAACCACCAATATACAAAAGGATGGAAAAATAAGGGATCTTTATTCATCATAAGTTTACATTGCTCATAACCTTCTAGGACACTTTGGATTTAGTTCTCTCGTGAGCTCAGAAAAAATCTTACTTCTCTTAAATACTCTAATGAGATCATCTAGCCCTATGCATGTAGTTTTGGGAATATCTCTTGAAGTTGGATCTTAAAATTTGCAAGAGAAAAATCGTATAAGAGAAAATTTACATTAAAGGGATCATGCTCATCTCTACTCCCACCTCTTATGAAAACTCCAGGTGCATTATTTGTATAAATGTATGGTTAAATGACTTCATACAGTGCCACATAGAATAATTCATTTCAATGCTTTCTAATCTAGTTCTACCTTTTCTCTTCATGAACTAATCTATCTAAATCAAAGACTAAAAAGAAAAATCTTATATTTAAAATTAAATTATGAAATTTCATAAAATCTAATGCATCTATAGATACTTAATTTTATTACTTCATTCATTTCCATCAATCCCCATTGTTGACATTGATAACTTTGATACATTTATTATCCACATGATTAAATATATGTTTAACAGTTTGTTGATAGAAACGTTTTGCAACAAGTTTGTGGTCTTTGAAAGTATTTATCAATGGTAGCATTGTCACTATTACAAATACTAGATCTTGTTTACCATAATAGAAGAGAAATTATATGGATTGATTATCTTGGAAGTGCATTTCTCATATTGGAGAAAACACTCCATTTTCTTTGAACCAAAATCTTTCACAAATATTATCTGAAAAATAAAAAAACGTATTATCAATTACCATGATATTGAGAAGTCGAACATCCATGTGATAAACATCTTGTGAAACTTCTTCATCCTCTATAGATCCTTGAGTTGACCTTGCTACATAAGCATCAATGCTAAAGATACTTCCATATCTTTTGTCACAAATTCATCATCTTCCAACACTCGACCAAATATTTTCCTCCATTTGCATTCTTTGATCTTTGGTTTTTCTTAATGAGAAAATGAGTGGAAAAGCATCTCTGTAGAGATGATCTTTTCTGCATAGGATTATCCGAAATCTGCATCATAATATTACACAAGTGAAATCTGCATCATAATATCTTCTCAAATATTACACAAGTGAAACGGCACTAACCATTCTAGGAATCTACTAAAATTATTCCTAAAACCATCAATATTCCTATAGTTTTGCTTGATGATGTCCATGGGGATAACATCCTTGAAATCGTTTGGATTTAGGCTAATTCTCCTCACAAGATCAATGTGAACGTCAAAAAATCCTCCTCTCATCTTTTAGATCAAACCCATTCATGATCAAAGTCCTACCCAATGTTTTTTTATGCATACCATTGTTCCTTGATTCCTTTGGGATACACAAGAGACTATTCACAAGCGCTCACAAAATGTCTCTGAAAGTGAAATGAAATTAAGAGCAAATAACTTTTACAGATCACTTATTTTGTTTATCATGTAACATCACAAAAAATGGATTTAGAAAACTATTAAATTATCCTTAGTTAACTAATTATTTATTAAATAAAGCATATAATTGAAGTGCTCTATGAAATTTTATGTCCACGTGTTGTGGTAGATGCATTAACTTACCTATATAAGATCTATACTCTCTTGTTCATATAGACATGTTATGGAAAGAGAATTCGAAGTCTACCCACCTAGCATTTCATATCATGTATTCCCCATAAATTTTGATTTTTCAATGATCAAACACATTGAATCATGCAAATGCTCATCCTCATCACATATGTCAACATCTATTTGAATTGAGACACATCAATTAACATCCAATAATTTCCAAAGAACTCTAGAAACCTCCACGTGATTTTAAAGCAAAAATGTATATGACTTTGTAAAAAGAAATATTTTTTACAATTTGAGACTCACACTTTCACCTTATCTTCATGCATCATAATGAAGCTTCGATCAATGTTACTTGAGGATCCCTACATCCACAAAATGATGTGCAATAGTGACACTCTTATGGATTTATGGAATATAATGAAATGACATAGAACTTAGATTGATAGATAACCATTGCACTTTCATTGAGCTACAATAATGATGCCTATCAAGTGGCAAGCTGCAAGAGAACAACGATCACGACCACCACATGCTTGAGAGATGACTCTCCTCCCAACCAAATGCCTCTATATATAGCTCTCTCCAGGGGAGTGCCT
Source organism: Ceratopteris richardii (assembly GCA_020310875.1). NCBI lineage: Eukaryota > Viridiplantae > Streptophyta > Polypodiopsida > Polypodiales > Pteridaceae > Ceratopteris > Ceratopteris richardii. The sequence goes on from CM035415.1 coordinate 63,254,791, forward strand.
TCTTGGGCAGGTGAATACTAACCATCCAAGTGTGAGCCATGTAACTACATGTGCGCGAAGTGTCCCAGTTAACTCGAGTTAACTCAAGTGGATGCTTCTAGAAGGCTCTAGATCTCTTTGGGCAAAATACTCTCGCCATGTCTCCCATGGGGTTTGAACCCAAGACCTCTTCCTTCACATCCTTGAGACTTAACCACTAAGCTAAGTGGATCACTTGTTCACAAGAGCACAAGACCTCCTAGTAAGTCTAAAACTCGAGATCTTTGGTCATACACACGGATGACCAAACGGTGTCTGATTTCAGATCCGTCTAAACCGGCCAGACCCTTGGATCATAGACTTACTTTATTACATTCTTCTCCCCTTGGAAAATATTTTGGTCCTTGAAAATAGAGCTATATACATACTGTAGGCAATCCCTAAGCCTCATGTTCTAAAACTGGAAGAACATGGTCATGTTCTAGAACTGGAAGAACATGTCTCATCTCTGTGGTGGCATCCCTGCCCAAATGATTCAAAACACTATCTGGTTTTGCACTTTGATGAACTAAACAAAGTACAAACAAGTGAAAGAATAATAAGGGTGGATCTAAAGACATCCCTGGCCAATTCATAGTTTCTAGATGTGCGATCTAGGTAGAAACATGTAAATTGAGTCGATTCAAATTACTAGTCCATTTCTAGGCATAATTGATGCATGAACTTAGTAATGAAGGTGGGATTCTTATCCCTTACAAGACTTTGAGAATTCTTGATTCACTTGAATTTTTTTTGGAGAACTTGAATTTTGGTTGTCCCATACATCTAACTTAGATGTTTGTACAATGGTTTACTTTGATCCAACAGTTACTTGATTTTTTCACCCGACTAGAGGACTACTGTGTCCTAATCAGTTTAAAAATCCTTTGTAAACTGTAGGAGAAAGTTTACCATTTTGGTGGAGTCAGCCAAACCAACTTGACCAATACAACTTCAAAATGAAAAATTGTCCAACTTAGGACATTTTCTTCAAATACTTGAGCTAAAAGTTCTTGGGAATTGTCAATCTATTGAGCAATTCCTAACTTATCTAGTCTAGAGTCTATTGGACTCTAATAAATGATTCATGGTATAACTTGAAGCAAACTAAAATAAATAAGTCCACTTAGACTTATTTTCTTTTGAAGATTTGAAAAGGTTCTTGTATATAACATCTATCTAGGATGTTCAAGTTAGTTATTTTATTCTAACCGGCTAACCCTGGTCTTTTGCAAAAGGAATCAGATACCATGTCTGAGCCAATTCCAAAAGATTTGGAAAGCAAAAAGAAATAACTAAAACTCTCTACAACCAATTCAAACTTTGAACATACATAAGCTTGCTATGAGTCAAAGTCTAGTTGACTCAAGACTTTAACTTCTCAACGATCTATTTCAACAAGGTATTGAAGCATTGTCTTTATCTTTAAGAGAAATAAGCTGGATTCTCAAAAAGATTCAAAACAAATCAAAAACATTATCCAACCACAAGATACTAGTGTGGTAACCAACATTAGTGTGTCGACCCACTGAGGTTCTGTTGATGAGTTTCGTATTCAAATAATGCTTCACTTGAGACTAAGTTCAAATCACATTCAATCTTTTTGACTCCTTCAAATCACATTCAATCTTTTTGACTCCTAATTGTGAATGCAATTCTTGTGCATTTCTTTGAGTCAAAAGAGTGAATTTATCAAGTTACACTAGGAACTTGATGCTTGACTTAGTCAATTAAATCTTTAGTTGAAAAGATCAACTCAAAATCAAAGTCCAACTTCTTTCAGAAATATATCAAATATTTATGATCAATAACACTTAAGCTTGAAGTGTTCTAAGAAGATCTTGGAAGTTACTTACTTCATATCTTTAGTTTCCTTGAAGTATCGTAAGATACTACTTTCATCTTTTACGAATTAAACTTTCCTTGAAGTCTTAATTCCCTTGAGGATGAAGCCTAACTTCAAAATCCAAACTAGGACTAAAAGATAATTATCATCCCACGGTCCGATGTCCCATACCATCTTTCCTACATCAATCTGAGTATAAAATCTGGTGTCCCATACCACCCTATTTTATATTCACATTAATGTGTGGGTGATTCTTATCCTAAAGTCTACAATATCTCTTGATAGAGAACCTTTAATTCTTGACAAGAATTTCGTAGTCTCAGACACTATCTCTATCTTGATATTCTAGGTTTTAATCCCTTGACATGATCGTTTCACGATCTTGTGCTTAACCTTGGGAACTTGAAAACCTTTAATAGAATATCTCCAATCCTTTTTGCTAGGGTTTTCAAATGAAAACCAATCAGAATTCCAAGTTCTTGAATTTCTCAAATTCAAGTTCAATTGGTTATTCTTGACCAATTTTGTAGCGACAAGAGCTTTTGACTTCTTTTCTTTAGATTCCTTTCTACTAATGCTTTTAGGTACCTATCCTGGCCAGGACTTTTATAGGAATCTCTCTGCTGCTTAAGTCTAAGCATCCGCTCAAGCTGTCTGGATTTGTATCGAAATCCCTTTAAGGATAGGCAAACGTTTATGTTTTACCTTCCACAGACTTAAGTACCATTTGCACGGCTGTAGACTACATTTTTGGAATTCCTTCACTCTATTCATACTTGGAACAGCTTACTTTTTTCACAATTTTCCATTCGATAAATGGAACTTGAGTGAATAATTCCTAACGGAATTTTTACTGCCAATACTTGGGCAATCTACAGAGTAGTTCTAATCGCACATTCTTGGACAATCATGGCCAAGTTTGATCAAGTCTGGTTGATACTTGCGACAAAAATAAAGACTTAGTCTTTATCTTTAAGATCTCTTAAACTATCTTAAGCTTCTTTGCTTACCTGCAGGATTTTAGAGATCTTTCCCTGAACTTAAGTCCAAGCATTTTCTAATGCTTTTCAGATTCCAAAGCTAAGAATCTTTGATATACCTTTAGGCTATATCAATATTTGGACTTAAATACCAAAACTGGTGGTTAGGGATTTACTGGGAACTACTTGCTATAAATCTTTTCTTGAAAGATGCTAGTCTCACATCTGGGGAGATTTTTTCTTTCAAGAACTTTTTGATTCCTACCAAGGAATCAAGTAATACTAAGCTAATGATTCATCTTGGAATCTTTTGCTTTCCAGTCCAATGATTCATCTTGGAATCTTATCCTTTACTGGAAAGATCTTCAAAAGGAATTCTAGACTTTTGGATAATACCAAGACTTAAGGCTTTGTTTGTCCAAAAGATATTTGCATTTTAACTAATGAAATAGTTAATTGGACTCTTTCATTAGCTTATCTTTAGGAAATAGCTTAATTTCCAAAGATTACTTTGCTTGGGTCTCTTCTTTAAGCTTTTCTTATCTTAAACACCACCAAGCATACTTTTCTTATCATCAGAAAAGTGCTTTAATAAAGTTTCCATGTTTATGTTTGAAAACTTTGCACAAGCAAATAATGCTTGGAAACGTTTACTTAATCTTATAAGATTCAAAGCTTTACCGCTTGAAGCTAATCTTTTAGGAAAGAACTTGTTTCCTAAATTGTCTTTAGGAAATATCATGATTTCCTAAAATATATGTGTTTCAAAAATGAAAATAATTTGAATCATTTCATTAATTGTCATGACTTTAGGAAATTACTTGATTCCTAAAGATCAATTAATATTTGTCTTGGTTTCTTTTTCAAGCCTTGAGTTAGCTTAAATAGAATCAAGCAAGTTTCCTTCAAAATTTTTCGCGTCAATTGAAGACCTTGCATCATGCCTCGAGATGCGTTTCTGGAAACTAACAACTATGAACACTAGAGTTCCAGGGATTCTAGAAGTTCAATACTTCTACTTATTTTCATCAATGTTTGATGAATATTAAATTATTAAACCTTCCAAAAATCTCTTGAACTTACAAGTTCAGTTGGTTTGTTTTTCAACAAAAACTTCCCTACTTGGGTGCATGAACATGAACATCCAAAAACAACTAAATCTTCGTTAGTTGCTAAGAATATCTAGGTTTCTTCCCAAACTTAGAATGAGCATGCACATTGGAGAGTAGCTCTATTTTTTTGGCATCTTAATGACAAGAAAAAATGAATACTTACTTTCAACATGCTTTCTTTTCCTCAAAAAGACTCCTACTAAGTGGTACCTATGTATCACTTTTTTGGGAAAAAATAGACTAGATACTTAGTTGCATGATGGTCAAGATCCTTGCAACTATGTAATTTTCTATTTTTTCCACCTACCTAAGTCAAGTTAGAAAAAGAAAGGAATGAAAGTATACGTGTTCAGCTACTTACCAAAAGATCATGTGTATGCTCATGCATCTACTTGCATGCAAATGCATGTATGCAAATGCCCATTCTTGGGTGCAAATGCATGTGACTACATGCAAGTGTAATGAACTTAAGAAAATCTCAAGCTTATTAGGTATGCAAACAAGCATCCATGCAAAAACAACCTGCTTGCTATTTTGGCAAAAGGTAACTATTCAAGTGCATGAACTGGAGAATTAACTACCTTTCCCAAGAAAGTGCAAACTTGATGTGCATAAAACATTCTTTTATGCACGAATAATCTTTTCATTTTTTGTGCATGAATGGAAATAGAAATTTCAATTGCATGCCTAAAATTGAAAAAGTACTTTGTATACTTTTGTATCATTTTAATATCATTTAGTCCTCTAATTAGCTTTGATGTTGAGATAATCATAATTGGACTATGCTTTTAGTCCTAATTAATGCATCCTAAATGAAAGCATTCGAGCAAACAAATATCAAAATGAAAACATAATTTGGAAAATACTTAGCTCCACATAGAGCTACGTCCTTCCTTTGATCCTTTGGAAGAGTGATTCATCCTCTTGATCCTTGCCAGGAGCTATTCACCATTCTTGAAGCTTCCTCATCAAGAAATAGTTCCGGATGATTTGAGGATCGAGGGTTCGAATCCCTAATCTTCATAGCAGAGATAATCCTTTTGGCACTTTTAGCTCTGTGCCAATTCTTCTTCAGCGTGGATTGTTCTGAACATGTGTTAGCGACATTCAGAAATTGAATATCGCGAGCGCCCATGGGCTTCTGGATAGGCTAACACTCTCTTAATGAGAGGTTCTGGGTTCGAACTCTCGCAGGCTTACAGTAAACATGATCACTTCATCTTTTGCTAAGCTCCTAGGGTAAAGGCTCTTGCCACCATGACGAATTCGGCACTCAATTCTGATCAGCCGCGAGCAAGTAATGTCGAAAACGTTGCATATGCAAGATGAAGAAGGAGAGAGCTATGGAGAGAAAGATGATGAAGCCCACTCCAAGGTCACCATGAGAGGTTGGCTCTGATACCAATGCAAGAGAACAACGATCACGTCCACCACATGCTTGAGAGATGACTCTCCTCCCAACCAAATGCCTCTATATATAGCTCTCTCTAGGGGACTGCCTTCTTGGGCAGGTGGATACTAACCATCCAAGTGTCAGGCATGTAACTACATGTGCGCCAAGTGTCCCAGTTAACTCGAGTTAACTCAAGTGGATGCTTCTAGAAGGCTCTAGATCTCTTTGGGCAAAATACTCTCCCCATGTCTCCCATGGGGATTGAACCCAAGACCTCTTCCTTCACATCCTTGAGAGTTAACCACTAAGCTAAGTGGATCACTTGTTCACAAGAGCACAAGACCTCCTAGTAAGTCTAAAACTCGAGATCTTTGGTCATACACACGGATGACCAAACGGTGTCCGATTTCAGATCCGTCTGAACCGGCCAGACCCTTGGATCATAGACTTACTTTATTACACAAGCTTCCCACTCATGTTTCTCCTTCCACCATCAATTCGTTTTTCACACTCTCTTGATACTCAATATGGGTGCTTAGATCAGCAAGCCATAGTCAAGAGGCCTCTATGTCTCAGCACATGACTTACTCATTATTGACACTTGAGGGTACCACCTCCTAGAGCATCAAAATTGTCAATCCCAGGGATTCTTGCAAATGCAAAATCATCAACCTCAACATTTACTATTTTCCTCAACAATCCCATCACCCTCCTTGATATCCATCTTTGAAGTCCACTCTTCCACTTCCCCCATAGTAAACCCTTCCCTTCCATTTCCCATACCAAAAGACATGTGGCTGGTATCCTACATGTCTACACATCATGCACTCACCAAGAAGACCACACATGGATGCAGCTAAGAAAGTACTTAAGTACCTCAATAGAACAATCAATGAAGGTATATTCTATCTAGAACTCTCTCTTTCTTATTATCTAGAACTCTTTCTAGTCTATGTCTTAGTACTTTCCAATTTTACCTTCAATCCCTGTATATACCAAAATTGTTGCAAAAAGATAGACGTAGGACAGATATGATTGGAATTCCAATGATGTGGAAGAAAAGTTTTGGTAGATAGAGGAAGCTCACAAGGCAAAAGAAATTCCTATGGGTGAATGGAAATAGCATAGGGATGGAGGAGACTCTGCTAGTTTCCCTACGTAGGAGAGTTAGAAAGAATATGTGCCAATAGATAAGAAACCTAAATCGGTCCCTTACGTTGAATCTTGTAGAGAATTTGTAACAAATTTTGTTAGTATTGACTAACTGTGAAGCAAGGATTTGCTTGATTCCATGCATATTCTATGAGAGGGCATTGTGGAGAAATTTTTAATATTAGACAAGGGATTAGGAAATGTGTGGGGATTATGAAAAAAGTTGATCATGTCCAAAAGTGGTAGCGTAATAGGTGGAGCTATGTGAAGCTACTAATGGGTCTAGAAGGTTAAAAAAGAAGGGGTGATAGACATAGGCAATCCTCATAATAAAAGAACTTTGGATGGATATATTTGAGGTAGCTATTGAACTACTAATATGCGAGTTGTAATGAACTTGCTACCAACTAAAGGTTCTTTTTCTGGCAAGCCCAACTTGTGAATGGTGCTTGGCTTTGAGGATTGCATAGGTTGCATTGTGCAGAAGCCTCTCACAACTGGTTTTGAGTGGTGGGGTAGCTAGCTCAAGTTATTGAAACCTCATCATTAAGGGAGCCCATGCTAGAACAAAATTGGGATATGGGTGACCTCCTGAGAAGTGTGCTTTCCAGTGCAGATCTTGTTAAATCCAACCATAATAAGTAGTACAAGAGTCAAGGTGTTATCATATCAATTTCTTGTAGCCAAATGTGTATGCAAAAGGAGCTCAAATGTACCAAAAAGCAACGTCAAAGCTCAACAAAGGGGCATTCAAAAACAAGTTTGGCTTAACGGGGAGATTGTTTGGGTAAGCCCAACTTGTGAATAGAAATGGTGCTTGGCTATGACGATTGCATAGGTTGCCTAGTTCAAAAGCCTCTCACAACGGGTGGTGGGTTGACTAGCTTAGCTTGTGAAAACCTCATGGTTAAGCGAGGCCATGCTAGAAGAGAATTTGGATGGGTGACCTCTCCGAAAGTGTGCTTCCCAATAAAAAGCCGGCTCAAGCTCAAAAGCGAGAGAATTAAATCGAAAGCTGGCTCAAACTTAAAAGCAGTACAAAAAGCGAGCTCAAAATGAAAAGCTCATAGTTGAATCGAAGTAATGCGTTGTTACTGCGGATCTAGGTAGGAAGAAGCAGTCGAACTCAAAATTGAGCAAAAACAAATACGGAAAGCTCGGTATGAAAAGCTAGTTTAAAAGCAACCGCAAAACAGCCGATTATAAATGCCAAGAATTGAGACATAATCTGTACTTCATCGTGAGCGTTGATTCTCTCTATTAACACGTTCGTAACTTGGTAGGTTGCTAGTGTCGATATACGTACGAAGAAGATGATGGCGGCGGTCACAGAAACATTCATATGTGGCATCTGCTTCGAGAAGGCGGCAGTGAACCCCGTGGTAACGTCCTGCGGACATCTCTTCTGTTGGGAGTGCTTACGCAGGTGGCTGGCTCGGTCGTTGGGCGACAACCAGGAGGGCAGGTGTCCCTCCTGCTCGGACGAGCAGATCGTTCCGTTTACGACCATAGCGTGCACGATACCTGTGGATGGTCGCGACTTCGGAGATCCGATATACTGGTGCGCGCACTGCAGGACGGGCGAGCCACGCCAACCCGTGGTTCTGTCGGACTGCGGGCACGTCTACTGCTGGCCATGTCTTGATCACGACCGCGGTACTCAGCTCCGTCATGACGCGCATTCTGCTGTATACGCATGTAGTGTACCATGTTGCTATTCCCAAAGAAATTTCAATATCTGCCCTATCTTCTTCAATACTTCTGACTTGAACGCAACGACGACGACGCCATCGCTAGCTGACGATAGAAAACAATTCGGCGATCCTGCGGGCTCAAACCCGACTAAGATGCCCCCGTCGTTAGCTCATGTCCCAGTATGTATCGACGGAGCTGATGCGTCCGTAAGGCTTCCTCGTGAGCATCCAAGCTGCGCAGCTCAATGCTCAACTTCGATAAGCAGAAACGCCTCAGACAATGCAACGAATGAAATTTTGGAAGAACAGTGCAGTAGCCTTGCATCTCTACTTCCTGCAATTACCAACAGAGAATGCTTGACGACAACCAGTAATTCACCTGTTCCTTCGCGGCGCACCTTGTTCTCTCTCAAGACAGCGCATAGTTCTTGTTGTTTCGTATGTACCATTATCGGTAATGGCGCCGTAGCATCTGCTCGGCTGAGAGATTGGAACCTTCACTACAGCCAGCAGAGATGCTTGCCGTCGCAATCCCAGAAAAACCCTTAGGAGGAATGCGATAGCCACTTCTGTGAAATAACAAATCAATACACAGATGGCTTTACTCGCGAGAAAGTGGGGTTGACCTAAACTTGCATGCACCTTATCACAGAGCTTGGGCGGAGGTATTCCATCTCTGATTCCTAGTAACGACCTGTTTGCGTCTACACAGAGTATTTGGAGGCCATTGCATGAACATTGGTAAAGCTGAAAAATTGTTGTACCATTATACTTAGTTATAGTTAACCGTTCCTGTAACTTTGCTGCAACATGAATAAAATCGAGTTAAAGTTCACTTTTGTTACTTTTAACATTTCTATCTTTCCATCACATAGCATCCTCAACCATATATTTCTTCCAATGTGAGGAGATTGGTTGTTGTTTGAATTACATCACTCCAAAGTGATGAACGTATTTGATAAAGGAAGAGCCACTTGGGGAACAACATGAAGAGGAAGTAAAATGTGTAAGATCTAATAGTATGTAGTAGTATGGCGATCAGCATTCTAATGAGTTTCCCATATATGCTCAGAGCCAAGGGAACCACTTTTACGGAATAAGAGCCTCTAAACTAGTATATGTGCATGCATACTTTATGCATAGACATACACATGTACACACATTTTCATACATACATCCATGAAGTCTTACATAAAAACATTTATCGGTATATCTCGTAAATAGATGATGCTTAGCAAAAGTTTAGTTGTTGCTTCTCTCAACGGTCCTCTACATTTTGCATTTGTTGCTTAATATGATGTGCAAATCACGCTCATTGCTTATAGAGAGTAGAGAAAATACAAAGAAGCTCTTGAGATAATAACAATTGCATCGAAAAGTGCACAAAGCACTTGGAGGTAGTTCTAATAATTTTCCCTTATTCTGTAAATTCTCCAGAAGGAAAATTTGATTTTGTCTATTGAAAACTTGACAATTTGTTACTTTGCGATTACTTCATTGACAGAGTATTCTTATGTTTAATTACATGATATTCTTGTGTTTAGTAACACCATAAAAAGAGAGCTACTAATAGAACAAAGCAGGAATTGAGTGTCTAGTACCTGTGCTTAGTATGCGAACTAACATAGATCATGAGAGGCCTTTTAAAAGTAGAGTAGTTTGGAGAAGGAATTGAATGACGAACATCTTCATATCAAGAAAAAGATGTATCCATGGACATCTTGGAAATCCATAACATTTGAGAAGTTATGCAGAAATATCAATTTAGTAGAAGGAATTTTGATATTTTGTTGATGCCTATCAAACTTAAACGAACTTTGCACCATTGGTCTTGATAATTTTACATATTTGAGAAATCATTAGAAGTAATTGACTCATTAATCATTTGAGTTTATTTTATGAGAAAACTTGCACAAGTAATGCTCAATACCATAGGTAAGATCATCTTTGATGGATATAATATAAACATATTTTTTCTTTGGACTAGTTCATTGCATCCACTAGAGAAGTGTCTGAAATAGGCACTCAAAGATCATGTTTCAATAGTATCAAGAAATCAGCATTCAGCACATATTGCTTGCCACAAAAATATATGAAGCACTAACAATGGAATTGTTAGAAGTAAGAAAATAAATACTATGAACTTGTAATACCATTAGCAATATTATCAATATACAAGAAAAAAGTCTCTTTTACTTACCATGGATACTATGATGCTTGTATTTTCCAAAAATTATTGATGCTTTCAATGATATTTAACTTCTAAACTAATAACCAGTGTTGAGAGTATCACATATCACCAATACTATCATGATTAACTACAAAACAAAAAATACAAACATACTCTAGATGATAACAATATTACCTTTTCCCTCATTACACAAATACACAATAAAGAGAAGACTTCTCTTTATGATTGCATAAAAAATTTTTCACTAATTGGTAATCATTGGGATACAAAAAGAAATATATGGATTTATGAATCTAATATTCTCAATTCACATGTTCTTCTTGATGCTCTACATTCCCTTAAGAAGAATTGAACAAAGAAGTTGATTCATAAAACAAAGATGAACGTTTGTTTGGTTCCTACACACACACACACACACACACACACACACACACACACACACACACACATATATATATATATATATATATATATATATATATATATATATATATATATATATATATATATATATATATATATATATATATATATATATATATATATATATATATATATATAGATATATATATATATACATACATACATACATACATACATACATACATACATATATATATATATATATATATATATATATATATATATATATATATATATATATATATATATAATACATACATACATACATACATACATACATACATACATACATACATACATACATACATACATACATACATACATACATACATACATACATACATACATACATACATACATACATACATACATACATACATATATATATATATATATATATATATATATATATATATATATATAGAGACACACATACATACACACACACACACACATATACATACATATATATATATATATATATATATATATATATATATATATATATATATATATATATATATATGTGTGTGTGTGTGTGTGTGTGTGTGTGTGTATGAACTATCGATTCTACGTAATGAAATGAAATGAGAATGTACCTTCATATATCAATATATGTATACAATGCTTTAGACTTAAGTAGGTTTTATGCTTACTAAATTTGAGTAAATATAAGAAATGGTAATAAGTTATCTTGTTGAAAAAAGTGGTGAAAATAATAAATGAAGGGGTTATGTTTATTAAAGGAGTAGATTAAAACTAGATGCATGTTGGACAAGTTGTTGGAATAGGATGATTGAGAGGGTTCTAAAAAAATGGATGATACATTGGTTCTTTTCCTTGGGATATTTTAATCAATGTTTTATGTAGCATGTTTATCGAAATGAAAAAATTGAAGAAACATTATGCCGATTATTAGTGAAAAGTGGTTTCAGTACAAAAATCCAACATAAATAAAAACAAGATCGTGTGCCATCATTGAGTGGCATAGTTATCAACATAAAGAAAGTAGTGAGAACACCCCATTTTGATGAGCCATGCAACTCATAGACACCATTTTTTCTTCCAATCTTTGAAGGGCACCACATTATAACGATTTGGCTAAGGGGTCAATCACTATTTAGGGTTGAGCTTGTGGTAAACATTATACTCTTAGACTATGAGTCTAGAAGGGGGCAATACTCTGTGACTTGCCCAAGAGTTGTGTCAAGAAAAATCTCGGTTGAAACCCTGCAACACTTTTTCATTCCTCTTGGAGTGGGGTAAGCATATACAAAGTTATTTTGAACACTAAAATGGAAAAATGTTTTGTTAGGGCATAGACCTTAGACCTATGGAAACAATTTTTGGTACAATTCCAAACTACATATAATAAAAAAACTTCTATGATTGTCTCCATGGGGTCGGTGACCTCATTAAACCCTTCCTATTTATGGGTAATTGAATCATTCAAGCTATAAAATAGTAAAAGGAAGATAGAATTAATTTGCATATTATAACAATTCTTGCCTTTGTTTCATAACATTTGACTATATACATTGTCATAACGAAAAGGCTTCTTTATGTATACTTTTAGGTCTTTTAACACTTAACTATTTTAGAAGATGAAAACGATGCAAGTTTTTAAATTGTAATATAAAAATGATGAAATGTACAAATTGATTTCTTTTCATAATACACTTTGTAAAATACCAAAGGACTCTGATGGGTGTGGAAGCTCCATTACTAAAATGCTTTTAACATATGTTCACAAAGCACCAATTGATTGACTCGTAACATAAAATCACAAAACATGAATGCATAATCTCGTCATGGGATCATTTCTTATTTACATTGTTGTAAAAAAAAATTATGCATTGCTAATTTTGACAAAAATGGAGCTTTGTGGTTGCTTTATAATACAATATTATTAGGAAAAAGGCATTCTTTCATATATTTAAAGCTTATCTAGATTGAAGCAAGCTTAAAGCTTATCTAGATTGTAGCAAGGTCTTAAGTTTAAAGCTTAAGACCTTATCTAGATTGTAGCAAGGTCTTAAGTTTAAAGCTTAGATAATATGATGGAAATTGGAGTAGATTTATATTGTGTCCTTATCTAGATTGTAGCAAGCTCCTAATTTTAAAGCTTAGATAATATTATTGAAATTGGAGTAAATTTAAATTGTGCATATTAATTATTGTTATCCTATTGTGGTCGCACTTTCCTTCTAGTCATCGGGTGATAAATATAGACATTTCAAGTATGTTAATTCCATGTTTAAGAGTTATTTCATACGTGCTTGAAAATGGGTCTTTCAATGACATGAAATCCAAGAAAAATGTTGATGAGAGGCTGGATTATACTTAGAGTAAATATAGTCATTCCATAAACATGGTATATCAAATTTAATTTGGGATATGTCAAGAAGGATTTGATTGTTTTGCTCTATTATCCCTAGTTACATCAACAAAGGCATGTTTAGAATGTTTTTGCCTTTGTAATACACCAACAAAGTAATTTTCTATCAAAAATGTTGAAAACATTATTGACATAGTTCTTATAAATTGATCCTAATATATAAGAATGAGAACATTGATTTTTTTAATGATATCTGAACTAAGTTTATCTCCTTGTTACTGCTGATATATTTTGGAAGTGATGTGTGTGAACACACTTAGAATCATTGGGGCACTCTTTTTCCCTCTTTAGGAGGCTTTTTCCCTTGGTTTGTATATATGCCTATAATCCTAATTGGTCACTTATCTTTGGTCATTGACTTGGTAAGACATTTTGTGTTGTGTTACACCTCAAGCTTCTTCTTCTTCTTCCTTGTGCTATTCATATGCTTTTCTAGCCCTTGAACTCCCACATTTGGTATTAGAGCAGGTTGTTAGTTCATCTAGGGTGTCCTCGACATCCCTTTGATCACAACCTTAGAATCACATGCAAATTGGTAAGCATACCTTAGGTGATTAGGAGTTTAAAACTTTCTTGATCTATGGTGTAAAAATTTTAATTTGAGCTCATTTTGGCCTCCAACGTAGTATCATAGAGATTGTGTAGTCAATTTTGTCCTTTTGTTCCAAGCATATATATAGGTTTCAACTCACCAATACAAAGGCGTGAAAGTCTACTATAGGTTTAGTAGATGCTCATTTGGGTGCCTTCGCTCCGCATTTCAAAATCTAGTCTTTTCTTTTGCATCAAGGTATTTAGTCACTATCCATGGCTGAAAGTAATGATGTAATCCATATGTTGGCTACTCAAGAGTAAGTTTGATTGTACTAATTACCCATTGTGGGCATACATGATGCATCATGTATTGGTAGAAAAAGAGTTGTGGAATATTTTATAGGGTGTTGAGAAGCATCCTTCAACACCTACAAATATTGTGATTGAAGGTTATGTAGATAGTGTTGAAGATGATGATGTTTAATTTATTTGTTGTGTTGCAGTTCCTACTACACCTACTATAGAGCAACTTCATTAGGATGGTGCACATGCATTGATATCATTTTCTTCAAAATGTGCCATTATCCCTTATATTCCCTCTTGCAAGACAACAAAAGATGTGTGGGATACTCTTACAACATTATACTAGACAAGAAATGACGCTCATATTGCTTAGCTCTGAAAACCATTGGAGAGTGAGCAAATGAATGAAGGAGATTCAATGGATGATTTTTTAACACAGATCAAAGATTTGAAGGAGCAATAGATTTTTTTTTATGAAATCTTACTAGATAGCTCACTTATGTAGAATCTTCTTAATGTTCTTCATATCAAAGTTTTGGTTCTACTCTTTGTTTGATGATGAAAGGAAATCTGAATTCCTTAAAATTTGATGACTTAACCTCTATTTTGCTACAAGAAGATGAGTTCAGGTACAACAAGTCACTTATGCATGTTGAAGATCAATTTTTCTTAGCTAGAAAAAAGATAAAGGCTAATGGAGCTCATCTACTAGTAAGAACAAATATACTAATGTTTTACAATCAAAGAAGGAACAATAATATGAAAAGAGAACAGATAAGCGAAAATATTTTTGCAAGCATTGTTAGACAAATGATCATGTCGTAAAGATTTGTCCTATACTAACTGCAAAGGAGGCAAAGAAGAAAGATCATGGAATGGTTTTTGCAAAGGCCCTTACACTAGAAACATAGTCTATTAATCTTGTTTACAATGAAGAATGGGTACTTACCACTGTTTGCAGTTATCAACCATCTTCTCACAAAGAGTGTGTCTATAACAAACTCCGATGTTCGATACTTTGATAGTGGTGTAACCAAACATATTATCTTGTAGGGTAGTTTTTTTATCACTTCACTTGAGCCTACCCCTATAGGGAATACTATCACATGTGTTAATAACTCCTATTATCGTATTATGGGAGTTGGAAATATTATTTAGACTATTATTGATGGTAGTGTTGTTACATTGTTAGCTGCTTTACATGTGCCAAGGATAAAGAAAAACCTATTGTTAGCTTTAGCATTAAGCAAGTTTGGCTTGGTTGTCAAATTTGTTGATTACATATGTGCAGTTCATGATCTCTTAAATGGTGATGTTATTATGTCTATTGACATTTTATGCCATGGGTTGTATAAGCCCATTATTTATGAAAAGTCCATGAATGATTCAACATTTGTAGTTCCTGATTCTCAACCTCTCTCAGATACAAAGCTTTGGCATGCATGCTTTGGTCATCTTGATTTTGCTGCTTTGTTTTGCTTGCAAAAATCTAAAATGGTATACTCTCAAGCAAGAATTGAGGAACCTACTAAACATGTATGTGAAGGTTGTATTTTGGGTATAATGTAGCATTCCTCCTTCCCAAAAGATGGTTCAATTGGAGTTGTTAATAAATTGTAGCTTGTTCATAATGATGTTTGTGGTCCTATGCACACATTTGGGAACTACCCTTACTTCGTGACATTTATTGATAAATGTTCTAGGCATGCATCAGAATATCCATTGAAAGAGAAGTCCAAAGCCTTTATGTGCCTTAAATAGTTACTGGTTATGGTTAAAAATCTCGTAGCATGTTAACTAGGCAGCTCCATTCTAATCAAGGGGGCAAGGGGCATACATGTCTTCTAACTTTAATCCATTTTTGGATGATCATGGGATAAAACATCAATGTATAGTGACATATAAATGTCAAAAAAATGGATTTTCTAAAATAAAGAATAGCTTCCTCATGGAAATGGTGAGATGTATGGTCAGAATTCATACTCTACCACATAACTTCTCGCTTCAGGCTGTTATGTGTGCAACATATGTACTTAATAGGCTTCCCACAAAACCATAGTAATGGATCACTCCATATGAGGCTTAGCATGGACACAAGCCATTTGTTGAGCATCTACATATCTTTGGTTTTTTGGCGTATTCATTTTTGCATAAACAACAAAGTAAAAGACTAGATGATAAAGCAGTAAAATGTATTTTTGTTGGGTATAGTTCTCAAAGAGAAGACCATCCTCTGTATCATTGATAGAATAAATGCATTTGGTTAACCATGATGTTTTATTTTGTGGAAATTGAAATTCACTCTTACGTTCATGTACCATGGAGACATCACTTAGCTTGAAGGATGTGTATGAAACTTTTCTACCTCTTTTTATAGCTGAACAATCAAATGCTTGACATCCAAATGGGGCAATTTCATAGCCTTTATAGGTTCCAAATCATGATGTAGATCATTCCATTTGTGATGTATATTTACATGATGCACTTGTTGATGCAAGAAATGACATAGAAAAGGCTAAAACTATGCCTAAATGGCTGGTACAGACTTTGATAGATAGCAAATTAGATGCATCTTTTTCTATCATAATTGTTCATGCTCTCATAGTGCTTCCTTTGTATCAGACTATTATGCAATGGTTTTCTATAGTCCTTGTTATGAGAACGAGCCTATTTCTTTTGATAAAGCATAGAGTTTTGAAAATTGGATGGTTGTTATGCAATCAGAAGTTCGTCTTTATGTGTATTTCCTACACTCAAGAAGTGGATTTATGTGGATTTCCTACACTCAAGAAGTCCATTGGCACTAAATGGGTATACAAGTTGAAACATAAGCCTAATGCATTATTCCATAGGTATAATTCTAGGCTTATTGCCAAAGGTTATACTTAAGAGATATCCATTGTTTTTGGTGAGACCCTTGCTTCCAAATGGTGAATGACCACTTTTTTTAGCATTTGTGCACTTGCACTGCATTATGAAGAAGTGTTTCTATTTGAGCCTCATGGTTTTGTGAAAAAAGGGTATGAAAACAAAGTGTGCAAGTTGAAAAAGGAATTATATGGTTTGAAGCAAGAAGCATGTGCTTTGTATGAGAAGATGCATGCCTATTTTCAAGCACATGGTTTTGAGAAAAGTCCAACTAAGAGCACCTTATATGTTAAGCATGCAAGTAATGTACTTCTGATCAATGTTATATATAATGATGATATCTTCTTTATTGTTCTTAAAAATCATATTGCTCAATTTAAGGCTGAATTGCATGCATCTTTTTAGATGTCATATTTGGTGCATTTGCATCATTATTTAGGCATTCATTTTATGCAAATTGATGGAGGAATAACATTGTGCAAAAAAAATATCTAGACACATTATTTCAGTGTTCTGGCCCTTGAATATGGAAAACCTATTACGAATTCCATGGAAATAGGCTAACTATTAATTCTTCATGATGTTGGAGATGCATTTGGTGGTGTTCTCTATTAGAAGGTTGTTGGATGCTTGATTTAGTTAAGCATAGCTGGACCTAATATTTAGTTTGCTTTCTCTCAAGTGAGCACATTTATGCATTGTGAAGGTGTCAATACAAGCGGTTAAGTGCATCTTTCACTATTTGAGTGGTACTCAATTACTTGGATTGTTCTATCACAAAGGAGGATCATTCACTACAATAGATCGGTCGTATACCAAAGTTTTTACCGAGGTAAATGAATGCGCGTATTTTTGCCCCAAGGTCGATGTAGGTGTCGGTATGCGCATCGATATTAAAGCACTGGTATAAGCGTCGATATGGGCATCAGTATAAGCATCGGTATATGCATCGGTATAAACGTCGGTATTATCGATGCCCATACCGATGCCCATACTGACGCCCATACCGACACCTCTGCTGGGTGTACCGTTGCATATACTGGCACCTGTTGGGTGTACCGATGCTTATTCTGATGGCATAACTGTGAGTACCGTCGCTTACACTGACGACCATATATGCAAAATTTTCTTTTGGACAGAGTGTGTTGTATTTTGCAATAGCAACATTACCATGATGTTGCTTAGCAAAAGACAATACACTCTGCCCATGAACTATGAACCATGAACTATGAACCATGAACTATGAACCATGTACAAAAAGAGCTATACATTTCATAAATGAACCATGAACTATGAACCATGTACAAAAAGAGTTATACATTTCATAAATGAAGCATGTACAAGAGTGTGGCAAACCACTGTCATATATGACGCTTTTACAAAATGTGGCAAATCATTGCATTGCCATATAAAAATCAAATAAAAAATTTTGGTGTGCCACCGCCATACACATGCAAAGAACGTTCCATATCAATAGTCTTGCAACATAGAACATTAATGAAATGAGATAAATTCACATGAAATTTACAAACAAGTAAAAACCAAGTTTATAAATTCATCACCTCATCGTAAATACTCCCATGAAACAACCGCACTGCGTCCCTCCAAGTCCTCCAATAGTGCAATCACTCCATGACGATATCCATAAGCCTCCTCCGTGCATGTTGGAGGATGACCCATTGCCAGCTCCTGCAAAAAATATACATAACATTAGAGGAACATACATGAGAAGCTTAACACAAACAAATTTAATAAATCAAATGGTACTTACGAACTCGTGACGCATCGTGTCATATCTGCCACTGCCCAAATGTGACAGTCCAACCGTATCTAAACGTGTGGCTGCAGCATCTGGCTACTAGCGATATCGGTCAGGAGTCTACTGCTGCTCGTCGTGAATCATATCCCACTCCTCAGCATCTAACGATACAGGCTTTGGTAGCACTGCTCTGAAAGCATCACGAGCCTCGGATCATCGATAGGACATAACTTCATGTGCGGTGTGCATAATCCACTCTAAACTGATAAGAGGTTGTCCATCGGTTGGTCGGAACTCCTAATAAATCATCTATGTGATATAATTCTTCCGGTCTTTATCTTGTTCACTCCATTTCAACATGATAGAGTGTCCAAACTATATGGAGCAAAGCTCTCGTATACGTGCATGCATTGCTTTGCCAGCCGCATCCATCACTGGAGCTCCATCTTGGATACTATACACCTTGGAGTCATCACGGTCATGAGCACCCCAAGGTGTACGTGTGTTCCACGTGGTGTACCACGTGGCGTACCTACATCTCAGGTACTTGTCCTAGGAGTAGAAGCGGGTGACACAATGTCTGTCGCACTCCCTCCAAAACAGCCGCCTCCTCCAGACCTACCTGTAGATCCACTCCTAGAACCTCCTGCTCTAGAGCGTGACCTCGACCTATGAGACGGGCCAGAACTTGAATCGTGCTGATATCGTCATCAACTATCGAATGAATCTCTGAGTCCACTATAGATAAACTTCCTTCTACATCTATGTTCTCATATTTTTTCTACTACGTGGGGTTACTTGTAAAGCAGATTGCCACTCTCATTCTTTTGAATCTGGTATAAAAACAACTTGCTCATAGTGTTCGGGAAGTATAAATGTATCTCTTTCATCCATCCATAATTTTGTGGAGTCGACTTGAAGAGAACCGCTTTTATCCTGCCTCATTGTTGTGTTTCTTCCAGAGGTGACTACTTTGCTCCACACTTTGGACATACGTGGAGATGCTCATACTCATTTTGAAAGAGGATGCAATCATTCGAACAAGCATGAATCTTAGTATAATCCATTCCAATGGACTGTAAAAGTTTTTTTGCATCTCCACGTGTTGGAGGCATGTCATTGCCCTCTGGCAAAAATTGATCTTTAAGAAGCCTACAATAAGCAATTAAAATGATATTAGTAAATAAAGTTATTTTAATACAACATTGAAAGTTTATTTCAAATCCACTTACCTGAACAATTCAGTGACACTACTATCTGACCATCCATAAATGGATTGCAGATTGAGCATTGCGAGTGACGCACATAATATAGATATCTTTGCTCCATTGTAAAGTGGTAAACGTGCTAGTCTTTGCATGTTTTCATATTCTTATTCGACTTCTAATCGTGGACTTATGTTGTGTCCATGAAACTCTTGACATCTTCTCCACCATCATGATCTTTGTCCATCTCATTAAATGCTTCGAGCATCTCTTCCATATGTTCATTCTCTGTAATGCTATTAGTACTTCCTTGTACGTCTAACTTATTTTCTGTTCTCTTTTGTCCACGAGAGGATACAGGTGCAATGACGTTTGGGTCCATCTACTCACCTAGGGGACCATGCGAATGGTAGCATAGGTTTTCTAGTTTTCTTTTATCAAAGGATCCATACTCTCTAACATGTGTAGTACAAACCTCTCGTTTCCAATAAATTTGATACTTTCACTGAGTGCAAGGACATGCCATTCTCTCCTCCAGATCCAAACTAGCCATCTGATACAATATGGACATTTTAGAACATTTGATTCTTTTATTAAAACTAAAAATCATACTCTTAAAGACTTAAACCTGAAATACTAAAACCTAAATACTTAAACACCTAAAAAAACCTAGAACCCTAATCCTAAAACCCTAATACTAAAGACCTATATATGTGTATATGTGTTATATGTATTATATATATGTATTATATATATGTCTATTGCTTATATAATTAAAATCCTATTTTTATATATTTAATTCTATATAATTAATTAATTTATTTAAAACACTATTTCTTTTCATATTTATTTATCTATATAATTATCCTAATTTATATATATATTTATTTATATATTCAATTGTTTTATTAATTAATTCTATTTTTATATATTTCATTATATATATTTAATTATATATTCAATTAAATTATTTAAAACACTAGTTCTTTTTATATTTATTTATCTATATAATTATCCTATTTTATATATATCTTTATTTATATATTCAAATTTTTTTCTTAATTCATCCTATTTTTATATATTTGATTATATATATTTAATTATATATATTTAATTAAATTATTTAAAACACTAGTTCTTTTTATATTTATTTATCTACATAATTATCCTATTTTATATATATATATTTATTTATATATTCAGATTATTTCCTTAATTTTTTTTTTATTTTCTCTTTATATAATTTAATTGAGTTATATGTATGCCTAAACCCTAAAACCCTAATCTTAAAGATCTAGACCTAAAATATGTATATTTCTATATGCATGTGTATATACAAATATACACACATACACATATGTATTATATGTGTATGTGTATGTGTGTATATATATTATGTAGGTGTTAAAACCCTAAAACCCTAATCAGAAAGACCTAGATGTAAAACATGTATATATGTGTATGCATGTGTATATATATGTGTATATAGATATGTGTTTAAGTATATGTCTATATGTGTATGTGTATATATATTTACTCTGATTAAAATCCTTAAAATTAAACCTATTTTTATATATTTAATTATATATATTTAATCTATTTATTCAAAATACTAGTTGTTTTCATATTTATTTATCTATATAATTATCCTATTTTATATATATATATATATTTATTTATATA